>CM038361.1:22597042-23152042 GCA_021464625.1 Proterorhinus semilunaris | reverse complement strand
TTATACATATTGGGAAGGGCATGAGGGCAGACTCTGCAAGCTTTGGATGTTCGGTAACGCAAACTCGTGCACAGACGCACATGCCGTGGAAAATAGGAGACATTTGGCTCCACAAAAGCGTTCTCTGGATCACAAGCAACAAAACGCTGCTTATTCTCTGAAAATCCGCCGCATATTGACGTCAAACACCTGCTGTAAAGATGGTAGAATGAGACGTGGCTGAATACAGTGGACGCGTGTACGGCGGCAGCCGGCCCGGGATTGTTTGACCCACCACAACCAGACCCGCCATCAAAAGAGAATTTTATGACCCGAGCTGCGGGCATGGCTGTGAGGACCGCGGAACCCGCAACCCGCGCGCTAATGCCCCTAGCCATGTGTGAAATCCTGCGTGTGAAGAAGTTGGCCAATGTGGATAAGTAGGAGGCAGCCTCAGACATTTCCATCGTATCTGGCTTTTATTTCCACCATGGTAAAAATTAAACTTTACATTTGTACCAAAACAACCACTACAGAAAATGCTGAACAGAAACAAACAAACAGAACTTAACTGAACTCAGGAAAACACACCACATGTACCCAGCTACATGGTTTTCTCCATGCTTGTTGCCAGCACCTTTTAAACTCCCCCAGCAGGAAGCTCCTCCCCCAGATCAGTCCATCTCAAGGTAACTACCAGGTAAACTCACTGTGTAAACGGTTGACAAGTACGTTTTTCTCCCAACACTTCCCCTTCCCCCAGTTACTTCACCCTTCAAAATATACATGTTTCAACTTAGAGACGTATGTAAACACAAAAATACAAAATACAAGAAACTTGAACCTACTCCCAAAATGGCCCAACTCTGTGGGGTCAGGGGAAAATGGGGTTCGCGAACCACTAGGGGCGATGGCGGACCACACATTAAGAATTACTGTTCTATAGACTGTCATCATAAAGTCAGGGGTAATCCAAATCCTGCCATATTCATCTTTTGGCTGCAAGTGACGGATAGAAAGAATGTTTTGATACCACTTGTGGACACCTTTATGGAAAAATAATTTAACCCTGGTCATTTGTGCAGACAGAGAAGACGTTTGAAGCCTGTGGCAGTTTTGTTTCACGCGACTAGGCCCAGGATTTACATAGACATTAACCATAAACTAAGCCTAAAACATCAGCATTTTCACGGTTACCATAGTTACAACCATAGAATTTGGATAACACTTAACCTATTGTCAACCACATGTAAAGCGTGGGAACCCAGGACGTTCTCGCCGTGTTTTCCAGAGCGCTGACAGCTTTCACCACCTCTTGTTATTGCACAAAAACACACAAATATACAGTTCTGCTTTTTTACATTTAGCGCCGTCAATACTGTGTTTTATGAGTATGAAAAACAAATAGGTTAAAACACTGTCATCTTGAGTTGTTATTAGTAAAATCATTGTCCGGACGCTAAACTGACGCTACATTCTACATACTAATATAACCACTTCGTCCCGTCAGCGTGATGCCGCTTGCTCTCTCAGGGGCCCGGGGCCTCTCCGGTGGGAAAACTCTTCAAACATCTGTAAAAATGATCCACCTCCTCTGAGATCGGGTGAGACGGTGCCGAGCAGTTTGTCCTCGCTGAGCCCGAAGCTGTCGCAGCGGAGAAGTGATGACCTGGAATCCCACACCTGCCTGGGATACTGTTGTGTCGGATGGATACGGGCAGGGCGAATGTGATACCGCGTGTCCCCCTTTTGGCTGAACCTAATCTCTCCTAATTCACCGCCGGATGTGAAATGTCCTCGTCCGAATCGGCACAAAATGTCACTGAAGTGGACGGCGAACGGATGCAACAATATCCATATCTGCTGAGTACAATGTTATCTTGCTATTATTGTGTAAACTTACAGCTTACTTTTGTAACTGTCTTAACGTGATATTGAAGGCTGACAGTATTTTTATTAAGTTAGCTTTATTGTAAATTCTATTACGTGTAAAGCTCGTGTTACTCTCAAAACCGAGATGCAAAAGGATAAACAGAGTAATATCAAATACCTATGTCCACAATAGGAGAGTTAAGCTTCCTGACATCGTGGTGGATGAAGTTGCCTTCCAGTCAGTTGGACCCAGCATGGCTCCGCAGTCTTCTCCCCGAGGGCAGCCCCAAAAGAGGCTGTGAGAAGAGCGTGGTATTTCCTTCTGAAATAGATAAGGGCCCTGACCAGATCTTTGTTGAGACAAAAGCACAAAACAGACGGCTGTGTGTGGATCAGCCAGGAGCCGGCTATCTGTTTTTTTTTGTCATACTCCCAGGAGCCAAGGACATGTCTCTAACGTTTCCTGAGGCACAACGTCGTATACATTGCACACGTTTGATGCAACAGTTTGAACAATTTTACGAAGAAGTGTTGTGTCGTTTATTATTAACTTGATAGAATAAGTTTTGTATTTGTATGGCGCTTTACAAAACCCTTAAGTGCTACAGTCAGCATGTATTCACTCATTCTTACTCTTGGTAAGCTGCTTATGTTGCCACAGTTGCCCTGGGGCTGACTTGCCTTAAGCACCCGCGGCTGCCCGTCCGTGCCAACGGCTTGTCTGTCCACCACTAATCCCTCACTCACGCAGGCAACGTGGAATAAAGTGTCCAGGTTCACGTCCGTGGATCCTCTTGGGTCAAACCAAGCAAATCCAGACGACAGCTCAATCATCATCTGAGCCGCTGTTGCCATGGGTTACTTTTTGCCACTTTCATAGGAGGAACATGAGGCGTGGGATAAGATTATGGATACAGCGTAAACAAATCATTATATCTAGTCTTGTTCTGGCTTCTTATGTGTGAAAAAAGCGGAGCATACGGCCGGGAAGAATAAATGCGACCCGTCTCCTTCCCGCTGCTCTCATTACCGGACCGGACAGAAGCTCAGCTCAGTGTCACAACATGGGAGCGCTTTTATTAGAGGAGCATGTTTACAAGCTGGGAGCTTCAGCCATGCCACGCGGGGGGGGGGGCTACAGGTGTCCAAACGTGATCAATAACGTAGAAACAGAACTACAAGACCGGAGACTTTCATTCTATCAGAATCCGTTATCAAGCATCCCCCACTGTAATTGGAGCTCTGATATGCATTTCCTTGGAGCAATTCTGCGCTTAAGGCGTGTTCATCGCGGCATCATTGATTTGTTAGCATTGCCTTATAGTCGGCAATTAACCTCATAATGACACAGTCTTTTCCAAACACTGGGGCATTTTTGATTAGCCCCAAAGCAGGTCTAAATTCACGATACATCCACTTTACTCAATATGTCTGGCCAGCTTCTCTATAGACTTAATCATGCATTGACAGTCTACAAATGGCTAGACGTTTCATTGGATAATTCAAAGCTTACATAGGGATAATGAGCAAGACTTGTGCGTACGGCGGATTGGCTTTAATGAACACGCCGACTTCGACAGCTCCCTTGACCAGGGTTTAAATTAGATCCATTAATGTTGCATTCATTTTCCAACCAGAGAGAGAGAACACGCAGCACGGAGACTCGAGTCGTTTGCTCATAACGGCAATAGATATTTCATCTGCCACCGGACTTAACAGAGGATTTTTTTTTTTTTTTTCAATTTCTCGTTTTTGAATGCGTTCCTAGGCTACACTTGCTCCTTTGCGCCACATGGATGAACCCACGCAGGCCAGTTCATATCTGTGCTTCCTATAAATAAATCCAGATGAGACGGATTGAGAGGTTTTCTCATACGGAGCGCAGTCTATTTGTATGCCGACCCACATCCCTCATCGCCGCAAGAGTTGGGAAGTGTTTTTTCTTTTCAGTTCTCTCTCCCGCTCACTGTTTTCAGTTTACAGTGTGTGAGGGGCAGAGGACCCCACATGCCACAGCATGGTGGTATAGAAATCTGATTGTGAAGGCTCCGAGTTTAACACAGCTTCCTGTCATTTTATGTAACTGTGGAGAAGAGTTCATTCTGACAACTTGTTTAATTTAGTGTTAGTCTTTTGATGAAAATGTAATTTGATTTTAGTCAAATAATTCTGCCTAGTCTAGTTTTAATCGACTGAAATTGCATGTAAATATAGTCGACTAAATTTAAGATAAATTTAGCCAACTTTATATTTTTTATAATCATATTTAATCACCGTCCTTCGTGAATGTAAATGATATGAGGCTCTTTCAAATTGTCATTGGAAGTTCTTCTTTTCATTTCAATTTATTTTAGGCGATGAACATATTTGGACATTTTAGTCATAGTTTTAGTCTCGTGAACAACTTTTAATAATAATTAGTCTCATTTTAGTTGGCAAAAAATGACCAAAGTTATGACAAAGTAGTTTAGTCGACAAAATCAACACTGCTGTGGTGCACTTTGTATGATGCCTCGTGTATGAATTGTGCTATTAAACTTGCCTTGAATATCTCAGAGAAAACCTTTATTTCTATGTAAAATGGGGGGGGGGGGGGGGGATGAAATAATTAATATCAAGACAAATAACAACTTGCATAACATTCTTCAAACATTTACGTCATTAATTAAAAATGACCATCTCAAAATATCAATAATTCTTTCAAAGCTATTCTCATGCTTGAAACCGCACGCATTTGTTTTGTTCCGTTTCGCAGGCTTTCAGGAGAGGGCAGAGGTTCCCACACAGAGGCAGATGTTGCGTAATCCACCTCCAAAACCAGCAGTGACTCAGCGGGGCCATCACTCGGAGCATCAGACTTAAACCGTCATCTCGAAAATGATTGTGGCTTAATCTGTTTAAAAGCCATCTGCCTCGTCTCGCCCCAGCTGTCCACATCGGGTAATCGAATAACGTGGAGAATACGGACGGGAACAATGTTGGCTCCACAATTACTGTCATACAATCACCACAACAACAACAACAACAGGGTGTATCTATGTGAGGCGGTAAACCAGAGCTGCACAGTGAAGATCGAAAGATGACAATATATGGACAGAAATAGCTTGCTTTGTGGATCTTTGGCTTGGTTCAGAAAGCCAAATAATTCCAAGGTAAGGTAGTACTTGGAATGCCCCCACTGTGTTTTGGGCCTTCATGGTGCGTGTGTAATCATGTACTTGTATACAT
The DNA here is from genome assembly GCA_021464625.1 of Proterorhinus semilunaris. Classification (NCBI taxonomy): domain Eukaryota; kingdom Metazoa; phylum Chordata; class Actinopteri; order Gobiiformes; family Gobiidae; genus Proterorhinus; species Proterorhinus semilunaris. Next base: position 23,146,963 of record CM038361.1, on the reverse strand, counting down.
TTATCTCAGCTTGTTATCTGTGAGCGCGTCAGCACTAATTGCGGACGGGGAATGCAGGGAATGCCACAAATACAAGTGGATTGCTTTAAGTTTCAGCCTCATTACAGAAGTCGACGGAAGTGTTTTTTTTGTTTTGTTTTTTTGCGTCTTTGATTGCTTTGTCGACTGATTTAGTTTTGTCCCTTCGGCACGATCCAACGCCAACTCAAATAAAGGCCTTGACATTACCAAAAAGAACAACCGCTGAAGGGAGATTTGATAAGGGTGGAAAGTGCACGATAAGAGCAAAGAATCACGGAAACAGAGAGTGTAAACTTAGATAAGATTCATGCAACTAAAGCTTTACTTTCCGCCCTGTGGAATCTAGTAAGTGTAACACATGTGCCAACGAGCTACAAGGCGCTGCACCAGGTCAGCGTTCACTCACATTGAACAAAAACAAAAAGGCTGCTACGTGGATATAAAGCCTAGGTGTAAAATCAACCTGGAAGACTCATTTCAGCATCACCTACGTCCAGCTAATAATCGCGTCTGCGGGGGGGTTACACCTCCACCTCAGCCTGTCAGCGCAGAGCCACACCTTCGTTGTAGTCAATCATCGCCCGCCGTCCTGCGTTTAAGCTCCAGCGTTCATGGCTCGTCAGCTTCCCAGCTGTGCTGCGACCAACCTCCACCCTTTTCACCAACTCTGTCCGTGGCTTCACCCTGTTACATCCTTCACTGGTCTCCTATTGCTGGGTTGCAGGTTCTAGAATGTGATGGTGTCACCGGACCCAGTTTTTCCTATTAACAACATTACACTCTCACAAGTCGTAGCTCAAAAGATAGAGTATGAATTACAAAAACTATCATTAATATCAGTCACTGGGTCCATGATCTCTCTGTACAAGACCAAAAATGTCCTCAAAAACAAAATAATTTTTCCTCCATATAATAGTATTGGCCTTTGGAATGCTGTGGTGTCACCTGCAACCCACCAGTGTCCAGGGTCTGGGGGAAGACATCCCTAACTCAAACCTACCCATCCTAACCATAATCCGTGTATCGATGTCTACTGCCGTGGTTTGATTACCAAAATATTAATGTAAAAAAATCTTTCTATCCAGGTGGAATTAGCGAACTGTTATGATCTGGGGTTAATGCAGATCGCCAGGTCTTGGTTCAGCAACACTAAAGACTGAACATCCTGCATGACCAGGTTATTCCATCAGTGTTTTTTTTATTCCCTGATGGCACGGGGAATATTCCGAGATGACAATACCAGGATTCATCGGGCTCACATTGTGAAAGAGTGGTTCAGGGAGCGCGAGACATCATTTCACACATGGATGCAGAGGAACACAGAGATCTTAGCCCCATTGAGAATCTTTGGGATGTGCTGGGGAGGGCTTTGCACAGTGGTCACCCTCTCCCATCATCAATACAAGATCTTGGTGAAAAAAAATCAATGCAACACCGGATCTTCACAATGCCACAGCGAAATACCTTTTTTGTGTGGCATTGTTTTATTCGGTCAGGCTGTGTTGCAGACTATAACTTTCCATATTGCTCAAGTAATAGATACAAATGATAAAATGCATTTTGAAAATAGAACACACCACTGGCCGCATCAGCTTCATGGCATGTCTTAAGCAACAGTTATACCCGTTTGTACGAGTCCAACAGCGGATCATGATTTTTTTTGCTGAACGCGTGTGGGGGCGAGCGGACGATGACTCATGGACCAACGTGTTTTTCTGCAGGTGTCACTCATTTCTATATTTATAAAGAAAAAAAGGAGAGATGTAAAGTTGGAGATGGATACTTGAGAAAAGATTTACAGCAAAAAGAAAGTGAAATCAATGGGGAAAATACTCTTAAACACCGAGGGTTTTAGAGAGACGTCTCTTCGATTCGCTATATGTGCTAAAATGGACCATAAAGCCATAGAGCTCTCCAGGTCCCAGCTGACCCTTCCCATCATGGATACGAACAGTTTGACCCTCTCCCTTCAGGCAGGAGGTTACGGTCCGTCCACACAAGAACCTCCCGCCACATAAACAGCCCCTCCGCCATCAGACTCATGAACAGTAAATAACCTGTTACCTGCCGTTTGCACCACGTTGTTATTCACACTTACCTCTCCTGCCTATATTGTGCATATTTTGTAGAGTTTTGCTAATTTGACTATGTTGTTTATAATTAGCCTATTTGATTTGATCTGATTTAGCATCCCCTGCCTTTACAGAGTTATATTTATTTTACTACTTTATGTTTCATGTTGCTGAAAGATAGAGTAACCTTTTACATAAAGCTTTTGTAGCCACGTAGCCTCAGTTGGAAGTAGCTAGCACGGCTACATGAAAAAAACTATGCTGTGGTGACAGAATAGTCTCTTGAAGGTGTAATCTATTCAATAAGTTGATGAAGAATACCACTCCTTACATCAGTGAGAGAAGCGGGCCGGAGATGGCGCCGGTGGGGCCAGTCAGCCTCCGCACGGCTATATTTAACTCTATCTGGGTCTGTGGATTCAGGCTAATAGCACTTCCATTTGTCCTTGAGACTCTCAGCATCCGTCACTCCAGGTGATAAAGGAGAGTGAGATTTGAAGGCTATGATTATCGTGTTTTTTGTGACGGTGCTAATTAAATATGCACAAGAAAACAAATCCAATATTTCAAGAGTCTGGGCTGGTGTTATGAGTTTTCTTTCCGGTTGTTTTGCCCCAAGGATATTTGTGAAATTGTTTACATTTTTAACATGCAGCCAATTTGCTTGTAATCTTTTAAGCTAAAATCTGAAAAACAGGCTACATCAAGAAAGCTACAACGCAATTCATTTGAACACTTACAAGTTCATGTCTCCATCTGGGCCGCAGCAAATGGGAGCATGTTAACTCTCCGTCTCAAATTAGACTCTGCAGATTGACTGTGTTTAATATTAATCTCCTCAGTCCTGCTGCATATTGAATTTCCTGGGTTATCGAGACGTCAATATTGTGAGAGATGAATTTGTCTCAGAGGAAAGAGCCTCTGACCCGATTATTGCATCAAATTAATAACCGCACACAGCTCGATTTTGCGTTATCGATCTGGTTTTACTCAAGTTCAACAACATTATTTATTGAGTCAAGTGAAAACTACTGTGGTGGTCGCTACTCCTGCTAGTATCTGTATTGTCCGGACTATAAGTCGCACCAGCCAAAACATGCATAATGAAGAAGGAAAGAACATATATAAGTCTTTCATGAGTATAAGTCGCACCAGCCCTGGCAACTACCTGGGCATGGAGGCGTAACTGCGCTGTTGACAAGCCTCTCCCGGCAGCACGTTGTTCAAGCACCCATTTGCGAACTTGTTCCTCTAGCTGCGGTCATCCAGCTTTTAGCCCGATGCTGCTCGATTACCGTTTTTGAAATCTTCAATGGTACAGGAGTAGCAGATACTGGGACACAAGCCTAGAGCGCCCTCTAGTGGCTGTCTGTGTGAAAATAACAAACATGTGAAATTATATATTTTGATATAAGTCGCACCTGAATATAAATCGCACCCCCAGCCAAACTATATATGAATACATTTCGAGCACAAGAAAAACTTTTTGCCGCCATACTTCAGTGCGAATACTGCATTATCTATCACCAAAAAATCAATCGCAAATTTAGAATTAGAAATTGAACAGAAACTCAGGAGAACGTCATTCATCCGGTCGCACCGTCACCAAACAGTGACGCAGCAGCAGCGGCGTCTTCGCGCAAACTTCACACCAGCATTTAATAGCCTATGTCACCACTGAGTCACTTTGTTCCCGTGAGCGGAGAGACCACATGCGGCCAGAGGAAGGACATGTCCACGCGTCGCTGCACATAAACACAGCGAAATGTCTTTCCGAGAAGCCAGACTCTGATGAGCGTTAATATTCATATGTGGCTGTGCGGCGGGGGCCACCGTTTGAATGTTAATATCTCTGAGAATGGACTGACTTTCCCTTCTATCCTCCTATTATCCTGTACTTGACTCCCACTCATTTTACTCTCAAACTAACCACATTCTACTGTGCGCCTCTAGTGTAGCGTAAAGCAGTCTGGTATCTGGTATAGTGATAGAAAAGGAAAAGATGAGTTATTCAAGGCCGCTGAACTGAGCACATTTTTCTCCAGTTTCTTAAATCTAAAAGCTTCTTGAAAAAAAAAAAAAAGGATAAAAATAGCGAGAAATCGAGAGGAAAATGGGGATGAAACGCAACAAAAAAGTGATGGAAAAGAGTGATGAAAATATAATCAAAATGCAACAGAAAAGCTACAAAAGACCAAAAAGAAAAAGCGATGGAAAAAGTGGCAAAAATATGATGGAAAAAGAACGTCGTGTTTTTGTCTCTTTTTTGTTGTTTTTATTACTTTTTGATTGCTTTTTTGTTACGTTTCTGGCATGTTTTTTTTGGGTCACATTTTGTTGCTTTTGGTCACGTTTTTTGTTGTTGCTTGTTCATTGCTTTTTTGTCGTGTTTTCAGGCACGTTTTTGTTGCTTTTTCCATTACCTTTTTCCATTCCTCATTTATTGTGTTTCTGCCACCTTTTTGGTTACGTTTTTGACGCATTTTTGTTGCATTCGTTTTTATCCCCATTCTCGTCTCTATGTTTTTTGTTTTTTTTAAGCTTTTAGATTTGGGTAAAGCCAAACTGGAGAAAATGCACTCGGTAAGAGGTTAACCAGCGTGCTAGCTTATGATAGATACAAATGCTTTACTGTTATCAGAAGCACAGCGCACAAAGATCATATTTCAGGAATTACTTCAAAATACCAAAGGACACAAGTAGTTTCATTCCACTTGAATTACTACTTTAAACAGATTTAAATGGTTAATCTTCAATAAATAAAACATCAACATTACGTCGCATGATCGAGAGTCAAACCTCATTTTTGTTAAGGCATCAAACACCAAAGTTGTCACTGGCTCAGTCCATTGTCCACAGGGAGCGTTGGGTTCTTGTAATTCCCCATATTGGCATTGTCCCGCGTCCCGCCCGGTAATCAATAGGGCCGCACTATAGGCCTGTGTCCAAATCGATCTGACCGGAGCGGATCAAAGAGGCTCTGCCGCCGCCCCCGAAACTCCAAAATGTCCCGAAAACGAGTGCGTTCGGCTGCTGAGCCCAACGCTTTCATAGGGCTATAATCGGCCCGTATTGATCGCCCCCACTGTGGACTGGACACAGGGAGTTGGGGAGAAGTGCAAAGCGGTGTTGACAATAGCAAGCAATGGTGAGGCAGCTTCCGTCTCATCACTAATGTCGACGGAAATGATTTGGATAGAAAGGCAAAACTCACTCTTTTCAATGTTCAGGTTTGGGCTACTTTGGAAACAAATACAATAGGTTGCGTTCACGATTTAGAATTCCATTTCAGTTGGAGGGCAGGTGCCAATACAACTCTATGGGAGAGAAACAGTTTTTGAAAGAAATTTCCAAAAAGAAAATGTCCAAATGTTTTCTCTGATCATCATGTGACAGTGATTGGATTCACAAACCTGACATGTGAATTTTATGGCTGAAAGTCCTTTCTACTGGCCAACATCAAGCACATATTTTTGAATATTGTCTCCACTTTTGAACGCCCTTGTGAAGAAATAATTAGACATATGTTCATATCTGCTGAAAGATGTGACTTTGAACTTTGTGTCAGTTTTTGTTTCATGTGAATTGGCCCAGGAATTACAGAGATATTAGCAATGATTTAAGACTATAAATCTGCATTTTGAGCGTTACTATGGTTACGGCCGTGGAATTTTCAGTTGCCCTCCACCTCAATGTTAAACTATAGGCTCTTTAGAAGGTTGTGATGTCACGTGAACGCTACCTATTGGACGATCTATTGCACATTCGGGGGTACGTTACGAAAGCTGTTTCTTTTTAAAGTTCCGTTTCCTCCTGTCAGCCCAATACGGACTACCTGATGTCATAATACGCCGTAATCGAATCAGCCTTGTTGATGTGTGCTGCGCGCTCACCCATCCTTCTCAGTGCTCGCTCCGTGTTCCCACTTTGAGCCCAATTAGAACGGGATGCATCCTGTTTACGCCATGGGTTCAGTCCAGTCACGGTTCAGCATGAGGCGTTATCGACCATAAACCCTCGACGAGGCTGTAATAGACCGGGCGATCGGATCAGAATCCCATGGAAACGCGTCAGTCTTTAGGGTAATGATGCTTATGCGATTATCATGGACACAGAACAAAGATGTTTGGAGGCGAAAGTTCCTCAGCGGTCTGGTGTAACTTAATTTGTGTAACATCAGCCGTTTCCAGTCTCATGTGATTCCTGTAATTGCACCTGATGGAAAAACAAATGGTGGTTTGGTCTTAGTAGAATGAAAACCGGAGAGAAGTTGTCTTGGATTAAGCGTGCAGGTTTATTCGACATATGCACACGGAGAGACATTTTGCACAGGTTGTACAAAGATGCTCTGTCGGTCCAGAGCCAGGACACAGTATTTTCATCTTAAATTGTCGAGAAGCAAAGAGGAAATGCACAGTTACAGCAGATACCATGGACAAGGACGTCTCCATAGATTAGATGACAGGTTATCTATAAGGAACAAATGAAGTAATGCTCACTGAATATAGGTCATTGTACGTAATGGTCAAATGTCCATGAATAGACAGTTAATGGTCCATGGTAACCTACTTAACGTTTCTCATAAACAAACCAAAAAAAAACAAAGCCAACATTTTAAACTTTCCCTACATGTTTCTAACATCCCGGTACTTTGCTATGTGGAGTTAAATTTAGCATCAGTGCTTTTTTTGGGTTTATAATCGCCCCTAATGCAGACGACACTTGATGTTTTGTCACAGACGTCTGAGAATATCTGAAAGGGTACAAGATGGATATCACTCTAATACAGGAATACAGAATAGGTACAGCCCTTTTCAGCAGGTTGTTATAATGTGGTTTTCTGAAGTTTCCTTCTCAAGAGGTCATATATTTATGAACACACAGGGTTACAGTGCATATTGTAACCAAAGAAGAGTCAACGCAATTAAGATATTCTGCAGTTTTCTTAAATACTTCTTTAGAGGAATTGGGCACAGGATGTGACAAACGAACACGTCGATGTTCCATAACTGTCTGAGTGATCATAATCTAGCCTTGGAATACCGAATTCTCCGTCTTCCTCTTTTTAAATGCTCAAAAACCACAACGTAACATTCTCTTCTAGGACAGTAACAAATCTCTTTTCAGCAGCATCAAAGAGGTAATAAATAGAAAACATTGGATTTGATGTTTGCGTATCCATGGGCGATTTCCTTATGCAACAAGAGAACGCAGACGAGTAAACAAACAGACTTCTCTTCAAAAAGTCATGTAACCAAAATGGCAGACTCTTGACAGCAGTCTTCTCTGGTGGACCGTTTGAGCGATGTTGTTTTTGCTCAGTGCTTTTGGCAGGCGGTGGGCTCCAGATTGCGGCGCAGCTCGCCGGCCCGGCTGTGAGTCTAAGGTGAGAGCGGCGTGGGCGAGTCGCACACAGAGAACAAACACTACAGGGACACGAGCTGAGGAGAGGACGCCTAATGTGACTGAGAATTAACAAGGACGACGGCACAGCGAGTGGCAGAGCGCACGGGGAAACATGCCCAGATCATCAGATTCCTTAGGGGACGTTTTCTGCAGCCAATGAGATGAGGTTGTAGCTTTAAGATATGATTTTGTTCATTTTACTTATGTGATATGAACCATTCTCAGTGATGAGAGAATTCATCCACATTTTCAAAAGTGAGCGATTCAAATCCATCTCCGATCAGAGTTTCATTGTGTCCATTGAAGACACTTCAGTGACCAGAGAGGGACATTGGATGCAAATTCGCTATTTTACATGTTTTATCTACGAGTTCAAGAACATGCACTCCTGACCAACTATAGAAATAATAATGATTCACCATTATTTTTACCTTTTACATATTCAGGGTTTATACAAGCACAAGCAAGTCCAACTGAATGCTTTTTAATGCACCAAACACAGAAATAAATCTGTGCATATTTAATTTCTTACGATTCTTAAGGTCATATTTTTGCCAACAATAGTACCAAAACAAAGTAGTAAATGCAGGTTAAGAGTAGGACTAATAAACTATCTGTCCAAATGTTGTTGACAAAAAATAAAATAAAAGGATGAATAGAATCAAGACTTCCAATGGCACATGGCCGCAGTCGTAACCAGCCACTACAAAAGACAAGGATACCCAGTGCTTTGTTTTATAATCTATCAAAGTCATTATAACTACTTATGATCTGCTTTTTAGACTTCAAAATGACGAATTAAGCAGCACATAATTTATCATATTACTATGGCATACTTATTTCTGTGGCGCAGCAGACAGTGAAAAGAAAGAGGGGGATATTTAGTCTAAACTGAAACCACTTAAGCTAATGGCTATTTCTGTGGAATCAAATGCCGACAATAGAGTTGGCTTTCGTATTTTATAGAAGGCGAATACTACATTTACTCACTTTGCAGTGAGCCAACATGCACAGCTTGACAATGGGAGGCACTGCGGAATATGATCTCTATCAACAGCATGAGTCAAAGTCAACACAACTACAAAAACAATGTTTCAAGGTGGATGTGTCTCTGCAATGTGAGATTAGGAAACATGATCCTTAACAAGCCCAGGCAATAGTCTTTATTATGCCATGTTTGTTGTTCAGCAGTTTTTGTGGATAGAAAGAGATTATCTGTGTTCACGCATTGGGAAATATCAACAAGCAACAGGTAAACATGTAGTCAGATAAAAAATGTTTTTAAATAAATGTATAAATTCAGCTTTATAATTACAGTGAATTGTTGAATAGTGCTGTTTTGTAAGTGTAATACGCATATTCAATATTAAAGGCTGTCGGTCTCAAAGGCAGCGGATTTTTAAAGGTACAACTTTTTATGCGGAAAAAAAAAGTTGATATTTGTGTGTATTTGACCTTGTAGTGACCAAGCAGCTGTACGAGTGGTCAGCATGGTGCCTTTACTTTCCATCACGGTAACTCCAGGATCAATTGTTTGGAAGGTTTTCACAGCTGACGGACCCTCTCACCCAATCCACCTCAGTTTCCAGCAGCGCTAGCATAATTGCAAGAGGGTTTTCTGATCATTAATTGCCCTCTAACACGATTAGCTAACACAGTGTACTACTAGAACACGATGGTTGCTGGAAATGCGCCTCCGGAAACCTATGTAGGTATTCCATTAAAAATCAGTAATGTATCCTTTCAATACAGACTACCAGTTACAAAAGAAAACCATTATGAATATAGAAACCAGGTGGATAGCAGATTAGTCACTTTAAAATTGCTATAATTAACCATGCCCCTTCATCAAGTCAGTTTGAGCACAACTTTTTTTTTTTCATATCATCCGCATCCACAGTATTTAGTGTCGATTTGGTCCATATTAAGAAATGTAATGTGTTGCAGAAAACATCGACACGATATTCTAAACTGTGCATTCTAATGACGACCCACTCAGAAACGTATTCTTACTGTATGTGCATTTATTTCCATAACCGTTTGATAAAAAAAGGTTACACAGGCTTTTTAACACGACAAAACAAAAACACATTCAGAGAAAAGCCTCACTTTACACACAAAATGCTCAAAATAAGGTTAGTCTTTTTCTTTAATGATACACCCATTCGATAGTATACACAGACTCCTTTGCATAACTAATATTTGAATACACACAGAGCCAGTTGTGCTCCATATTTGCATAATATTTCTAAATAAAGCTAGCGTTTGCATAGGTTCATAAAGGGCACTAACATGCACGAAGCAACACAGTAAAGCAGCAATGCTATAAAAATCCTTTCTCAAGTTCAACCTTTTTCATTATATGGACATACATATAATTTCATACATATGGCACTGAATACACTGGATTAGATACAGCTTTAAGGCAATAACAGCGCGTACCCCCAGTAATAAGATTGTTACATTCTTAAAAAGGTGCTAGATATAAAAGTATTTACGCTATGATTAGAGTTTGAAGACATGTGGAAAGTGATGCCTTCTCATGCAAAACAGACCACCACTTACTTAATAGGCGGTTTCATAAATCTTACAACCAGCCAGTGGTTAAAAGGAACATCTGCTTCTCAACACGAAGAAAATATATCAATCGTTAAGATTTAGTTGCATATTAATCCAGTAGGCCATTTGGACTCCTAAGACGTAGTGTTTTTAGTTCGCATGACTTTGCTACAAGAAATTTAAATGTCATTTCTCAAGACAAGTGCTAAATAGTGAGTGGAGGCAGCAAAGATAGCACATAGCCTTTTGTGGAAATGATGCACCGAATTTACCATTTGGAAGTGCGTGTATTACAGTATTAGGGCCCCGAACCTGATGTATAGATGAGCAGATGCGAGTCAAAAATGTGCCAGTGACTCCACTGCTGATCCGCTTTAGAACATGCTACTCTTGTTGAGCAAACGCCTGGGTAAATGACTTCATGTATCGACTTTTAATCTATGTTTTGAGATACAACAAGTGTAAACATCGTGTTGTCTTTTGTCAAATGAACTTGTGCACAAGCCCCAATTTAAGGTGACATTATTTGATTGTATTGCCATAAGTATTGAGTGGACAATGCAAAGCTAAATCAATGAGGATTTTAAATGTAAAGAGCACAATTTAGCGATCACATGAAAGCATTCTGATGCCATAGTGTATGAGATGAAATTGCGGCCCGAAAGATAAAGTTGGCAGATTTTGTCCATAAAGTTCATTTTTAACATTCAAAATCAAACTCTCTTTGGGACAAAAAATAAAAAAAAAAACTCTTAGTTTTAGTAAAAGCTAAACTTGAGTTGGTCAGCGTTGCCGTGGTTACACGCTAAAGCCAACAGTAGCTCAAACGCTCGCCAAAGAGGGAAAGTACAGGAGCGTGTTTGAGGGCGTGGAGGCGCAGATAAAAACAAGTGGCCTCGAGCTGCGTAGTTAAATGGGCTGTAAAAAAGGTGCTGCATCCGGGATGTTTCCCCCATCCCCCGCCCCCCTCCTCCCGCTTGAGTTTTACAGTAACAAGTGCTGGCATCAAGAAAACACGGCGAGGCCAAGAATATGCCAAAGACTCTCCACTATTCACTGTAAAGGGTTAGCTGGCCGTGAAAAGACAAGTGGGTTTAAAACACAGTAGCACTATAGCCTTCAGATAATTAAGGGGAAAAGGAGCAAGAGTGAGAGATATGTTGGTAATGGTTTTCGTACACAGTTTCCGGGGGCCAAGATAAAATGTGATTGTGTTAAACATGTTGAAACGACAGCTGAGATTGTGTTCAGCGTGAGGCAGGTGCAGTCTGTCAGAGCCTCAGTGGGAGCTGGACTCCTGCCCTCGGCACATGACAGGGATAAAGGATGAGGTCACGGTTATCTCAGTAATGACCATCCATCCTCCCAAGTCGGCACAGTCGAGAAATGTATATCTCATGTTCCTACTTTGTTACCGTAATCTACCGTCTGATCCAATTGTGTTCACTAATTGGATTTATATGAGGTTTGGGCAGGTAATATGAAAACTTAACATGACATTTCAGGGTTCAGAATTCACATTAAGGTCTTAAAGCAATACTAAGTAACTCATGCCCCCTAGAGGCCATAAGCGCCACTGCAGGTGTCGTAGCATGTTGCGGTTTTTTACTCATTAATTGTCCGTGAGAGTAAATACTACGCTGACAGAAAAGACAAAGGGAGAGAGGGACTTTGTACATCCAATTACACAATGGAGATAATTTCTTTCCCTCAAACTTGGCTGTAATCACTGCTAAAGTGGCGCTAGCCCACAGTTAGCTTTGCCCGTTAGCTTCTTCTTAGTGATTCTATTAGTGTGTATTGGAGCCTCCGACCCGTAGGCAGTGAAGTTGCAATTGTGGTTTTCTGGCCAGAGACACCAGGGGGAGATGAAACCCCCCCCCCCAGTCACCCCATTAACACTCACATTACTCCCAGAGGGACTATGGAAAGGATTTATTAAGGAAAACCACTTTGCTTTAATAAAGGGAAGTTTTGGATATCTACAGTTACACACAAATTAAGTCTAAATCGGACCCATATGGATGTTTTTTGAAACATGTGAAAAAACAGCAGTCATCGCTAGCGTTAGCATGTAGCATGATGCTAAAATTAAGCATCATGTTAGCATTCTCTGTTATTTATGCATTTATGGACTGTTGAATTTGATTATTGGTGATTTTACCATTGAATATTAACTCTAAACACATGTATCTTTAGTGAGTTTGCTTGGCTCGCCTCAGTTGATTTTCCACTTTTCTGCTTGCACTACTTCTGCAAGTTTAAATCTATGTGTGATGAAATGAAATAGGGAGCACCTTAGGAACATTGCCGTTAATTTGACACAATAAAAATTGTAAGCAACATTTCATTGGAAGAAATAACTTTTTGGCTTTTACAGAACATGGACACAAGCTATTAATAACGGTTTGGTTTAGTCGATTTATGTAAAAGCGTTTTAGTTCATTTGGTTTTAGTTCATGGTCTGCTGTATTAAAACAGGATAACGTAAACTGTTGTTACTTGTCTCATATTCTTGTGATTGTCTGGCGTTACATTTATTCCTTGTAATGAAATGGAAACAAGCCGCTGATTTACTAAAACCGTTACAGAACGTCTCTTAAGATTAAAGTCTTTTTACATTGTCCCTTCAATAAACACTATGTTAACGCAGATTGAGAGTGCGCTGTTGATCTATTTCATTCTATTTTACATGATAAAAAGGTGAGGTAGCCCTTTACTTTAAAGCATAGAAATATAACATGGTGATGGAATGAAAATAGCATGGCATCTAAATGTGTAATAACCAATAAGTTTAGCATCTCAAATTAATCGGAATCGTAACCCAAGTATCATAAAAGTACTGCTATCCACAAAAATGTAATGATAGCTAATTCATACATTTTATTTATTTCATTGTAATAATATAATCATTCCCTTACCCTAACTTACAATAAAGAGTCTGGATATCACAAGGAAACATGGTTCATATTTTGTTTGTGCTTTTTTTAGTTGGAAACAGTGCTACAAAAAGCACTATCCCCGTTGCCCCTAGTTACCATCCTATTTCCATCCTCATTCTGGTGAAGTAAAGAGCAACCAAAGGTAAGCGTTTATATTTTGGCTTTAGCTGGTGGGGCAACTGTTAAGATCAGAGGCTGCAGTCATTTTTTTTGGCTTCTTCAAAACATTCAAAGACGAAAGGAAAATGTGTAGCTTCGCAATCTAGTCTGGACTATGTGGCGCTATCACCAGTCTTGGCGGCGGGTCCGCGCGGTCCTCTACGTGGGCGGGGGTCCCTGGTAGCGCAGCATGATGTTGAACGACCGGGCGAAGTTGTTGGACAGAGAGCAGGAGCTGGATTCTTCGGCGAGGGGGAGCATGAAGGCCAGCAGCAGCAGAGCCAGGAGCAGGAGCCAGAGAGGCAGCGCCATGCAGCACACGCGGTACAAAAGTCCAGCCTTCTGTTGAGAGACACAGGTGTAGTCCGGTTAATAAACAGCTGCACAGCTACCATTATCTCTACACGACTCTCTTGGCATCTCAGCATCGATATTTGACTTTTTAGAATTTAAAATAATGTCTTTGTATTGGGGGGGAAAGTAGTTTATGAATGAAGTCTGTGTTGGTCAGGATTTCAACACGGCCTGCAGCGCCCTCTGACATGGCAGTGGGAATTGACGCGATACAATTTCAAAAAGGACCGAGGAATGATCCACTCATCAGATCAATGTGTGCTCACGGCGTAAAGCTCTACTTTGACAGAAAGGTCCACCAAAAAAATTCTAAATTCCATATACCGTATTTTCCGGACTATAAGTCGTACTTTTTTTTTTTCATAGTTTGGCTGGGGGTGCGACTTATTAAAATCTATAATTTCACAGGTTTGTTATTCTCACACTGTTGGAGGGCGCTCCTGCCTTGTGTGCCAGTATCTGCTACTCCGGTGCCATTGAAGATTTAAAACACGGTAATCGAGCAGCAGGAGGAAAGTTTGGAGTCGGCGAGAAACTTGTGGAGAAAAGCGTAGGTTACTCTTACTGCAAGGAAGAAAACCAAAAAAAAAAAGCTAATTGCGGGCTCGAAGAAAGTGATGCCGGGAGAGGCTTGTAAAACGGTGTAGTTACGCCTCCATGCCCAGGTAGTTGCCAAGGATGATGCGACTTATACTCAGGAGCGATGTTTTTTTCTTCTTCATTATGCATTTTTTGGCTGGTGCGATTAGTCCAGATAATACGGTACTGTACTTTTTAGTCATGAGGGGGCACACGGTATTAGCCTATAAGTGCAAAATATACTAAAAAATTACAAAAAACTAGGTGAGAAAAGCGGATAATACTGTACACCATCAGATACACAGTTTATCAGCAGAAAAAAAGTTGTTCTTTTAGTTGGTCTTTAAATGACGTGAAATACTACTCCAGGTAAGTTTTGATTTAAGGGAACAGTGTTGATGACCCCTTTAACATGTCATCAACGGTGGCGGCACTCTCACCTAGCTCTGCTGTGGAGCTGAAACTGCTTCTATGGTGCTGTGAACGGTCAGTGGGTTGCCAACACCACCCACACATATTATTATTACAGATCTGCACAATACATGTGGACCTTTTCTGAGATCAGAATGACATATTTCGGCAACAAGTGACACGTTTTTTTTTTTTTTTTTACCATGTGTTTTGATCCAAGTCTTGGATACATTCAGAGATCAGTTTTCCTTGTCGAGTTTGTGCTGTGCAGTTTGTTAGTCAGAGTCGGCGTGAGAAAGCCTCGCATCGGAAATGAAAATATCCTCGCCACGACGAGAGCGGCTCAAACACCCACACAACAACAGCGCAGCGGCATCATGTCCACCGCACAGACCCGAGCCCAGGCCCGCTCCCTCCCCACACCAGGGCCGCTTGTGAATCATGTTCACCACCCACACCCATCACTCTGCGCGTCAGCGTCAAAATAACACATTCACATTCATAAAGTGAGTCAAAGTTAGAATGGTTGTTTTGGTTACTATCTTATACTTTTGTAACTAAATATGGATGGAAAAGACAAAATGTGTATCAACCCGGGGGAAGATAGATCACAGGATGCAAATTTTAAAGCATTTGGGATCGGTTTAGCATATAATCCTGCTGGACATGTTTAAATGCGCATACTGTGAATCTTTTCTCTTGGGTAAAGTTAACAGTTCGCACAGAGAAAACCGGTGAGTCATGATGTGAAATGCGAGAGCCAATAGTCACAGAGAGTCCGACAGAAGTCAAACACAGGTCGGGGGCAGGTCTGCGTCAGGTTACAGGTCTGTGGAGGGCTTTGTGTGTGTGTGCCCTGATGTTACTGATTAGTGGAGCAGGAAGTGAAACTGCTTCTAGAAACCGAGCCTCCACAAACAGAGGGCAAAGGTAAAGCTGGGTTTCGCCTAAAGACCCAACACAATGGGACACTCAAACACAGGTTTATTCAATACTTGCACCAGTCACCTCTCAAAATGTTAATACTCCTAGTTATTCTCTTCACAATAGGACCTTTAAGTGAAACCTATTTCAGGAACGATATAATGCTTTGTAATTAGATGCTCAGTGCACAAACGTCTTATTTTATAAATGTCTGCGTTTTTATATGACACTGAGGGACAAAACTAATTGTATTCCACTACTATACAACGTCAGGTATTGAGATATAGAGGCTTACGGGATGAGAGAGTTGAAACACCAAATGTATGTACTGTAGGTGTTTGAGTTTCACAGCAGTAAAGAAAATAAATAACTGGTCGATACAGTCACCACACTGGAGCCTGAAGATAAGGTAGTTACAGAGTCTGGAGCCTGTGGGGCCTGTGTGAACAAGAGGGAGGAATGTCTGGGGGCTGTTTTGGCCGAGTGTATACGGGCCGGCAGGACACTCACATTCTTTAATCTGCCCCAGACCCCCATCAGCCACCACGCTACCTCCCCCCTCATACCCTCACACACACACTCACAAGGCTCTGATTCAGTGAATGAGAGCTGGAGGGGGGATCTGAGCTTCAGACGACAGCAGCGAGGGTTGTCACATCAGGTTAAACGAACCATAGATGACGAATAATATTGTTAATGTTGCGATAATGCAGTGAATCTGAATTGTTGACTTTTGCAATGTATAAAATTAAGTCCAGAAGCAACGTCATGGTAAAAATAAAAGATAGAGCAATGTAGCTGTACAAGGTGCTGTTCTTCAGAGAACATTTACAGTCTTTGAAGTAGATGTAATAAAGTTATTTGAAAAGTAAGCTGATGTACTGACCTTTTGAGGTTTAGAGCGAGACTGCAGTTGGGACTTCTGTGGAAAGAAGAAATAAAAATGACCTAAAATATAAAAGCTCACCAAATACAATATTATTTTTGACATTTCATCTTGGCCTTATGTGTGCTATGGGCTGTGGCAAAGGAAGAGCAGTCACACAGTCAGACTTTTACTGCCATCTAGTGGTGACATGGTAGTGATGCATATATTTGTATAATAAGCGGAAAGCTCATTTCAACTGCTATAATTGGGTCAATCAGGTTCCTAAATTTTGGCTACCAAACAAACTACACCGCCATTGAAATGTGTTAGCGAGTTCAGGTAATGGACCGTGAACAGTGAAGTGTATTGAGCCAAAACAGTGAACCGTAAGGCTTACAGGCATTGGTTTAAAGACTTTAAGTTGAAACCGCGGGAACAGAGGCTCATGGCGGCTGCTCTGTAGGCAGTGGACCGTAGTGGACCATAGTGGACCATAGCTGACAGAAGAACGAGTAGAGACAGGACCTGGATTCAGCCAGACACTGACACTGTCACTTTTTAAATCATTTCAGTTCATCCTGGAATCGCAGAGAAAAGTTTCCAAACGGTGTTAAAGCTAAATATAGATGGTAAATTGTTGTCTGTCAAATTAGCGATCGATTCGCTGCGTTGTACACCATCAGATCACTCGCGAAAAAATACAAATGAAATACATTTAGATGGCATACTTGTTTATGAGTGTCTCGTCTGGTCACAATTAATAACGATTTTGTTTGCTGTCCACCTCCTTATTGACAAAAAAAGGATTCTATGTCGTCTTTCTTTCTCATCCCTAAACATAAATGCTGAATATCGGTGACATGAGGCCACAGTTTTAAATCCTGGACTTCCCGTCAGTCGCCTTTGAGGGTCAGAAACTATGTGAACAAGGACTAGTCACTTTTGACAGCATTTCTCTTCATATAAACCCGAAGTTACAACTTTTTGAGGGACAGTGCAGGATTTTAGAGGCAGTTGTGGTGAACAGGTCTGGGCTCATTCTACACATTAGGACATGAATGGAACATGTAGGGGGATGAAAATACTTAGTTTTAACATTTTTAATCTCCATATAGTCCCTTTAAGCTAATATTGTAACAGGCTCCACTTTCCAGCGGTTGCAATGGTCCAAATCAAAGCTTTCTTCGTTGCTTTACGCGAACCATCAATATTGTTTGGTAGCCAAAGAAAATTCCCTTAATGCAACAAGATGGGAATTCAGCTTATTGTTTATCATGAAGATTTGGTTTAATAAAAAATTAAAAAAAAATTAGAAAAAAAGGTCATTATTATTACCCTTCCAAGTGTATTTTTAAACATGTAATTGCGTGATTTACATGCTCATTTTCTATAGTATGATTAAATATATAACATCCCATTTATTAATCTCAGCGTGTCAAAACTTCCACTCACCGCGCCTGTTGCTTTGACAAAATCTACATCCTTCAGTTTGGACTTGTAGAGGATCCATCGGTAGCGCAGGTCATCCATTTCTGCCGACAGCTCTGGCTCGTCAAAAGAGGCGCGCAGCTGCTGAAACAACTCCTGACCGTGAGGCAAATTCTTCCTCAGATTCTGTGTGGGGCAAAACGAGAAAAAAATTAAAATAAAATAGATAAAAATTGTTGTTTCAAAAAGGGTTCAGTGAAGGCTGTACATAAAGCAACCACAAGAGGTCAGTGTAACATTAGTCTTGATTTTGGATTGGTTGTAAATCAGTAACTACCCCAAAAACATGAAGTAAATAAATGCTTTAGACTCACCCGGACTTTGCCCTGGTTGATCTCGAGTTCCTGCGCGCTCAGTGGACCGGTGGTAGATCTCAGAACATCAGAGAGGACCATGTTCTCTCTCCTAAACCACTCTTCAAACTCCCTCCACCGGAGTCTGTACTGCTCTCTCCGCTCTGCTCTCGACTGAAAAACAACAAGCACTGGTGTGAACGCTCACATGGAATAAAAGGTATATCAATATCAACATCCAACAAACTAAAAGTGGCAAGATATAATTGCATACCTTTTCATTTGAGCCTAAGACAAAAACTATAAATTGGAGCAACAGGTGCAACAGCCTTATTATAACTGGAATAAGGGCTTTGTGTGGATAAAAGATGGTTTTGTGATATACAGTTTATATAACCGTTTTTTTCCTTACAGTAGGGCTGGGCAATATTGACAAAAATGAATATCTCAATAATTTGGGGATTTTCTCGATAACGATGATAGAACCATCAGAAATATGCAAAAATGTGCCGGAAATATCAAAATGTACATGGCTTTGTTGCTCACCTGAACAAACTACAAAAGGGCGGAAACAAAAGACTTTCCCCATTTCGTCCACATTTTCCCCAAAAATTTCCATAGCTTTTTGACATTTAAAGATAAATGTATATTGATTGATTGTAATTGTAAATTTGCATATCGTCCAAACAGCAAATTCGATATTATCTTGTAGCTGATAAAGTAAGTAAAAGGTAATGACCGAAACAATTACTCAAGTGAAAAAGTACTGGAGCGAAAAAAGTCAGATCAATTTTCTATGACGCCATAAATTGTGTGACGCAAAACATAAATAAAATCAGGCGGAAGTCGTGATATTTCCAAAGAAAATTACAAGAAAATGGCACGAAAATACAGAAAAACAAAATAATTCTGAAGAACAAGGAGCACAAGACGATCGACTTCTACTTTATGAATCAAGATGAAGCAGTAGCCGCTTAAATATTTATTCACCGTGGAAAAAGTGACATTTATTTTTATTCAAGTAAGAGTACAGATACTTAAACTGATTATAATTTTGCTCAAGTAAAAGTAAAAAGTCATGTACGATAAAACTAGTCAAAGGAGTACAGTTTCTACAAAAAAGTACATGTACTTGAGTAAATGGAGCAGAGCACTACCCGCCTTTGCCTCTAAGGAACAATC
Source organism: Proterorhinus semilunaris (assembly GCA_021464625.1). Lineage (NCBI taxonomy): Eukaryota > Metazoa > Chordata > Actinopteri > Gobiiformes > Gobiidae > Proterorhinus > Proterorhinus semilunaris. The sequence continues at coordinate 23,127,705 of CM038361.1, read as the reverse complement.
ACGTCTGCCACAGCAGCAACTAACTTGAGTGCTGCAATCTTTACTGAAGCGGGGGTTTGTCTTTAAAGTTGATTGTTGTTGATCTCCACTCTGAGCTGCTGCCAAATTTATGCCTAGCTCTCACAATACTTCTTTTATATCCAGATGGCTCAGATAGATTGATGAAATATGCATGTTGCGGTCAGACAGTCATACAGAAATGGAAGTAAACTGCTCGGATTTAGACACATAGACATTTACTTTTGTGTTCGCTGTTGATAAAGATGTGCTATATTTTAGATGCAGAGCAGACGATGCCTGTGGCCATTTCTCCCCCCACAAATTGCTATTTTACGAGACAAAAAAAAAAAAAAAACAGGTACCCGACCCTGCTTTCACTCATTGTGCATACAAGGACAGCTAGCTCACCTCGTCCTCATGGATGTGAGTGCCAGCCCCGATAGTCTGCGCAACACCTGTCACCGCTCTCTCCCCCACTTCCTGCCGGGCTGCGCTGTCAAATAAAGCCTATGGGCCAAACACGGTATTAATTAAAAGTGTGCGTATGAAAATGTTTAAACTGATTGATGCTTTTTAAACTGTTCACTGTAAACATGACATAAAGGAGGGACATTTGTAGAAGACGTTTTAGGGCAGGAAACAATTACCGAAGAGTGGTGAGACTCCCGCGTGTCTGTGCTTCTTCTGAACTGTACAAAAGCTCCTCCTCCAGGGCTGAGACTGTCCCCTGCCTCTGCACCTCCGCCTCTGTGCCTGAGGCCGCCTCCCTCGCTCATCCCGACCACGGAGACGATTACAGCTCCTGCCCCGTCTCCCGAGAAGACCCCATCACCACCGCCACCACCAGCCGTAGCAGCAGCAGCAGCCGTAGCAGCAGCACCAGCGCTACTTCTGCCACCGCCGCCTTGTCCAGCACTACTTCTGCCACCGCTACCTTCTTCAGCGCTAATTCTGCCACCGCTACCTTCTCTAGCGCTAGTTCTGCCACCACTACCTTCTTCAGCGCTAATTCTGCCACTGTCGCCTTGTCCAGCGCTAATTCTGACACCGCTACCTTCTCCAGCGCTACTTCTGACACCGCTACTTTCTTCAGCGCTAAATCTGCCACCGCTACCTTCTCTAGCGCTAGTTCTGCCACCGCTACCTTCTTCAGCGCTAATTCTGCCACTGCCGCCTTGTCCAACGCTAATTCTGCCACCGCTACCTTCTCCAGCACTAATTCTGCCACTGCCGCCTTGTCCAACGCTAATTCTGCCACCGCCACCTTCTCCAGCGCTAAATCTGCCACTGCCGCCTTGTCCAGCGCTACTTCTGACACCGCTACTTTCATCAGCGCTTAATCTGCCACTGCCGCCTTGTCCAGCGCTAATTCTGCCACCGCTACCTTCTCCAGCGCTACTTCTGACACCGCTACCTTCTTCAGCGCTACTTCTGCCACCGCTACCTTCTCTAGCGCTACTTCTGCCACCGCTACCTTCTCTAGCGCTACTTCTGCCACTGCTACCTTCTCTAGCGCTACTTCTGCCACCGCCGCCTCCTCCAGCTTTCCAATGATCAACGGCAGACCCTCCATCCACAATTACGTCTTTGGCAACACTTTGATCTTCCCTTTGGCCGAGAATCCACGCGGGGGAGTCCGTCTCATCGCCCCCGTCGGACGTCCCGCTGTCAGTCCTGGTGCTTGAGAGTCTGGGGCTCCTTTTGTTTTCAACCGATGCAACAAAATCACTTTGCGGCTGCCCCTCCACCCAGCTGCTTTGGTCCATAAAATCATCCTCTTCAAAATCCAACTCTTGACTTTCCTTCTGGTAAACCTGCATTCGGTACACATGGCCTGACCACTCCTTTTGGCCCAATGGACTTCTGCCGCTGCCAGTGTTGCCCTGGATGTTGTCCCCGACCAAAATGCCCACCGATGACAGGCCTTTCCCCTTCCATGAGTCGGTCTGCTCTGTGGAGAATCTCAGCAGCCTGGAAAAGAAAGAGATTTTAGTCAAGAGAACCGTCAGAAAAACATGCTAATTCTACAATAATCCCTATTTGGCACTGGAATCAATTCAGGATACTGGTTATGAGCTTGGGCACCGTTACATTTCTTTCGATACCGGTACTTTAACGATACTTGGTCTTCGATACCGATACCTGAACGATACTTTTTCCAATACCTATACTGAAATATTTGTCGTCTAAAACCAGAAAACTGTGCAATAACGTGTGGAAGATCTGCACATTTACAATACCGGGTTCATCTCCAGTGTCAAAAAATTTGGGAAAAATGGGGATTCATTTGGGGGGACAATGGGGGGGAAATTGGAACAAACTGTGGCAAAAGAAAAATAATGTAAAATGGGGGGAAAACTGGGAAAACAAGAAAAAATAAAATAAAAATGTGTGTCAAGGATTTTTTTTTTTAAAGAAATATAGAAAAAAAATGGGAATAAATGAAAACCAATGGGGTGGGCGGGTTAGGGTAAATAGTAGTAATTAAAAATTACCAACATTAGGAAAATAAAAGGGGAAATTAGATAAAAAATATCATTTATTTATGCTGACCCTGGAATAACAGCATAAAAACTTGGATCTAAAGAGAGAAGATTCTTTTCCAGTTCATGCTTTCATTTTTTTCAGTACCCAGCCATAGAAGCCTTGCCAATCAATAATTGACTTTGTACAAGCCTTTGTTGACCATGAACGTCTCATATTGCTGGTCTAGACAAAGTTGTTATTAAAGTATGCTTGGTCAGAATTATATACATTACTCGGCTGCACTTTTATGAGTTAATTTAATCGTCTGCTTGCAAGATCTTAACATATTCAAAACCTGTTAGTATCAATATCTGGAGTGGCATCACTGGATTGAAGCAACTGATAAACTTTCCCCTTTGACGTGAAATATAATAGGCGGTGATTGCACAGTCCTTTATTTATTTATTTACGTTGCATTGATATCGTTTTCCGTCTTCCACCTATCCGTTTTAAGAGCACATCTGAGTGTTTTGTGCCATTGCATCTTATCTTATTTAGTGATGCATGGTGTTTTTGTTCCCTCGTCCTTGAACTGAACGCCTCATAAAAGCCGTCTTGCTTTGGGGACTTTATATTTGTTAATGTCCCAAAGCAGTCTTCTTTTATAAGCAATAGTTTCTTTTCCGCAGATGACAGACCTGCTCAGTTGTCATGGAGATTAAAAGCCATTAATGCCACAGCGAAGCATCCTGGTGTCCTGGTCACACAGGCACTTTGATGTGAGTAATATCTGAGTAATACAGGTAGTGCCACATTTTAGCTTTAAAGTTGTTGTTTCACCTTTCAGCAAAAATGTGTAAAACATGTCAAACAAAATGGGCTCTTTGGTCATTTGAGCTGCAGAATAAGGGAAAACAACATGACACTGTGATTTACGAGACTAATTGTGTCAAAATCAAAACTTAAAGACGATACCAGGACCGACACATGACTAAATGGTGAAAATTATGCCAATAGCCAGAGCTTTGCCACAATTTTGGAGTTTGATTATATTGATATTGCTTTGTCTGATATTGCCATAACTATCTTTTTGCGATACACTGTGCCAGGGCTGCTCGGTTATTAAAAATAACAATCACGATCTTTATTTTCATTTATTTATTAATCAAAAAACTATGCAGAATATTTTCTGAACAGTCATAAAAGTACAAATGATTTCAAGTATGCCTCGATTGAAGAGAGGTCTCCAGCTGGCCAGGGGGCAGTTGTAATCCTGGCTTGGTGTTAGTCATATATATTGCAACTGTTGAAATTGCTACGTATTGTTTGTTTGTCTTTTTGAATTTTTTCCGATTATGCTATTTTTGTAATCATTTAGTGTAGTAATCGAAATCGATTAACTGCACACTGTGCTGTTCTTCAGATGATCGTTACCTGTCCAGATTGAGACTGATGTTGTAAAGGGACATCCAGGACGCTCTTAGTCTCTCCATGTCCCGCTGTATGTGCACCCTGCCCTCCTCTGAGGTCTTCTCCAGCACCGACCGACCCTGCGCCTCCAGCCTCTGCAGCTGCAGCTCCTTCTCTGGAAACTCCCCCAGGGCTTTCTGCACACAACAAGACTGACAGTGAAATGACCGCTCTGCTTACTGGAGTGTTTTCATAATCACCTTATAGTAATGGCTGGTTGGCGGGAAACAGACAGTGGACAAGTTGTAAAAGAACCGGGCCTGGCCTTCAGTTACTGTACTGAGAGCCATTTTGCTTCCACTTAACACATCGGCATGGTAACACTGACACTGGTTGCCTCTGCGTCACTGAAGGATAGGTCAAAAGAGGGACAAACTTTACCATGGGGACGACAAAGTGCCGTTCACCTGTGTCGCCACAACTGGCTGAACTTTCATATCCCTGGCCTTAGTTAGCGATGGCAAAGAATATAACAATGTCGAAAGGGTCAAAGGTGCTTTGAGAAACTTGAGGAAAAAAAAGGAAAAAAGAAAAATTGTGCCTGACGCGCTGCCCCTGTTGCTAAACAAACGCCCCTGACGTTCTTTTTTCTTACCCAACGATAATGTCACGGAGAAAAGCGCGTTTGGCTACGAGAGGTGGAGGACTTTATTCAACCTTCCTAAAGAAAAGGCCATTCACCAGAAGTTGGAATTTCTCTCCGGGGTTCAGAGACTATCAGCCAAAATAGTGTTTGTCTGTGACCACCACTGATGGATGCTTGATGAACCTTGGCCAGAATCAAAGTGGATTAACTGTTATAACCAACGTCCCATAATGCGGTGAGTCAATCATAACACGTGTTAGCCATTTATGAAGCTGTGTTGCACATGTCAACTCCTTATAACAGCATCGTGAAGTAACTTCACTTTTTGCTGTGGTATTTATATTTCTACTACTGTTAAAATTGAATGAGTGGAGAGAGGGGGCGGAGTTAACTGAATCAAAGGGTTTTGTCTTCCGGGTTTGAAAAATACCTCCAGAAAATACTTATATTTATCACAAAAATGTGTGCTCCATAGTGGTAGAGGTACAATATATCATATAAATGCCTATACTTTACTTTGGAATGGCTAAAATAGCTTGATACAGATCCTTTAAGGGTTGCCCCAGCGGCATCAATGCATGAGTGAGGCTCAGAGGACACATTTCGTTCAACAACTGTATAATGACTAACAAAGCGCTTTACTTACTCTAGAGAGCTCTCAATTGTTTACGAACTGGAAAGCTGAGTGCATAAAAGCCTTGACCAACGGTATTATTAGACAGGTTTTGTAGCACCAAATAAAACCTGCTCATTCAACATCAATACGCTTTGGACACAACAAAAAGCTCTGGCCATGGAACAGGGCAGAGAAAAGCTGCGCCATCCGCCCTGCAGACGCTCTCATGGCAGACAAAAACAGTTTGGTGATTTGTTGTATCTAGGTTTCATCATATTTTTAGCGTTGAAGCCGTTTGCTCTCAGCGTGCATGCTGTGTAATTGTGGGAAGCACACCGGGCTGACAGTGTTACTCAGTGGGAAAAGAATTCTATCCTGTGCCTCACTTCTGAGGATTGTCGTCATCTTTCAAGTGAGCGCTAAATTCAGAAGTCTGCAAGGCCTGGACTCGAAGTGTGGGGAAAAAGCAAATGTGAAAGGTCACATTGTAATATTTTGTTGGACCACCTTTAGCTTTTCCACACGCTTCTGCAATGTTTATTGCTGTCCAGTGTAGCATTCACTTTCACAAGAATCATCTTGAATTGATGATGGGAGAGTCGGATCACGGTGCGAAGGCTTTTCCAGCACATCCCAAAGGATTGTCAATGGGGTTAAGGCCCTGACTTAGTGGTGGTCCTTGTGTGAAAATTATGCCTCATGCTCCTGACTTACTCTTCCACAGTTTGAGCCTGATGAATCCTGGCATTGTCATCTTGGAATATGCCTGTGCCCCGTGCCATCAGGGAAGAAATACCATATTCAGGTAGTCAGCTGACCTTGATCTTTGGGCACATAAAGTTGCTGAACACACCACGCTGGTTCGTAGCCAGTGGTGGAAAGTAACAAAGTCAAAAGTAAGAATTATAGGTACTTTTACTTTACCTTAAAGGGACTATATGGAGTTTTAAAATGTTACAATTATGTATTTTCCTACCCCTACATGTTCCAGCAATGTCCTAATGTGTAGAATGAGGCCTGACCTATTCACCACACCTGCCATTAACATCCTGCACTGTCTCTCAAAAAAGTGTTAATTCGGGTCCGAATTGCCATCATGCACGAATTTAATATAGAGACTGCTGTTACGCCTAAGACCTGAGGTGGCAGTAGTGAGTACAAAAATGTCCAACCTGCATCTGGTCCCTTCAAGTAAATTTTATGATGAATATTTTTTACTTTTACTTCATTACATTTTAGCCTGTATCTGTACTTTCTACTCCACTACATTTTAAAATTAGGTTAAAAGTAAAAGTATTTTATTTTCAAAGTAACCTAATAAAGAGTCTCACTCAAAGACACAACGACAGCAGAACCATCACAGTCTGAGTTTTCTACCTCTGCCTCCTGCTGACGGCCGACCACGCTCCACTCTCCCGAACTGTGAAACGACTCCAGCTTCTGCTTCATGATCATGATCCACTTCTCCACGTTCAGTAAGCGGTCGTGGAAACTCTCGTGTTCCGCGATGTTGTCCTCGCTGTCATGCACCTTCCTCTGCAAAACGAAACAAACGTCGACGTTAGAATTACATCAAGCATCTGAGATAAAGGTTTAAACAGAGAAGCTACAAACAATTGTTTCCCATGAGAAAGCCTTGCACAAAATGAACAAAAGCTCCCGCACACCGTCTCACTCTTTAGGATATTTACTTCAACGTTTCAGTCAAAGGACCTTCATCAGGCTTGAGAAAGCCACGAGAAAGCCTTCAAATCTCATTCAAACTTCCATGTGAGATTTCTGTGTAGCTATTTTCTCCGGGTGCCATTTTCTCAGCAGTTCAATTACTTTCCAGAGATGATAATGTTTTGTTAATTATTCAGCATGTATAAAATTACTGAATCTCTTATCAAATTGTACAAAGTGAGTAATTAAATTCCAGGTAATATTTGTGCAATCCACCACCTTGATTAATGTTGCGAAAAAGGCACGCCGATCTTGTGCAGGTAAAAATTGAAAACGTGTGTTTTTGTTTTACTTTGACAATTGTGTAGAGATTCTTCCACTCTGAGTAGAGGCGTTCATACTGCATCCTGTTGTTGGGACTGGAGGACACCAGCGTCTCCAGAGCTGTAATTTGAGCCTCGCACTCATCAAGGTCCTTCTGTATCACCTGTGGACGATCGGGGAAAACAGAAAGGAGTGCTTGCAAAAGAAATCGGATTTCAGAATCTTGGCTGGAATTGCAAAGTTGACGATCAGTGAAGGTTTACAGACGACAAGAGCAAATGATTTTCTCTCATGTACTCACTGTAAACTGGTCGAACTGGCTCTTCTTCGTCAGTATGTCGGGCTGCAGGCCGTCAGCTGCCTCCAGTCCGTCTCTGAGACCTGCCAGTCTGCGCCGGATCAGCTCATAGGCGTCACCGAAGTCCTTGGTTCTGGAGATTAAGCCCTTTGAGAGGAAAACGCTTCAACATTATGTGATAAAACAGCTTTAATGCGATGATGAGCAGCACCATAACAAACAAAAGGAATTCGGAAACTCTGTAGTCAGCAAGAGGGCCTGTTAGAAACGGGTCATTTTTATATTCCAGGCTGTGTGACCGAGTTAATATCCCTCAATCAATTATAGAATATAACAATTAAGCGCTCACTCCATACTCTGTGGTGCGAGGCAAATGTCATGTCGGCGTAGTGGGTGATTCCCAAGGACGCAACGACAGTCTGCACCTGCAAGAGCCGGGATTCAAACCACCAACTCCCTCTAAAATGTATAAAGTCTGTGTTTAATGGTTAAACATCTAAAACGTAAATCCACAAATGTTGCCCGGGCTATTGATGTGAGTGAAAAGGCTCATTATAGACCATTCTCAGTCATGTGACTAATGGTTGGCATTATGTTTGTTGAGTGTGACATCATCCATCCATCCATTTTCTTCCACTTGTGACATCATACACAACAATAATAAACAACTTCCGGGTCCAAACTGTTGGGAGACAGCAAAAAACGCAACCTGACATGTTGGAAAAAAAATAAGTTGGTAATTAATGTCAGAAAAGCATTACTAAAGAAAATCCAGATTAAATGTAATATTTCTTTGCAATCAGAAGTTTAAAAAGAGTTGGCTCTATAGCAGGTTCAGGTTCAGTAAAATCCCATTGCAGTGAATAGGGCTAAAGTTCCTCCATCTTTCTAACGCCAAAGTCAGAGTAGAGCTTTTATTTACCCGCTTTCCCCACACTCCCTCCTCCGCCTTTTAGTTTTACGCCGTTCGGAGTTTGAAAAAGGCGTACCTCAGGTCTAAATCCAATCTTAACTAGAACACAAAGAGTCCACCGTAGCACTGTTGAATTGTTGAAATAGAAAAAAGAGCGCCTCAACATATTTTTTAACTAATCGTAAGTGTAATTTTCTGTACACGCTGTGATTTTCTCATCTTCAAGGCCTTATTATTGAAAAGGCCTAATTACAACATAATATCAGCGTTTTATTTCCCTCCAGTGCTGCTGACAAGGACGGGCTTCGCGGGGAGGGAGGGGGGAGCGACCGAGCGAGTATTTTTAGCTCCTATCTGCGCTTGGCCTCAAAAAATTGTCCGTCAGTCACTTACACTTCAGACTGCGGCCCGGCTGACATTAAAGGATATTTAACTGAGCCATTATAAAGCCCTCACTTGGTCTGGTGACAGGAGAAACTGCTGCAGAAGAGTCGTTTAAACCCACTGCTGGTAAATGATGTGATTTTCAGACTTTCTCAAGTGGGATTAACTGTTATGACAGCGACAGAAACGGCAGAACAAAGAATGAAAGGGAACTGTTGTTCCACATTTGGAATCGAGGGTTTGGTTTATACGGTGAGTTGGGCTGCGAGATATGAGAAAAACATGGGATATTGCAATATTTTATTTCATTAAAGCATTTGAAGACATTCCATTGAATCTAAACAGAACCCTTAAGCAGCTTCTTTTTTTGTTTGTGTAGTTTCTCAGTAGCCCTCGAACGATCATTTTAAGTAGAGGTCAACAATACTTGAAAACCTTGTATTTTTTCATCAAATTATTTTAAGATTTCAAAAACATGTCCAAAATGTGGCTAAAATGCAGCACAATATGGAAAATCATGACCAAAGCTAAAAAGGCTGTAAAAGCTTTTCGTCATTTACCTGTAGCCTGCTCTTCCTCTGCAGCAGCTGGGAGTGGTGCAGCTCTCTGTTCCTGATGGCGGCACTGAGCTCGGTTTGTAAACTTTCGGATTTCTCCCTCCCGTAAACAGAGTCAAGCAGGTCGCCCTTCGCCTGCAGGAGACTCAGCCGCTCCTGGAGCTCAGCACTGTCCCGCAGCAGATGCTAACAACGCAAACACAACGTGAGGAAAGGGAACTGTTTGTTATTTAGTTTAGTTTAGTTTATTAGTTTATTTGAGCAGTTAAAATTGTGCTCAAAAGGAGTGGGCTGAAGCAAAGCTTATAAGCGCCCACCCCCGACATTATTGAAATAAAAACAATTATTCAAATCACAATATGGTTATGGATAGACTAGAAAAATTATGATACAATCAGCACTAAAATGTATAAGTACCACAATCTTAACACAACACATTTTCATTTCCGATTATATATATATTAGAAATGAATAGATAAATGATCAACCATAAAAATGATGCTTAAATTGAGACACCTCCAGATACAACGTATGATTGACCGTCAAAGATGAGTCCGTGGTTAAACTTCAAGAGCAGACGTACATGGACCTTCCTGTATCTTTGCACAGCTTCACTTCAGTGCTAGTGTGACGCAACAGTATTTTACTTTGAAATGTACTTAAACATGAAAGTAAGACGTTTCATGTCTTTCTGACGTGTTTTGGACGATGCCCACATCAAGCTCACTTTTCAGTCGAGCTTCAAAGTAAATCTATATTTTTTTCCTTTATCCATCAACGCATAAAGAAGTATATAGTCCGCATTTAGCACAATTCGACTTTAAGTGAATGTCTCCCTTTTGAGGTAAGTAAATGATCATCTCGTTAAGTACGTTTTGTGTAGGTGTTCGTGCGGAAAAAGCCACATTTCGCCACCGAATGTTTGGCATTTTTTCTTAAACAGTACATTTTATGCGTTTATGATAAAATAAGCTAGAGGGGGCATGTGGCTAACATTTTCTTTTTCTTCTTTGTTGTATGTCACTGGAGCCAGGGGGCTCTGTCTCCTCTACAAAATGGCAAACCACACTGCCAATTATTTTTCTTGTCAGGTGCCGTCTTGCTCGGTTGAAGCATTGTGTGTCTACCTCGATCTTCTGGACGAGCAGCGCGATGTGTGAGAAGTCGGTGACCTCGGCCTCCATCGCCTGCGAGACCTGGAGGCTCCACTGAGAGAACAGCAGCAGGGGGTCATGCAGAGTGCTCCTCAGGCCGGACTCCGACTCCGAGCACAGACGCGCCGCTCGGCATTTCACACTGAAGGACACAGTTCAGTCAGACGGAGGGAAAAGTCACTATTTTCAAACTCAGAATCAGACGAAACATGATGACCATACGATGAGTATTTAGGCTTCAAACACATCAACTCTGAGATAAAATGATAATTTGTGGGTACATGCATAATAATTAAATGTTATATATGTTACCATCATTTTCTGGGCTATAAGTCGCTCCGGAGTGTAAGTCGCACCAGCCTTGGCAACTACCTGGGCTGCACTGTTGACAAGCCTCTCCCGGCATCATGTTGTTGAAGCACCCATTTACAAACTTGTTCCTCTAGCTGTGGCTATCTGGCTTTTGGCTCGCGATTAGCTTTTTGGTTTTCTTCACTGCAGTAAGAAAAACCTCTGCTTTTCGCAAGTCCTCGCTCACTCCAAACTTTACAGTTTTTTTCAATTTTCAGTGGTACAGCAAGGAAGTAAGTAAGTGCTTTGTTTGTCGGAGCAGATATTGGTACACAAGCCTAGGGCGCCCTCTAGCGGCTGTCAGTGTGAAATTATATATTTTGATATACAAGTTGCCCCTGAGTACAAGTCGCACCTCTAGCCAAACTATGAAAAAAAAAGTGCGGCTTATATTGCCTTGGCCCTGTTACTTTGCCTGATTGGTGGAATTATTAACAATACTTATTTATCAGCGGAAGAGTGTATAATTTTACAGCCGTGAGAGTGCCAGATTCAGACCACAAATGAAGAAAAAAAAAAAAACGCGTGCGACAAACCTTTGATGCTCCTTAACCACAGCGAGCACGTCGTCTGACAGGTGCCGCGAGTCCCCGGAGAATCTAAAGAGGTCTTTGAGTTGAGCTTTGAGATGCTCCACCTGGGACTCCTCTCCAACCAAAGTGTTCTTCACACCCTGAAAAGACACAAGGGCACTCGGATCACAATTCAACAGCGCTGTTAACGTCAACCACATAACAGCTCAGCAGCGCGGCGCACAAGTTAACTCCAGGTGTGTCTGGAGAAACATGGACAACAGGAGGAAATTAAGTCGCAGGTTTAAAAGTTGTTCCCTTACAAACGTGTTCTTTCATGGCCCGGCTCTTTCAACACTGCGATTAACTCTAATACTGATGTCCCGTTTTTAACAGCTGCTCAGTGCGAGGCGGAGTCATGAGCGTAACCAATCTGTAGGAGACAACTTCCTCAGAGCTCAAAGTCAGAAAGAGAAGAGACATGCATATTTGTAATAATACAAGCCGTCAGTCTCTGTTGAGATTAGTGAAAGTCTTACATTATTTATTTTACTACATTACACAGTAAAAACATCATATTATATTTAATTATTCGATTCAATTTGTCTAGAAGAGTATGTTTTCGTGGCTCACTGGAGGAGCAGAGCCTTCTTTTTCTAAAGTTATGGATGGAGGCCAACTTTTTAACTCTAAAAAAAAGATAAGACAGAAATGTTATTATTTGGAAACAATTCACAATTGTGATAGTGCCATTGATCCACTGGCCTCCTTCTGTCACCGTTTTGATGCACAGTGGAGGAGTTCTTTAAAGTTTGACTCCAGCCACGGAGATGCCCATCTGCTTCACGGTTGTTCTGGCAAAAGGGAGACTAAAGTTAGGTTTTCTACGACTGGACACAAATTTGGCAAATATATAAATTATGTTGTCAAATCAAGCTTATTCCAACTTGAAACTCTGAGCAAGGTCAAAGATTATCTACCCGCCTGTGACTTCGAGAAAGCCATTCATGCATTTATACTTTTACGACTTTATTATTGTAATTCTGTGTATATTGGTCTTGATCAGCGTTCAATCTGACTCCTCCAGGGGGTACGAAACGCAGCAGCTCATCTCCTTACAGGGACTAAAAAACGACAGCATATCACTCCTGTCTAAGCTGCGCTTCATTGGCCTTCTGTCCATTATTAGGTTTAAGCTTTTGCTTATTGTTTTTAAATGTCTCCATGGCACTGCTCCTTTGTATTTGTCTGAGCTTCTTTTGCGTCACGCTCTTGCTGGTGCCCTGAGATCTGTTGATCACCTGCTGCTGGAGGTTCCTATCACCAAGCGTGTGACCATAGGTGACAGGGCTTCCTCTGTTGCAGCCAATGCCCGCTGGCTGCTCAGCTGTATGACCACGACACTAGAGGCCGCAATTGGTCCGGCATTGCTGTAGTACCTCCATATAGCCGCTAGTCTCCCATTGAAAAGCATTGGACTTTAGACACGTTAAAAAAACAACTTTAACGCCTGGTTTCTAATTTTTAAACACTTTCTACGGCTAGATATTCCTCCTGTGATAACGCTGGGTTGGTCACAATTAAAGAAACCAGGCGGGTTTTCGTAAGAAACAATTTAGAAATCTCGTACTTAATGAGGGTCGGACTGTTAGCATTGGAGCTGCGCGAGCTACACGTCACGCAAGGGTCAAGTCTACAGTGAAGATCCCGCCCTTATGCCCTTATTAGGAACATGCTTCGTCAGAGCAGAAGAGGAGGAGGAGCCTGTAAATCTGCCATGATTTCCCCCTCGAACGTGGTCATTGTGGCAAACGGGGAGGAGTGAGGAGGAGTTGTCTATTCTTTTTATCAGTCTATGGTTTCAGCTCCCGAACTGTGGAATGAACTGCCTCTCCACATAAAAGCTGCACAGGCGCTTGACCAATTTAAAAGCTTTTAACACTGTCCAGCACATCAACTACGCTATATAAATAAAAGATCTTCTTCTTCTTCAACTGCATCATGCCCAAAATCTAAGCTGTTACTGCTTTGCTGCTTGTGTATTGTCTTTCTTCATTATATATTTTAAAGGCCTTTGTGAAGCACTTTGGTCAACAGTAGTTATTGCTAATGTGCTATATACTGTAAATAAATTAGATTTGAATATCTTATACAAAGTCATTGTTGTTATTCAAGTCTCAGCTCTGACAAATTGCTGAATGTCTTTCCGCTCTTCACTTCCTTTCACTTTGATGTGTCCAGTCAGGAAAAAAAAAAAAAAAAGGTAGGCCTAGCATGTTTTCAAAGCGCATATATTTTAACACTCACTTCCCTCCTAGATCGCGCCATCTTTTGCATCCCAAGCACCTTCCTCCTAATGTAGCCCGGAGTATTTATCATTCCTCCCTTGTAACCTCAAAGTGAAAACAAACAGGCTCCGCCATTACGAGGTGACAGCTTATCATTGCAGTGGGTGACAAACGCAGGAGGAGTCCGCCACATCATTGTCCATTCCCGTCACACCCAGTTAGCCTCCCATCGGCCCTCCTTCGACAAAGCCCCTCTCTGAACTGTCTCATGCTGATTCTACCGCCGCAAATCTCTCCCTCACACTTCAGAACTCAACCCCGCTTGCTTGGGAGATTTATTCCACGTTTCTCGCTTCTTGGTGGGGTGCGGACGACACTGGTAACCGGCAGAGAATGTATCACACCTTTCTCAAGCATCAGCCTTTGCACACCAAAAAAGGGTCATCTCAGGGTTAATAGGAATAATTTCTTAGAATTAGATCACAATTGCGTTTAGCGATCGCTGTCGTCTTTATCATGACTACTGTATGTGAAGAAATACTGCTAATTCGTACGTTGGAGAAGCAGGACAATATAGTACAGTTTGTGCACCAATGTGGTGTTCTTAACGTTTACAAATGTTTTCATCTGGCTCATTTACAAAGACAAAATAATAATTGGGTTGATTTAATGGTGCGGGTTTATTAAAAAAAAAAGTACACGCTACCATTCAACCGGGTTTCCCTTGACCTGCAGTTCACAACCGCTGTCAAAAAAAAAAAAAAAAAGGCACCACGAATTAAAAAGACTCCACAAATCTGTCCCTGACCCAATCCTTACAAAATCCGCAGAGTTTGCTCACAACGGTGACAACGTACTGATGATGGGCTACATGAGGAGGCACAAGTATGTCCACACAAATTACAGGCAATATCTCTGGCTATTTCTTTAAAGCCAAGAGTATTTACTTGCAATAGCCCGAAAATAAAATCTTTTGTTATTAAAAAGTGATAATTATTGATTGTGGACATCTGTCATTTATCCATCATAACTTGTAAATGTTCCCTCAAAGGCGCTCAGGAACAAGAGTAGTCATTTGCATATCACATTTGCGGCACTAATAATACTCACAGTTTCTAAAGTAAAGTAAATCAGGAGCAACACGCCCACTCGCTAATTTTAAGTACTACTTGCAATTTAGCTCCTGGCATGACACGCTTAGTATCTTTATGTCACCTTCAAGAGGAAATGAAAGCTATCTGCTTCTTTTAAATGTTCACACTTTCCTGTGATTGGTTAAGTCAGCCCGTCACTCTCGTCGTTCATGACAGAGGCAGGCCAAAAGAAGCTGTATTAAAAAAACACTACATCTCAAAATGATATTCTCAAAATAGCGTAAATGTGGTGCAGTTACTCATCGAAGTGGATTAAACTGTAATGCATCTGCTTATATCGTGGTCCCACATACTTAACATTTCTTTCATTCACTTACTGTACTTCTTTACTTCATTGCTAAACTACAGGGACTATTTCAATGCAGCCGGGGACACACTGCCTGATGCTTTGGAGAGCTGGTCGCAGAGTGAGCCATCCTCTCGCACCATCAGAATCCAAAAGCAATAGAGCCCAGACATGAACAGGACCCATTTGACTTACTTTGCACTTTTTTTTGTGGAAATAAACACTGTGCCCTCACCACAGCTACACACACGCTCCTGAAACTCACCATGACAAAAACTTTGGTCGTACAATTCTCTCTATGGAGAAAGCACAGTGGAGACCGGTGCAGGCTAGCAAAAAAAACAATCTCTAAAAATCTTACAAAACGAAAAAAAAAAAAAAAAATGCACGTTGCTATGGTGACACCCAACAGCGGAGTGAGAAAACAGTGATTTTACTTGCTGGACTACATGTGCGATTGTATAGAAATAATGCAAGCGTTAGCGTTAGAATTGTCACTGATAATTCCCACCATAGTAAGAAACCTAGGCCGCTACATGCATATTCTGTAAAGCATGTGAATCTTTTATTACTATAGTTTAGTAGTTCAGTCTTCTGTCAAACTTAAATCCTGAGAATTGTAACCTATATATTGATTTTAAAACATACTGTATGTCGCAAAATTAAACCCATGCAAAATTGCAATTTAATGTAATCCCTGTAAATTTGCAGCCCAAGAAGACACGGTGACCTCAAGAGAATGAGACAAAACCTTTCTAAAGCATTCAGTCGAGCTGCTGTTAGACAGAAAACTGTAAAAAACATATGGCGATGGAGGTAAAGAATTTGTAATAAAGTTGTCACGTTGGGGCAGGCAGCGTGGGAGAGTGGTTATAATGACAGCTAGGCGTGGTAGATAGTAGTAAAAGATAAGTGATAAATATTTGAGTAAGGCAGCCAGCCACCCATAGAAGAGAACAGCTTTATAATGGGGTGCCATTTCAGGCAGCTCCAAATGTACCAAAAAATGTCTATCTTCACAGTTTTGTGCCAGAGAAAACTTTCTGTCGCTAAAGCTGCCATTAGAAAAGGTAAGAAAGGCGAACAAAAACATGTTATTGTGTGCTTCAAAGCAAGAATGCACTGACAAAGCTAAAGCTGAAGTTTGCTGCCAACAAAGAAAGTAATAGCGTGTACGAAGGTTGTCATTATTTTTATGCCAATCACAACGTAAAACAATGTAAAATAACTGAAAAATTATTGAAAAGGCCTTCTAAATAAGAAAGCAGAGACATAAAACTTAAAAGTCACTAAGAAGAACAGAACAGGAAGTCCCTGTTGAACACGGTTGGCGCAGTAGCTGCTGTTCTGTGTAAATGAGAGAGAATGGGCTCAATATACGTTTATTAAACTCATATTCACACTTAACATTAGCTTAAATGAGTACTTGATGGAAGTACAACAGTGGGCTGCTGGAAGGGTGGATACAGTTGGAATAATCAATAATTGGAAGGCTAAAAATTCGTTTGTGCAATGTGCAAAATAAACCAGGCTACAATAGACAATATACAATCCCGCACAAGGTTCTTAAAGTTCTAATCATTGTGAGTGAAATTTGTCATCTAATCTGCAGCCACTGAAACTGTTAGAGAGATGAAAGTGCAAACAAAACGGGCCTGAATGTAGACAAAACTAATAGTTGGACTAGAATAACCATTATGTTGGGGGCAAATCAACAAAGCCTCGTAAGCTCCAAGAAACTCAAACTTCCTTGACCTTAACATCGGAGTTAAAAGTTCATCCTGCCCTCACCGTGTAGGTCCTCCATTGGCCCACCATCTGCTCCTCCGAGCGTCCGGCCGGATCCCCAGTCTGGCGGCCCTGCTCCAGCTCCTGCTCCAGACTCAGCAGGAGCTGACGGAGGCGAGTGATGTCCTCCCCGAGTCTCTGGCAGCGGGACATGTACTGACAGTGGGAGTCCAGGCTGGCCCTCAAACCCTCCTCTGCCTCACACAGCCCCTGTCTGAGCCGCTGCCAGCCCAGACGCAGCTCCTCAGCCTCCTCTGCCACCTTGTAGGGAAATATAATGTTACAGCAGCTGATAACTCAGTAATAGAATTAAATATATAGGCCAATACCATAATAACATAACAATAATGTAATTAGGGGGTCATCCGATACTAATGCTGGTGTCGTGTTTTACGATGATGTAATGGATTTTCTATGTATAAGTATTGATAAGTATCAAATCCACTGTGTTGAAACGATTCATGTTACCTATTTGGTTGCCTTTGCTTAGTCTTTTGAGTAGAAGCAGAACTTTACGATAATTGAGCAGAAGTGAATAATCACAAGAACACGGTTAACTTTGCATAGTTGGCCACTTTTAAGGTTTAGCTTTTATTTTTAATCACACCCTGTTGTATTGAACTGGCACTTTGTATCGGCAGCTACACTGAGCCCAGGTACTGGTAATGGGCCAGACTGAAAAACAAAAAGGCATAGGAACAGCACTAAATGTAATGCGTTTGGGCCAATAACACCTGAACTTTTATTGAATAATGTGAGCCCTGTTAAAGTCTGATCAGGCCGGTGAGGAATTTAATTTGAATCCCTAAAGGCCATTTCTGTGGGGGAAGGAAAAAGAAAAAGAAAAAAACCCACCATTTTAGCTAATTAAAATGCTGCAAGTCATCACATTATTGAGCGTAATTCCGCCAATTCAACATATTATTGAAGGTTTTGGCATTTTATTACGTTATCAGCTCATTACATAGAAAATGATTACTTATTTAGCTGCTAATACGTTATGGGTTACCACACACCTGCTCCGCCCCGGCTGGTGATGTGTTGGCTCGCACCGTCTCTGAGAGAGACTCGATGTGCAGCAAAGTCCTCTCCTCGCTGGCCACGCTGTCGTCCAAGAGCTGTAAATCAAATTGAAAACAGGGGAAACGTACTGTGAGGAGATTTGGGGAGTTTAGCCGACTGCGCTGGCAACACACTTTCGTAGCGTGTGGCAGAAGACTGTGGAGCTTGGACCGGTTTAAGAAGAGCAGCTAAGATAATGAGCAGGACCGGGAAATTTGGCAAAATTACCTGGGTGATCATCAATGCTGACTCAGAGCAACAACATAGAAGTCATTATAAAATAGCTGATTAACTGTGCATCTTTGAGTTGTTACAGGCCATAAATATAACAAGCTAAACTTACTGCTAAGATATATAAATATTTAACACAATATACAGCTTAAATTAATTCTAATACAACACAAGGCTATTTTTATTATAGAGAGAAAACAACACTAATGATTGACTATTAGACAATAAGTGAGTCTATAATATTGAACTCTGTATAAAGTGGCATATATCCCCCAGTTAAAACTTATATTTATATAAAACAGAATAGGTACAATTAGTATAGATTTTTATTTTTTTTTTAAATAGGGGAATGCGTCTTATCCTAATAATATTTGGCAAAAATAATGATTAAAAACTGGCTCATTTGCTCAAATAAATGTATTAACATTGTCATTCTTTGTTGTGGTCTCAAACCGTGATTCCAATACTTGGACTTCTTCAGGTGGTACTACGTTACTCATTTGCAATTTTAGACTGTTTTTAAATTATAATTAGAGGTGGTTTTATTCATGGTTTAGTAATGCCTTTGAGTTTAAACCCCAATTAGACATTATTTAGTCCAATATGTGTCTATTTTAGACCCGGTTTAGTCCTGAATTGATCATGATCTAGGAACGGTGGTCCAGTGGTCCCTCGTTTATCGTGGGGGTTACGTTCTAAAAATGATCCTCAATTGGCGAAATCTGTCATTTTTACAATGATTATGTTTTAAGGCTGTAAAACCCCTCACCACACACTTTATACACGTTTCTCACTAGTTCACACGGGTTCTCCCTTATCCCTGGTGCATGCAAAAATTGTTCTAAACAGCACAAAAGCTGAACCACGTTATATCGAGGGACCACTGTACTCGGAAAGCCAAATCATTTCTGAGATCGTACTTGCCGTGAAAAGTTTGAGAACCTTTAATCTAGATAAAGGGTAATACATCAAATATATGGGAGAAAAAAAAAAGAATTTTTCAGGTACAGGCACGGGCCCAGTCTTTTGACATTCTCTCACTTGTAGCGCCTGCAGCTTGTTCTCCGCCGGGTCGTCCCTCTCCATCAGCTCCGTCAGCTCCCTGGTTTTCGACAGCAGCCAGGACTGGAACCTCTGCACGCAGCCCTGGTAAGTCTGGTGCTCCTCGGCAATCTTCTGAAGCAGTGACAGCCGCTCCTGGCACAGCGGGAGACAAACGCTGCGGTAATTTTTAGATTCCTGTCTTGTGTTTCTTTCAAACGGAGGGAATGAGCGCACATCACTAACTTCCTATTTGGGGATCAGTGATTTAGTTTCTCTACAGACACACTTTAGTGCACAAAATGTCCCCGTGTCAGACAGAGGAGGCAGGTGGGTGGCGCATTAAAGATGGGGACGATTACCCTTTAAAAACAAGGATTTATTTAAATATCTTCTTACAAATCGCAGTGAAGCACTAAAAGTGGATTTATTCTAATTGAAAGTAAAGGTATTGATAGGCGTGGGCGATTATTTCTGAGAGACAAGCGGAGAAAAGAAAAAGGCAGGAAGGAACACCAAAACAAAAAGCTCTCGACGGGAAGTGTCCATCTACTCTAAATGTAAATGAAGTAAAGATCGCAGTTTGAAAGTTTGCTTCCAGAAAGAGAGAGTAAGTATGGAAATAAAGCAGAAAGTGGCTATTCTGAGATTCTAAATTGGTGTGGATCTTTTGGCATATTATTATTAAACTGTCGACCAGCATTAAATAGCAAATGTATCTTTACTCTGACAGAGCTCAGCAGCAGCTCATGAATACTTAGAGGTGTGACTAAACGCTAGACAGAGGATGCATCTGTGCTTAAAGATTAGTAATAACCAGAGACCGATATATATGACATAAATCAGATTTTATTTATTTTTTTACTTTTATTTGAGTAATTATTCAGGTCACCACTTTAGTATAATTACATTGAGGATTACTCCTTTTGATTGAATATTTTGGCTTCTCAGACACCTCTGGTCAGTGGCGCAAAAAGGGCATATGAAATGTATGCCATACGGGCGCCGAAAGTACGGGGGGGGCGCCGAAAGGACGGGGCGAGAGAGAAATTTTTTTTTAAATATAGTCTGACTCGGCGCGCAAGCGACAGCGGCGCCCCAGGCAATTTCCTCATACCATTTGACATTGGCGCCCCATAGCGTCAACGTGCTTATTTTGCGTTATTTGCTCAGCTCCGCTCTGGGCCGCCTCCGAACGGCAGCGACATCACCACACACAGTCTCCTCCTCAGCCCGCCCCGGTCATCTCCCCCGCTGCTCCACGAGGAGCTCAAAGTGCAAGCAAAACATCTCTTTCACTTGCGTTTTTTTCTCCCCTCTTGCGCGCGCGAGAGAGAGGGGCAGAGCAAAAGTTACGAGAATGAGAGAGCAACAGAAGCTTAATTTTTTGTGATAAACTCCATAGAGCAGTGGTCGGCAACGTCCGGCCCGGGGGACAATTTTTGCCGTTGCCAATATTTTTTGGCCCGCCAGAGGATACATATATATATATATATATATATATATATATATAAAAAAAAAAGCCTAACAGAGACTTAATTGTTCTTTATCCGCAAATGTTTTGCCCCTAATATTTGCTTGTGTTTAGCACAACACCATTCCACTGTCTAACTTCTAGATTAAATTGAGGTTTGTCCCGATTCTCATACTTTACCTCAGACACGCATTTGAGCGCCTTCACACGCTCTCGCGCCACACTCCTCATATCACACGCTCAGCCGAAAAATATCCCTGACTTTTAAAGACATTTAAAAAAAAAAAGATCTCTTCTGGTTAAATGAGCTCTGGTTAGTCAGTCTTACATAAATAAATACACACAAATGGGCTGTAATTGTTAAGAGTCCTAGAAACCTTCCTGCCGTTGTTTCATCTGTGCGCGGTAAGAGGGGGTGCATTTTTCGGCGGTCATGCAGTTTTCGGCGTAACACCGGGCCAAAATCCAGGACGCTTTAAGCGAGGCCCTGGATACCTTTCCCTGTGTGGTCAGGCCTCGGACTAGGACCTGCTGCTCCGGATATAACTGTCATAAAGAGCATCGATTTTGAGACGCCTTGACTCAGACTGAAGTGGAAAGGACGCTCTGAATGACCCATGTTTCGTTTGGTGTTGTCGCCGAATATGGCCCGAAGCCAACCCAATTTGCCGACCCCTGCCATAGAGGGAAATATCGACGTTATATTGTGTGAAATAGTGACATTTTCGTTAAAATAAAGCCAGGGGGGGGGGGGGGGGGGCGCCGGCTGTGTGTCTGCATACCCCCCAGAAAGTGGGTAGTTGCGCCCCTGCCTCTGGTAATAACCCCACAGGAGCCGGGTTGTTCTGAGTGTGATAGTCCCGATTTACTCGCTCCGTTGATTGTTTTGGCATTTTAAGTGGCATTTTCAGCAGCAAGTGAATGCGATAACAAGATGTGTGTGATATTTGTGCTAGCATTATAAGGCAACATAGAATCAGCTTGTCCACTGGATACATCATTTGCGAAAACAGTATAATACTAGTGTGACATTTTGTTGGTTCAGGCGGTTACAATCCCTTCGAACAATGAGCTTTCCCATCAGCTTCTCTTCCCGGGGTTTTTGCACAATATAAATCAGCCTGTTTGTAAATGAGTTTGAACTCCTTGAACTTAAAACAAAGTGTGCAAAACACAAAAAAGAAAAGAAATGCATTAATTTAGTCACCTTCTACTTACAAACCAGAGAGCTCCCCACTGCCAGAGGTTTTTCACAATTTTGACTGTTTTGTCAAGACCCACAGAAAATCGAGTTCTAGGTCTATGTCAACACCAAACCTACCAAAAGAAAGATTAGACTCTCTTCTTTCATCTAAAAAAAAGTTGTTTTGTACCTCTTTCTATTCTTTAGTAATCGTCCGTGAAATCTACCAAAATGCTGGTTTCTGACCAAAAAGCTGTGAAAACAAGCTTTTTGTAATCAAGCAGAACAGTTACTTTGACTCTAATATTTTTAGCTTTAGTGACACCTCACACATCTGAACAGTGGTTTCCTTCTATAAAACAGAAGCACACTCTCTCGTGTTCTTCTCTCACATGAGAGAGAAGAAAAAAAAACTGCTTCTCTCGTGTGCGCTGTGATGAAAGGCGCCGCCGGACGCGGGCTCGGGGTTAGCATTTTTAGCATGCTTGTCAGCGACTTTTTTAGGTCTAATACCTGTCTGCTTCCTTGATCCTCCTTCTCCACCATAATCCAACACTACTACGAGAACCACTGCTAACCAAAACCTGTTCAAGTGTAAGTTGCCTGTATTTTTCCTTACGTTTGGCCATTCTCTCTGGATCTTCCTCTACTCTCGTTGCCATATTAGCCCTTCCCTCGTCTGAGATCACGGTATATGAAAACAAGTAGCCGCGGTTACTACTTCTGTCCAAAGAGCACTGCTGCTCCCTGCTGACTAGGGCTGAAACAACTAATCGATTAATCGACAACTAATCAATTATCGAAATAGTTGTCAACAATTTTAGTTATTGATTAATCGTTTTCTAGTAAACACAGACTCAAATAGAGCAAAAATTACATAAAAATTTAGTATTTTTGATGAAAACCTACATTGATATTAAAGTTGGGTATGTATTGTTTTGTTCATTGTAAATTTCATAAATATCTGTAGAATCAGAAAGCAGAATTAGCACAAAGAGCCTCCTACAAGCATTAATTATAATTTAACTCCATCAACATGTCCTCAAGCTGTGCCACTTTAGCTTGATGGGATAACCAAAATGAAAAAAAAAATAAAATTTCATACAAGTTATGCACCATCCTGTAGTGAACTTTCACTGATCCACTCTATCCCCTGGTCTTGTGTTTGTGTGTTTTTGAAGCCAGCTCCAACATATTCCTCCATAAATGCATAATTTTCATAATTAGTAATAATTAATAGCTGTGCACGTGTTGCCGCTACAGGCCTAACCACTGCCTGAATACAAATGTGCGCCGTGATTCCTGATTTACTTTTGATTTAGACCTATTATTTTAGGATTGTGAAATAAGTTTTTTAAAATACCAAAACTTTTCCATGACTTAAGCATCATTTTAGGACCTTTACCAATGAAAAATCCCCCAAGCATCTTACCTCAGCCTGGTCCCGTACGTCATTGTAGTCCCTCTGCATCCTCTCCTGGGCCTGGGGGTCCACGCTGGGGTCCTGAGTTCTGGTGTGCAGCGCGCCCGCCTCGTCCAGGAGCCGCTGCAACAGCGCCCCGTGGCTGTGGACGTCGCTCACCTGCACCCTCTGCTGGTCCACCAGCCACAGCTTCTCCTTCACCCCGAGCTGCAGTTCCACGCCCAGGGCCAGGGCGCGCTGCTGTCGAAACAGCCAATGCTCGAACTCCTCGTAGGCCTTCAGGTACTCGCTCCAGTGCAGCCACACCCACTCGATCCGACTGGGGATAAAACAAGGTAGAAGAGGTTTAAAGTCGTACGGCTGGTAGAGGCTTCACCCAGTAAGCTGACGGTTGGCAGCTCGATTCAGACATCTGGTAATTTCTTATTGCATTCTTAAAGTATTATGTAAAACGGATTTACCCAGAATTTTGTCATTCATGTAGGAGTTTGCGTAGGCTCACCTGCAAGTACCTTCCAGGTGCTTTGTTCGCTCCAATCACAAAAGACAATGTACAATAGAGTCCCATGTAGGGGTAGGACTTCTGAAAATGCAACATTTCAGTCCCATTAGCCCCATTTGGCTATTTGGGCTGATTCTGATCAAAACAAGTACCATCCTTTGTTTGAAGTGCCATAAAAATGAGTGATCTAAACCGAAATAAAGCGCAAGATAGCTATGTAAACTTTAAAAATTCAAATCCCGTGAAATCGGTATTCATTTCAGTCAATTTTATAAAAAGGTACAGTGTACTCCCTCAGCTCATTTGACAAGCAGAAAATAGCGTAGCCCATTTTAATGAAAGTTATTTTGATGTAATAATCAGTCAGTATGTTGAGGGTAGGGCAGATGGCTTGGGTAGAAGAGGTTCCAAACCAATTTTATTTGCAAAGGAAACAGGGTTGGCTGACCGGCATACACAAACACGGCCTTTATTGTGTTTACTGGGGGCTGATACGAACTATTAAGATACAGTATCAGCAGATAAAGGCTATTAAGCAGATCAAACTGTCTGGGAAGAGTTTCAATGGACATGAGGAAAATCTGCAGTGCATTAAGCCAAGGATCAGATTCACAATAGGCTATTATGATCGGCTTGGTACAACGTAATTACTGTATTACTGTGAAGATATAAACCCTCCCTCATAGCGGAGCGGCACAGCAGGTCAGCCCATTTTAGCCCCTTCTGCAATTAGCACTTCATTATTAGAAATAACAAAGAGCAATTACCCAGCTTCATCGGATACTTTACTCTTTTATGAATACAACTACGTAAAAGTTTCTGATTATATAGATAGAAGACAGTGACGGCTGATTTCTTTTAGGTCAGAAGCTTATGTACCGTATGGCTGGCATGGCAACATTTATGTCACACTCCGAGCCAAGACGTCTTTCTTTTCTTGTTTTTTTTTTTTTTTTTTACACAAAGAAACTTTGTTAAACTTTAGCAAAATCTGGTATGTAATTATGTCAACTGTTGTGGTGAAGTGGGTGATTTAAGCTTTAATATACACTTTAAATTCCACACATGAAGGCACAAGCTGTCGCTGCCGTCAATAAAGCAATGAGACGAAACAAATATGCAAATCCACCATAAATCCCGGAATTGACAGAAACCTGCCCCGACTCGACATTGACTGACGGGAAGACATTATGTGCATTTTTTTGGGAACCCCTTCGGTACGAACTCTGGTGCTTACTATTCACCATTTGACATTTTCCACTGCGCGTGCGGATTTAAGTTGATTTAGCCCATAAGCCCGGCCTCGCTCAGGTACATGTTAAAAGTTGTACTGGGTGTATGTAATTAAATCCCGCCTCGGGGCCTAATTATTTTGGAGGCAGTGGGTTTGGGGAGCACCTGTGACAGTGGATGATGTATGTGGACGTCTCCTCCCACTGGGACTTCAGCTCCCTCAGTTGGCCGAGGGTGTGGTTCCTCTGCTCCTCATCGCCGCTCTGCAGGAGGTGCTCCCCCGCCGCCATCGCCAGCTCAATTTTCACGCAACCTTCATGCTCCGAATGGTGGATTTTCTGTACGAACACACAAACATTTGAAGTCTGTGTGAGTCTGTAATTTATTGTGTGTTTTTGTGTGGAAGACTTTATAAAAAATATAAGTATCGAAAGCAAGAAAAAAAAAGTTAGATCTTTAGATCCGTTTTGATGCTGTTGGTCCAGGAACAGCATTAAAGAAAGTGACTCAAATAAATGATTTTTTTGCCCAGTTTTTTAAAGCAGAACTAAGTAACTCATGCCCCTAGAGGCCATAAGCACCACTGCAGGTGTCGTAGCATGTTTTTTTACTGATTAATTGTTCGGGCGAGTAAATACTACGCTGACAGAAAAGACAAAGGGAGAGAACGATATTGTACATCCAATCGAATCACACAATGGAGATCATTTTTTTCACTCAAACTTGGCTGTAAATACTGCAGTTAGCTTTGCCCGTTAGCCTGTTAGCTTCTTCTTCGTGATTCTCTTAGTGCGTATTGGTGGCTCCGACCCGGAGGCAGGAAAGTTGCAAATGTGTTTTTCTGGCCAGAGACACCAGGGGGAGATGAAAGACCCCCCAATCATCCCATTAAACACTTGTATTACCCCCAGAGGGAGGTAATACAAATATTGTTTTTCCAATTTTTTTCCCGTGTTTTCAAAAAAAACTTGCCAAATTTTGCCCCATTAATTCCTAATGTTCTCAGTTGTTTCCGCTAATTTTTGATTACTAATATTTTCCCTATTTCCTCCAATATTCCCACATCTTCTCCCAATTTTCGCCCATTTTTCACAAAATTATTCCTAATTTTTTACACGTCTTGCCATTGGAGATCTGTAGATCCTCCACTCATTATTGTTCTGTTTTCTGGTTCTAGACAACAAATATTTTTAGCATAAGTACTGGAAATATAGTTCGGTGTTGGAAACCAAGTATCGTTAAAGTACTGGTATCGATAAAAATAGGGTTGTAACGGTACCCAGCCCCATTAGTTTGTATTACAAGCACATAAGCATAATATGCTTAAAATTACCTCTGTCTCCCTGAGCCGGGCTTCCAGGGCGTCGCGGGGCCCCTGAGTGTTGTCGTTGGCTCTCAGTCGCTCTTGGGTCTGCTGCATCCATGAGAAGGCGGCCTCCAGGCACTCCGAGAAGTCCTGCTGTTCTTGCTGAGGCATGGCCAGGCTCGACACCTACACAGAACAGACAACAAAACGTGCAGCACAAACCGGATCTAATTAACAAATCGAGTCCAGAGATGCAGCGCGGGAAATGAACAGCTTCAGTGGCATACGAACGAGAGACGGATGAGAGGAAAGCGCGAGAGGGACTTGACTGGATGCCAACCGATTAACAAACAACAGACAAGACCCACAGAGGAGCTATTAAAGGGAATCATCATGTGCTGAGGCCATTCCAAATAAAGAATCCCCTTTTACATCGTTCTTTTATTTTTTGTTTGTCTTCATGGAAAAAAACAGCGCCCGGGGTTGTGTCATGTTGTTGTGACTTGATTGCGCTTTCAGAATCACAAGATTAAACCCCTTTTTGCCTGAATGTTATGTATTCGATGTCGAGTATTCTGCTGATGCCACTCAGAGGTGTCTCAAAATGTCAAAGTAATTAGAGAATCAAAAGTGTGTCCTGATTACTTAATTAGTTTGTAATCACAAGGACGACGATGACAAACGGCAGAAAAACTTTAGTATACAGATGCTGTAGGCACACCCACATGCCTGTTGATTTGAATCATCTTTCTATGGATATATTTATCCAAAACATAAATGAACTGCCATTGTGTGACACGCACACTTTAAAAACTCCAATAATGACAAATTGCCACGCATTTCATTAACAACAATGAGTGTGAAGCGTGCTCTCTGCCGGAGATGTGGATGGAAAACTAACAAACAGAACTGGCACACCAGGTCTATAAACTCCAGAGGCGGGAGGAGCCCTGGCTCCGCATGCACAAAGAGAGGGGCATCCATTCTGAGGGAAAAACTACACAGCAGTCATGGCTTGGATGACTCACTTCTCCCCACAACCGCATTCTTCTGCCCAAAAACGGATGATTTACGCTCACTCTCTGGCACAGGATAGGGTGTTCTCACAGAAAGACACATAACTTCAACTAATTCCAATGTCAGCCCTTTCTATAAAATTACTTTCAGTATTGTTCATGTACAAACCCCACAATATTGTTTTATTTTAGATCTTAGTCCTGTCCTGTGCAATTGTCCCCCTGAGGTTAACTGCGCGAACTTCCAGACCTGGCATCAATTTCACCAACTTTTTTTTTAACTCTTATGTCATTTCAAAAGTGAGATACGTGTAGGCTCCTCTTGCCCCGTTGAAGTCTGTGACAGTTGCTCCAGGGGACTCCTCCTTGGCAGCGCGTAAATTTACCGCGCATTAACGTAACATATTACGCGCTAATCCCACGCACCAGCTCTACTATTTTTACATGGTCTTCTTCTTCACCACATTATCGCGTAACCTAAACATTGCGAGTCACAACGACGTGTGAAGCCTGCTAACTTTATCTTGTGAATGATATTTTAAGTTGTTTACATATTTTTGACAGCCACAACAAACTCATGTGCGCGGATCTGGACGTCGGCGCTTCTTATTATAGCTCCTTCTGTAATCTATGGGGAAGGAAGGAAGGGCTAAGGAAGAGAAGCTGCTACGTTATCTTTAGCTTTAGGGGCCTGTGATGTTTAGCTAGCTCAAAAAAGGCAATCGTACAATTTCTCACAGGCAGTAACACATCATAAAGACTTACTGGTTTGCGTGCATGGGATGAAAGCAGCGCGGATGCGGAGACTGTCCCGCTGGAGAGTGTTGTGTTCAGTAAAGTTATGGAAGCAGGAAGTCGAGCAGAGCAACTGTCATGGCGCATTCACTGTCTCCGCGCCAATCCCACTCGATATGTTAAAACACGCAACAAAACACGCAGCATGCAGTCAGTAAAATTACGAAACATAAATCAATAGATGTAGCAGAATTGCACAGGTGCATATACGTAGATAGATTATTTTTTCAATGAAGGAATTGTGTGCTAAAATAGAAATAGCGCGGAGTTCACGTTTAACACGGGAGATGAAGAGAATCAGAAAAGTTACTCGTCCATAAAGTATCACCTTTAAACTTAGTACTGTGTGTATTTTATTATTGGCTGCAACTACAGTGTTTGCAACTTTTCACCACTTTAAACGAATAAACGCCGGAGTCCTAGTTGTACTCCAATCCAGCGCAGATGGAAACAGGGAGGGACACAGCAGCTGCTCCCTGCACGAGTCACTCACGACCATTGACAGGGGATTGCAATGCTCACAACTGGTAGGGCTGATTGTGGTGGCATTGTGCTAGTTATACTCACAACTGGTGTACCTACTCACAACTGGTATAACTGGGGCTTATTGTGGCATTGTGCTTATGGACATAGAATAAAAGATATTCACTTAGACTAAGGAAAGTTCCGTAATTTGAAATAAGTGTAAAGCAGAAGTGAAATAGGGAAATCCTTCTTTCTTCAATTAACGTTATGTACAAAAAGTTCAGTAGGCTAACCAACTATTAGCATTTCCATTTGTAAGTTACTACTACTAACTGAACTACTACTGTTTTGACCAAAATATCAATGAATTAGTACTTAATTTATCATGAACAATTCATTAGTAAAGTGTGACATTCAATAACTACTTAACTACTACTACAGTTAATACCTAACTCATGAGGAATATTTCTTCACATACTTCACTTATCGTTAAGTAGTTAATAACTAATGAATTGTCCACCGTTTTTGCATACTGAGTTATGTTCTTACTTGAGTTTAGACGAGTTGATGCGTACCTGTCTGGTCTTTACGCATGCGCTCTGTCACGCAAAAAGACTGAAGATGTTGTTAGCATAAGCCTCTCCTCCTCTCCTCTATGTAGCCAAAGTTTTCCCTATTTAAATACTGTTACAAGAGCCGTAATGCGATCCAAGTACAGTTACCCAAATTTAACATGTCGATTTTCTACGCAGATAAAAAGGGGTACTATATTGTAAGGCGTAATAATACCTTTGGAGGAACTTCGACTTTACCTCGCGGACGTCGAAGTGCTCCTAAAGTGTTTTATGCCTTACAATATAGTACCGCTTAACTGTATAATAGGGAAAACATGGAAGAGCTTGGTCGCTTTGAACTTCACCCCCGTTTGGCCCCATAGAGGAGAGGAGGAGAGGCTAAATGCTAACAACATCTTCAGTCTTTTTGCGTGACTGAGACCAGACAGGTACGCATCCACACGTCTAAGCTCAGGTAAGAACATAATGATCTCAGTATGCAATAACAGTGGCCTGTTCCTTTAAGGCTAAGTAAGGTGTAGTTATTATAAAGTGTTACCGATTATATTGAAGTATTACTTTCATTATCATAACTCCTATGTTTTAACGAACTCATGTGTATGCCAAAAGCAATGATATAACAGCCGAATACATTTGTTAGTTCCATCCATCCATTTTCTTCCGCTCTATCCGGGGCCGGGTCGCGGGGGAAGCAGTCTCAGCAGAGATGCCCAGACTTCCCGATCCACGCACACCTCCTCCAGCTGTTCTGGGGGGACCCCGAGGCGACACCAGGCCAGCTCGGAGACATAGTCCCACCAGCGTGTCCTGGGCCTTCCACGAGGCCTCCTCCCAGTGGGACATGCCCGGAGCACCTCCCGAGGGAGGCGACCAGGAGGCATCCGGAACAGATGCCCTAGCCACCTCAGCTGGCTCCTTTTGTTAGTTTTGGGATTAGGCAAAGTAAAGGTAACTTCAGCGTCGGTCACAAAATATAAGGATGTTGGTGTTTGTCTGTTGTGCCTTGTACTTGTTGGACTGGACCGAAAATGAAAGTACTACTACTACTACTACTACTACTACTACTACAACTAGTTAAATTAACTCTGTAAGAAAATTTGGCAACTTCTATTTCAGACAGAAAACAAAAATTGTAACTGCAAAGCGTAAGGTCCCTTAAGTGCTAATATAACACTTGTGCCAGTAGTTACTAACAGCTGGTCCAGTGTGAATAATAGATCCATGGAATGACTGGGCTTTCTGATTCAAACCGTTCGTCTCTGATTGGTTTAAAAATTACTGCTACAATTCCTATTCACTCGCAGACAGCTGCATTCCTTTACTACGGCTCACTGAGGCTTTTGTGGATTGAATTACATTGTGAACCGTTTCCGCCTCAAGAACAATTCGACTTGTTCGAAAATAAACTTTAATTGGATGAATCTCTCTATTCCCCTCTTTGTTTGGAATAGCAATCACATAAGCTCGGGTAGCAGAAGAGGAGTGTGGCCAAACTCAAGCTTATTTGAGGGAAACAGACTGAAGAGGGCAGACATGTTTTGGATTGTAGTGTATTTGCTATTGAAAGGAACTCAAACGAATACTTTTCAATTGTTTACTAATGAAAAGCTTTTGTTTCTTATTGAAAACGTTGCAGCCGATCTACATGTTATTCCGGCGTTTTCATATTGTAGAAAAATGTTTCGCCCCAGAGTAAATTGCTTTGAAGAAGTACATTTCCTTGGAAAGCCTCCCACCTCCATACAGCTTACTAAGGGATTTTGTAAAGTATATTTTGGCAACACATTTCCATTACACTCTTGGGTAAAAGGAAGCTTAGTGAGGTGGTAAGAGGCACTGGAGAGGCCTTTTTACTGTTGGTGTGTGTAAAATTCTCAAAACAATATCCATCCATCCATCCATCCATTTTCTTCCGCTTTATCCGGGGCCGGGTCGTGGGGGCAGCAGTCTCAGCAGAGATGCCCAGACTTCCCGATCCACGCACACCTCCTCCAGCTGTTCTGGGGGGACCCCGAGGCGACACCAGGCCAGCTCGGAGACATAGTCCCACCAGCGTGTCCTGGGCCTTCCACGAGGCCTCCTCCCAGTGGGACATGCCTGGAGCACCTCCCGAGGGAGGCGACCAGGAGGCATCCGGAACAGATATCATTGCAGTATTAGAAAATACATACAACTCTGACTCATTCATTGTTACCTGGTCCCTACTCCTTCCCGCGCTGTTTTTCCCCAGCTCACTGTTGTGCACCTGGTCAAACACAGATTCTTATTTGCTGGCACACTTTTACAGGAGCTTCGTATTTCCCCGTAGACCTGGCACAACAAAGTGTTTATTCGGAATCCATTCACAGGTTTAGAACGCTTTCATGTCCTCCAAATGTGGCGCTGTGCACTCGGTTCTGTTGTGTTGCTCCTGAAGTCATCCTGATTACGTAAACACAACAGATGTGGATAATGAACTTTTACCACATTTATTTGGGGTTTGCGGTCGTGGAGAACCTGTAAACTATACTTAAAAGACTTAAAAGTAGTATGTTCGGATCAAAACGAGGATAGAATGGAAGTAAAGTAGGGACCTTTGTTTAAGGCTGTGTAAACTTTTTACACATATTTAAGGTTGTGTAAAAAAAAGTAGGTCATTCTCAGTCAGATGTAATATGTCAGTGATTTTGTGCTGCCCTGTCTTCTTCCTTCCTTCCTTCCTTCCATTCTATTTGAAAAGCATGTGTTGATGTGCAAAATTCACACTCTTGCCCATTATAGCATTAATCCTTTGAGGACGGACACGGCCCCGGGGCTTTTGAATGTTTTGTTTGTTGTACAGGGTTCAAAAAGCAGAGCTGAATCACACGGATCACAGTGACAGGCAAATTACAGTCACTGACGACGCTCACTGTAAAAATAATAATATGCTTCGAGTTAACAGCGGCCCGAGACCTGTTCAATGCGGCATCTGCTGCACTGTACACTGTATTTACTTGCACCTCTGTGGCCTTTTAAGTGACACCCACAGCTCCAGAGTGCACGGTGCAATTTTAGTAAGCGGAGCGAGATTTGCCGTCGACACACTTTACAGCATGCATTTCTTTTAAATCAAGAGCTTCCATCTACAATTGAACCACTACAGTGACCATTACATCTATTCATTTGCATATTATAAAAAAGTCCTGGCAAAAAGGTTGTTAGCTTGATAGGTAAGGGTTGCGTCAAAAAAAGGCATCTTAAGCTGCGTTCCTGTAAAAAGAAAAATATCATCTTAAAAGGTGCATTATGCAAAAAAGCAAAAAAAAAATGTGTGCGTATTTGACTGCTTCATGTGGCGCCTTTACTTTTGATCACGGTGGTCGCTACAACGCTCCAGGATCAATTGTTATGTAGATTTTCTGGTGCGAGGGTTTTGACAACCTTCCAAACAATTGATCCTGGAGCGACCACTGCGACGGAAAGTAAAGGTGCCATGCTGACCACTGATACAGCCGTACAAGGTCAAATACACACAAATATCAACTTTCTTTTTCCACATAAAAAGTTGCATAATGCGCCTTTAATATAACAGTGTAGAAAAAAATCAATCATCAATCAAAGTTGATTTCTATAGCACTTTACAACAACACATAAAAACACAGAGAGAAAAAAACATTCAGCATAAAATGACACAAAATATAAAAAAAAACACTAGCACACAAAACCAGATAAGAACTGGAAGGCCCGTCTACATAGGTGAGTCTTTAGTGTTTAACCACTGACCAAATGCTTAAGAGCAAATAGGAAAGGTATTATTTAGAAAAATGTTATTATCTGAAATGCTGCAATAGAACCTGAATGAAACTCCTGCACACATGTGTCAAACCAGACCAATAGAATGTGTTTGAAATGAACATTCTTGAGGTAAATACAAAACCCCACACATTTTAGCATTTTGTTCTGCTAAAATGGTCATTTAACGCGACTCTTTCCAAAAAACATTCAAAAAATGTCAGTTTGAGGTTGTTTTCCCCAAAAGTACCAGCTGTTGCATTATTCACATTATTTAAAAACATTTCTAAAAAGTTAAAGTCAAATGTGTCTATATTTTTGCCCTATTTCTTGCTGTATTCCTCTCTTTCTCTCAGTTCTAGTTCCCCTCCCCTACCGGAAAGATGCTTGAAGAATTTGATTATATGTAAATGAACGCGTCAGGGCATGAGGAGCTGTGCTTTGATTTGCAAAACAAAAGGGCCAAAAGGAAGTGCATCGGCAGCCGTGCAAGCGTTTCTACAATATGTCCTCTCTTCTGCAACGTCTGGACACACATTTCAGACATAAGGGGTACATTGCACACTTGCCTACAGGGCTTTATTTGAGAAGCTCCAAATTACAATACACCACAAACCACCACTACTACCGTAACTACTGCCACTACTAACTGAACCCACATAACCCATATAGTGGCCCATGTGTTTCATAACTGTACTGAGCAAAACCACCCTCGCCTTGCATCACCTGGATGTGTTTAAAAGTGCTTGTCGTGTAAATTGCAAGTGACAATGCGGTGCTATCACGGCGGCGCTTCATTAAAACGAGTGCCGCGGGTCAGCTGATCACACACGGGGCATGTGCGGAGGCCAACACCCTGACAAAACAGTGACAGCATGAGCCGGTAACAGGCGAATGTGAAAATGGGACACACGGACTAGCTGATTTTAGCACAGCCATTTTAGCACTTGCTGTTGAAAAGTGCAAGGCCCAAGGTTGTTCTGAACTCTTGTTGCTTTTTGTTTTAACATTATTATTATTATCAGTCCATGATAAATTTATTATTAGAGACAAGCCTGTGTTGGGGGTAACGTATTATTATTAGTAACGAGTTACATAAATATATTACTTTTGCTGTAACTATTCTGTAACATTTTAAGTAACTCAAGTAACAAGTGCATTTAAAGCAGTACTAAGTAACTCATGCCCCTAGAGGCCATAAGCGCCACTGCAGGTGTCGTAGCATGTTGCGTTTTTTTACTCATTAATTGTCCGTGAGAGTAAATACTACACTGACAGAAAAGACAAAGGGAGAGAGGGATATTGTACATCCAATTACACAATGGAGATGATTTTTTATTTTTTTTTACTCAAACTTGGCTGTAAATACTGTTTAAGTGGCGCTAGCCCGCAGTTAGCTTTGCCTGTTAGCCTGTTAGCTTCTTTTTTGTGATTCCATTAGTGTGTATTGGTGCTCTGGGAAAGCTGCAAGTGTTGTTTTCTGGCCAGAGACACCAGGGGGAGATAAAAGGCCCCCCACATATCCCATTAACACTTGTTTCAACCCCGGAGGGACTACGAAAAGGATTTATTAAGTTACTTAGTACTGCTTTAAAATGAATTGATGTACAACTGAAAAAGGAAATGACCCCAATTCCCCCCAAACATAATGCAGCACCAAATCAAGTTGGAAGTTGGTTTATAAGATCTGCAGTTTATGTGTAGCTAACGTTGTCAAAATAAAGAGAATGGGGATAGCGAAAGAAAAGGAAAACTTTGACTGCCTTTTGGTCGGTGGCATTATTACTATTTTTGCCAAAAGTAATATCATATTTTTCACTACTAGAATGTATAACAATTTTAGTGTAACTTGCCAGACACTAGCAGGCACTCCGCTGTTTGGAAATGTGGACATCCTCCATGTGCATTTGATTTTACTGTGTTGTTTTTATAGCGGGTTCTTCACATTATTCACGGTTGAATATTCTTTTTAATGGATACAACACAACAAGTGAACAATGTCATACTGATAAAAATTGCACTTTTTCATGTTATGTGTGCCATTTTGTGGACTTTTGACCTATCCTCTGGTCCTTACCGGCGCCTCCGGTGTATCCACTTGTGCTTCAGCAAAGGCAAAACAAAATGTATGCGAACAAAATATTGTTTTCCCTCCGAATATGCCTTGGGACTGATTTTTAGCGAACAAAAATATTGGCCAAAAATTTCAGCGAGCATCGTCCAGCCAGGCTGCACACCCCTCTCTTCTAATTAAGTCTCTCGAGTATCAGCGAATGCAACAGACAACCATTTTCTGCCGCTCACGAGGCTGCTGTCAATAGAATCTTCTTTATAAATCTGATCAAAGAGTGAGGAGCTGAGAGATTGACAAGCAAGGATGTCATCTAGCCCAAAGATGACGCTGAGAAGGGCAAGGGCTTGGTAAATATTGCAGCATGTAACAATATATCACTATCTGATGAGTAAATTAGGGGACTGTATGAATGCAAGAGGCGGCAAGGTGATACAACGGTGGCATCATAAACTGCTGTACCTATAAGTGGCGAATTAAATGCATTTTCTCAAAGTTTACGACATTTGGATGAAAACAAAGATTAGGTGAGGAGAACTGAGTGACGACACATCCACAAGGCCGCAGGTCATAACAGTGGTAGACTTGTTACATTTCAATGAGTCCCTTTCCAATGAAATGTTGTCTCCTGTACACTTTTGCCCACACTATGTTTTCCAAGCTTGTTCGTGTCTGCATCCATCTCCAGCTCCCACAGCTCCTGTCCGTCCGTCCTCTCATTCACATTCAGCGGCACCTGCTTGTCTCTTTTCTCACTGGGACAGGGAGGCATCACACTCGCGCCTTCAATACATCTCCCACATGCATTCTCTTTCTCCTTTTCTCGACGTTCCGTCTTTTACATCACAAGGGGAAGACACGCAAAAAAAAACGCTTGCCTTTCAGCTCCCATTACGAGCGTTTACGCGGATGGGATTGAGGTGTGCCGCGTGAAATGTTTTGAGGAAGCTTGCAAGTGGTGCTTATAGAAGACGCATGAGAGGCCATAGGTTACAGAGATGGAGAATGTAGTGCAGATGAGCACATTTTCTTTAGTGTGGTTATACTATGGTCATTGAAACTTTGACAGACACTGATCGATCTTTCTTAGTTGGAGATTTTTGAAAAGCTCTAAATAAGGATTCTATTATGGTTATATTTGTTTCCCTTTGTCAATTATATACGGTAAGTATCCTGCTTTTCAGAGCCGTGGGAAAAAGTTTTAATTAGGGGGTGCTGAGGGGTAAAGTTTACCCCAAAACCACTTTTTCAGGGCATATTTCCTATTTAATAATATTGCCTGCAATTTGCAAACTATCCACCAGGGGGTGCTGCAGCGCCCTCAGCACCCTGGGTTCCCACGGCCTTGCTGCTTTTTCTGTGAACAACTTACAATTACATTTTGCTCAATCAATCAATCAATCATTTTGTATAGCCCAATATCACAACAAGACGAGCTGTGTGGGTCCTTAGACTTGCCAATGCGGCAAGAAAAAACTCAAAAACCCAGTGGGAGAAAAAAGAAACCTTGGGGAGAACCACAGAAGAAGAGATCCACTCCCATGGACGGACAGGCTATAGATAGACCCGGGGCCAGTGGGATTCCCTCAGCAGACGGGCCAAAACCGCGGAAGAACGACCAGTTGGAGCTTTAGTTCTTCTTGTCCAATCCATGTAGGCGGGGTTCCTCCGCAGACAGGGCTTAGTTTGTTTACACTTTGTTCTAGCTTGCCTGTATTTTGTTCGTGTAAGTTTGTGTCCAGGAGTTTTCATCATAGTTTTAAAGGTGTCATCATAATTAAAGTGTCTTAATTCTTCGGTGAGAAGTGAAAAGTCCACAACACTTTAACAATGCCAAGTACAAATGACAGCTTTTGCCTAATGCAATAGTTTTTTTCGTTTGTTTTGTTTTTTGCCATCAATCGTTACACACAACTGATATACTACATACCTGAATCAGAATTGGTTTTACTGCCATTGTTAGTGAACGGGTGCACAAATTAGGAATGTTCTTCTCAATCTTGCAAATGAAACATATAGCATATAACTTAGATAAAGAACAAACTATAACAACTTTAAAACTATAAAAAAAAACTATAAGGGCATGCATAAAGTAGATTAAAAACAACAACAATTTGACACAGAATAACAGCGTTAATGTATTTACAGAGGTGCAGGTGCATTAAGTGTCAACAGCAGATATGAGTGTGGACATATCACATACGGTAGATGGACCGTAGCCTCCTTTTTGAGGGGAGGGGGGTGAATAGTCCGTGTCTGTGACCTGACCTACACGCCTCCGGGTCCTGGAGGTATATATATATATATATATATATATATATAAATAAAACAGCTTTGCCTTAAACTGCCTGCGCTGGAAATTGCTATAGCCATTTTGCAACTGTCATGCCAAAATTATGCCTGCTTTGATTCTTTCATGGATTTTAGGAAGCATGTGGCTAAAGAAAGAAAAGAAAAGCAACGCACCCACAATCAAATGAATTTATATTTTTGAGTTGACTGAGGTCTAACTCATGACATAAAGTATACATCACAAATCCTTAAATGTCTTTGTATTTGCCGCTCCTCACTTCTCGGGGGTTACATAAGGCTTCCGACTGCTCCGTCTTTCAGTAATTGCCAAAATTATTGCTCTATTTGTGAGTGAGATTAAGCTTTTCAGTTACAAGCCGGCACAGAAATGATTGATCCACCATATTTGAGCGAATGCCTTCCCTGTTGTGCACGGGCATTTGAGAAACAGCTGCAAGAAGAAATCTGACACTGTTATTGGGTCATGAAGTAGAATGTCCATATATTAGAAAAATCAAAGGCATGTTTTGTTCAGACTTAGATATTCTTTCATAAATATATTGCAAGTTACGGGGGATTCTTAAATGTTTTCTGATTTGTTTTTGCCTACACGAATTCTTCAAAAGTAGACGTCGTCAGAGTCAAGTGGTTTGACATAGAGAAACCTTATTATTGAATACATTTTTTTGACAGATCATTCTTGTCCGAACAACGTAGCAGCCATTTGAACACGAGAACTGTGACTGTCGATTCACTTCAACCCGTCAAAACATTTAGACAGACTCCTGGCTATGGTTTGAATGACAAGACTTTTCAAAGCCTCAAAGTCTCAATCTTGAAATGGCCCAAACATTTAGATGGATGGAAATGTGTTAAATCTAAGCCCTGTGTCATATGTTCTGCTTGTATTAAGCGTCATCAACCATTCACATTTTTTTTTCGTTGTCACGTAGCTCAATTTCTATTTTATGTGCGCTTTAGTGTTCAATATTTCTATTTGTATATGACCTTCTGCAGAGGGACCATCAGGACCAGGCGACTCCAGCGCATTGTGAGAGCAGCTGAGAAGGTCGTTTGTGCCCCTCTCCCCTCCATTCAGGACGTTTACTCCACCTGAACCTGCAAAAGCCCCCGGCAACTTATCACAAAGTCTCTTCAGTGTGCTGCCTTCAAGGGAGGTTACTACTGGAGTCTCCGAGCCAGATCCAGCCGTCTGAGAGGAAGTTTCATCCATCAGGCTGTCAGGGAACTGAACTCTGGTTCTTCCCAGCTCCTCAAGGACACAGAACTCTGAGCCCTCCATCTCAACCCCATTGTGTATTGCATATTTTGCTCCATATATTGCCTTGACTTAAGGTTTGCACCAAGAGTTTGAGAGCAACACAAGTCAATGTAATGATTGATGGACGGTATAGAGTGCATGGGTTTCCTGCTGGAAGTGTACTTGTCCTGCTTTATGTGGGCAGAGAGTTGCAATATATATATATATATAGATATATATATATTGATGATGATGATGATGATGATGATATATATATATTCAAGATTCAAGATTTTTTATTTGTCAAACCATGTGAATGATTTGGAATTAGATTTCTCTCATCCTTGATTGTGGAGCGGGGGGTGGGGGAAGAGGGGTGGGAGGGCAGGGAGTTCAGCTTCCCGATGGCCTTGTGTATGAAACTGTTTTTAAGTCGACTCGACCTGGCCTGCAGATTCCGCAGTCTCCTCCCTGAAGGCATTACCTTGAAGAGACTGTGTAATGGGTGCGTAGGGTCCCTGGTGATTCTGACGGCTTTGCGGGTGAGACGGGTGGAGTACATGTCCTTAATGGAGGGGAGAGGGGCTCCACAGATCTTCTCCGCTGCTCTCACGATGCGCTGGAGGCTCCTTCGGCAGGAGGCATATATATATATATATATATGGAACTTTGAGAGTGATTCAGTGTCCTCTTTTCACAGATAAAGGTGAGAAAATTACGAAAGGAGCATATTAAAATGAAATAATTAGATCTGCTTTGGTAAATGTACCATAGTTATCATTATAATCTTGAAGAAAAAAAAGTGTACATATATACTTACTAACAGCCCCATTATATAGAACAAATGTAGTAGTGTATTCTGAGTTGCCTTTATGTAAGCTGTCCTGTTAACGGATTCCCGGAGGGTATTTAGAAGATAAGGCACAAGCCGTGTGTTAGCCAAAAAGCTCCCACAAAGCTTTATCTCATTTCCGAAAGGCTGTGTTTGAATACAAAAAAGTACAAATCACAAACTGGCTTTTATGCATTCCATTAATCCATACTGCTATTTCTTTTTCTGTAAATTACACAGGTCTTTTTTGTATTTTTTGCTTACGAAATATGACATCATCGCTTCTCTGTCAAGATTTGACCTTTCAAACCTGTCTCTAATGGCAACGTTAAAGGGGCTATGTGGAGTTTGGCAGTTTTGTACTCGCAATTGCCGTCTCTTCATCGTCTCTTCAACTCCCTGGGCCTAATAAAGTTAGCATAGCATGACATAACATGTTTACTTTTATTTTTGCCATTGTAAATACAGCACCATTACCACTGTTACTACTCAAATGGTTTCAGTATGGAGGAGAGAGCTAATGCTACAGCTGAGCGTGAACGTGCATTACGTTATTATGCACTACGCTGTTTGCTTGTTCGCCCCGTGGCACTCTCTATTCAAGTGTATTTACAGGCATATAGAGGCAATCGCGGTGAAAAGGCCAGGGCTCATTCTACTCACCAGGGCATTGCTGGAGCATGTATGAGGAAGAAATCTTTAATTTGTATATATTTATTTGTGGTTAAACGTATATAGTCCCTTTAAGTCTTTCCTTTAGCTTTGATAATGGCACGAATTTGCAGGGGCATTGTTGCATTAATTTTCCACCAAGATCTCAAATTGACGATGGAAGAGTGTGACCACTGCGCAAAGCCTTCTCCAGCACACCCCAAAGACTCTCCATCCATGATGTTAAGGTCTGGACTCTGCGGTGGCCAATCCATGTGAAAAATAATGCCTCATGTCCCCAAAACCATTGAGCCTATTCTGACTTATGCCTGGAGGTTGCAGTGAACTTTCCCCATAGTAATTCAGCAGCTGTTTTGTCAGACCTGTTGGCGAAGAAAAATACCGCTTTAATTTGCAGCATTTTCCGAGGCGCTGCCAAATGAATTATCCTCTGGAGTGCAAAGGCTGCATAATAATCTCTACGTCTGTTGGGGAGCGGCGTGATGCATGACCAGAGCCGCACAAGTCACTGGCCTCATTATCCGCACAGGTATATAAAACATTATTATGGAAGCAAGTTGTTCTGTTTAGCTGAAAGTGGATTTATCATGTAATTGTGTTTTTGGCAGCTCAGCATTTATATTTTATGTTTTATGACTTAAAACTATTTCTGTGTGTGGGATAGATCATCATCGCCAAGCACAGTGTTGGTTTGCATGTTGTTGTTTGATTGGACTGCCCTCTGGTGACTTTTGTTGGTGTCGTAATAAAACCGAACTGCTCAGAACAGTACGGTGATGGTTTATGGGCTTAAACAATGTGGCACTTACAGGTCCTATATTTTGCATGCGAAAATTTAACACGATTTCTAAAAC
This sequence comes from Proterorhinus semilunaris, assembly GCA_021464625.1. Classification (NCBI taxonomy): domain Eukaryota; kingdom Metazoa; phylum Chordata; class Actinopteri; order Gobiiformes; family Gobiidae; genus Proterorhinus; species Proterorhinus semilunaris. Next base: position 23,086,852 of record CM038361.1, on the reverse strand, counting down.
CTGCCTAGATGAAGCTAGGTATGGTTTCCCCTACCACTAAAAACATGTACAACAGGTTCCCCTCTGGGGCCAGCCAGGACTCCCCTGAAAAAGAGATTCTTAATCTCAGTGGGACTATCCTGGTTAAATAAAGGTCAATAAAAAAATAAAAATACAGACCCATTTTACATCGGGGAAAAACTTCTTGCATGATACGTCCGCTTCAGATATTCAGTTAATTTTATTCAACTTCAGAAGCTCGGTGAGTAAGATATAGACAGTTAAAGGAAGTACTATTTTTCGTATGATGCAAGGTATAGCAACCGGACGCTGAAGCTAAAGCATTATCATTGACACGTTTTAAATTTATATTGCTCTTTCAAAATCTTCAATCAACATTTTATATTATTCTAACTCAAAAAAGAAATATGGTTTTATGTATGTGCAATGTGGTAGCGGTCATTGCTAAGGCTGTGGTTTCAATCCTCACGAGGTCCCGCGCTTAAATAAATGAAAGACTTTTGCATCATGGCAACGTGAAAACAAGAGGCAACTGCTACAGAGGCGTTTCTTGCCTTTTGCTGCGAACTGCATTTGTAGTTTCTGCGTTTCCACATTGTTTTACTGGATACTTTTGTACATCTTTCCTGTGTTTTTGTGAGGTTCTGTGAATTCTGTGAGGTTCTGTGAGTTTTTGAGTGTCCGTACTAGCCATGAAGAACCCAACCTTTTAAAAAGTAAACAATCAGCTAGCTTATGAGCTAAAGACATTTGAGACCAGTGTTGGAGGTAACGCGCTACTTAGTAACGCGTTAGAGTACTCAGATTTCTTTTTCTGAGTAGCGAGTAAAGTAACGTGTTAGTTTTGCATTTGCAGGTAATAAAGTACTAGTTTCTTTTTCAACTCAGTAACGCGTTAGTTTGGTCCTGATCTCTCCCTCGGCTCATTTCTTCCGCGGCTGCTCAGACAGCGCAACAAGCCAGTGCTAGTGCGCATGTGCAGACTGCTCCAACACTTTCATCAACACGGCAACATGGCAAAGGTAATGGAAATACACAAAATATTTTGAATTTACAGGCGAAAAGGACAATACGGGGCTAAAGATGGCCCCCGTGGAGGACGTGGCTGAGCAAAGGACTCTGTCCAGACTGCGAGCCATTATGAACAATGCCTCACACCCTCGCCTCCCAAACAAGCAGCATCGGTCCTTCCAATGTAAACAACAAATTTGTAGCTGGTTATGTGGTTGAGGAAAGCTGTACAATTCCTCTAAATCAAGTTGAGTGAGTATGTTGTGGATTTATTATGACCAATTCCATGCAGTTTGTAATGCGTAAGAGCTCCTTTACAGACATTCATTTTGTTGACAAACGGGCGCAGTTACTGACAGAGCCAAACTGTTCACATATAGCGAACGAAGCGAAGCTTTTTCTAAGTAGACATGCTCATTATTGTTGCCTTTAGCTGTAAATTGCCCACATGTAAAATAAAGGTCAGAAGTGAATATGTTGTGCTATGATTGAATACAGTTACTGCTATCGGGCTGTTTGCGTGAGCTCGCTTTTTTGGCGACTCAGTTTGCGAAATGGAGCATTCCTCATTGTAAAAAAATGATTGATAAATGAAGGCTATATATAGATGTTTATTATTGGTAATGGATGAGTACTCTAACGGATTAGCTTCATAATAAAGTAGTACAGTGATGAGCTACTTTTCCAGAGGAGAAACCCAATTTCGTTGTACAATTGTTAAATGACAAATAAAGCACAGATTGCTCCAGTGGCACTGAAGGTTCGGTAAATGTTCCAATCCTAACCCATTGTTAGGATTGGAACATTTACAAATGACAAATACAAAGTGATGAGAGTTTGCAAAAAGGAACCATATCTTTATTAACACTCAAAGACAACCATGGACATTTCTAATTTCATTCAAAACCACAAGACTTACTTAACCACAATGTGAAAGCGTTACACCCTACACTCTGTCGGACTGAGGCCAAGTGTTCTCCTTTATTTACACGCAGATACATAGAACTCTTGCTTTTCCAAACCCCCAATGGTTAGAACGTCTTACAACCTGGATATAATAAGTTGACAAGGGTTACTTCGGTGTGTTATAGCCCCTATAAATCCTCCAGCTCTTGATAGTGCATTAGCTTTTGTTCATATAAAAGTTCTGCAAAAGGTCTATAAAGCCCAAAGCCACAAAGTCGTAATGATTGTGTTTCAGAATAAGCTGCCTGAAATGTGAAAGCTTAACGGCCTGGCTCCTGCATTGTTATTTACGTCATCAGGTAAAATAACTAGGGACTTTAGAAGGAAACAAGGGGGCTTTACTTCCACACCTATTATGAGAAACATTGGTTTTGAATAAAGACATCATATATAAATGCCATAAATCGGTTTCCAGGTTGATTGTTGCTGATTAAAGCAGACAGAGAAACCATAGCACTGAAGGCCAAACAGACTTAAAGTTGACTCGGAGAAGGCAGAAGGGGAGATTGGTTGTTACAATTGTAGGCCTATGTAGTTAATGATGACATCTTTCACTCCCGACAGTTCAAAGCAGAGGACATTCTGATTTCATGCTATCTAAAAATCTGGGAAAGCCAGACCTCCAACTTGGGGAAAATGGCCTCAACGGTGTCTCGAAACTTGCACATGTTGGACTCGGACTTAACTGATTTTACTTCACTATGATGGGAAAGAGGACAGCGAGTTTTCAAACTATGAAAGAAGTTGTTTAAACTTAGTATTTTACACCTTTCTGCAGGAATGCCGCAATGTTCATGTATGTAGATTTGGTGTTCCAAACTTGTTTTCAAAGACGTAAAGAGCGCAGTCTCAGAGGGGGAGCCCGGACGATGTGAACATGTGGTACTATGTAAAACAGTTCATTCTACTAGAGATAATGCCTCAAAATAGTGTTATCCATCACAAAATAAATAATATGGATTTGAGTATTTTCAGATTTTTCAAGTATTTGTGACAAAAATATAAAAAGTGATGACCATACACATACTAAATATACTGTGTGAGCATGTTAGCATGCCAGCATTTACAGACTTGTGTTGTCAACATAAATACTTTTACATTTAAATAGATCTTTGTAAGAATATAAATAAGTTATATCTTCTTTCAAAGCTTGAGCAGAATTTTACAAATTAAAAAAAGTACACAAATTAGTCACGGATGAAGATGGCGTCCTCATTTACATGTCGCTGCCGATGTGGCAGTGATATACTGATGAGAACGGAGCAGAACCAAGCAGGAGACAAAGCAGTGCACATTCAAGTTGCTGAAAAAAATTAAAAGGTTGTTTCAGTCGGCAGCTGTGAAAATCCCGTTTTTAGCCGTTTTTCCTCAAGGCTTGGTCTCTTACACCTTTTGTTCAACAGCTCTCACGGCTATCCACAGCCGGCCCATGTTAGCGAACAGTTTTAAAAGTGTCTTCAGCAGTAAACCGACCAATAGATGAGATTGAAGAAGATGTATGATCCAGGGAAAATCATCCGCGAGTACTTGTCGATGGCGTGAGTGTTCATGATATTGAGCGCTCGCATGCTCTTCTTCTTCTTGGTGTTGGTGGATTCGCTGCTCACAGAAAGGTGCACCACCATGTGCTCGGGTTTCTCCGGGACCTCGTGCATCTCCTCCTGCTCCAAGTCGGGGCTCATGGGCTCCTCAGTGTAGCCCGCCAGGCTGTTGGTGTCCGCCTCGCTGTACGTCCCGTCCAGCATGGTCATGGTGCGGGTCTGGGACATCCCACAAGTGCATGGCAAGGACTGGAGAAGGAAGAGATATAGAACATGTCATACACTTCTTGTAAAATAAAGTGGCCATATTGCAGGAAGCTGCACTCAACTCTAGTCAAAATGACTTGCATTCAAAATAATATTTTACAATATTCGTGAAGTGTTTCCTGTTTTTCCACGAAGAGGAATTTGCTTTGAGCGTCTGCATCATTCACAGCATTCATAACACGATTCACAATAAAATAAATAAGACTAGGATTTAGCCAACTTAATGTCAAATTTTTTGACAAAAAATGTCCCTATTTAAAGCAGGAGTGGGTAACACATTATCATAAGGGGCCACATGAGAAGCCTGAACTGAGTCGGATGGCCGCACCGACAATAATTCAAATTTATTCTGCTCAACTTTATCCTATTGTGCATTACACTAAATTGTTATTCAACTTGTTATCCTCGTTAACTTCTACTGAAAGCCCCTATGCAATTCCTTCAAATGGGGTTAGTGGGGAATGAAGTGATGCACTATAGCAGGGGTCTCCAAGTTAATTTCCCAGGGGGACAAAATATATCGGGAGTGTATTGCCGGGGTCCATAAACAAAAGCTCCAAAATATACCCATGTTGGTATTGTATTGCACTTTACCAGCCTGTGTCCCAAGTTTCTGCAATACTGCAGTCATTAATCATTCACTCCACACTTGTTGGTGGTAAGCTACTATTGTAGCCACAGCAGAGTGCCAATTTCCCACGTGGCTACAATGTGTTGTTTATATCCTGATCTGCCCTCTACTGGACACGTGTGGAATTCTTCCCTTTTAATTTTATTTAAGCTGCCCTCTAGTGGCTGGAGTGAGCATTCTGCTAATTTGTTTGAAAAATATCATAACAAGAATGGGCTAGATACTTTTTAGTTTTTGTTTGACATACTCGGGAATTTATGCCCTACAAGTCGTGGGCTGGATTGAATCATCCTTCAGACCTGGGCAAACCCCGGCCCAGGTCTGATTTAATGGCACACTGCGCAACATTTTGGACTATATTCTTGCCATCAATACAAAATGTGCTCCCAATGACCAGCTTGATACAGAAAATGCTCTCACTGCAGTGGGTAATCAAAGAATATTTAAATTCTGCTGACTTTATAGTCACATCTCCATGGAGATGAGCTGGAGACGTCCCCACTAAAGTTATACAGTCATGTCGTAGGAGAGGTGAGCCGCTCACCGCAAAAGCACATGTTAGTTTGTACATTTATGAGATATTTTTCAGTGTTGAAAATATCTGTCATAAAATGAATGCTTCAATTGTATTTATTGGGTAAAATTTTACACGGTATGGCTTTAGGAAAAAAATTAAAACAACCTGCAATATGAAAAAAGAATTAATAAATAAATCAACTAATCAAATAGAACAAACCCCTGAATTTAGTTTGCATCAATCTTGTAATAACCTTTTTACAGGACTTTGCCTTAACAAGGTAATAAAACAAATATAAATACAAACAAAAGACTTTTGAAAAGTACAGAGAAGAAGAAACGCGTTGTCTCTAGAGGGAGTAGTAGGATTAATTTGCATTCAATTAATTAAGGAAGAGTGTTGTTGCTCTGAACAGTTTGCTCAAAATCGCAAATAGAGAATTAGAGTATGTTATTTTTTTATTGTAATGATTTCGGGGGTGGGTCATAAGCTTTTGCTTCGACCCACTCCTTTTGAGCAGAACTTTAACTGCTCAAATAAACAAATAATAAAATAAATAAAAAACAAGGTGACCCAAAGATGATGCACAGCCATTAGAGCTGGGGGTGACTTTGCAAATATTTGAGGGTTGCTTTTGGAAAATTAATTACTGTCACGATCATAGTAAAATTTGTAACAGGCCAGAAAATGCATGGAGGACCTTGATAGAGCTAAGTAACACCTACAATAATTTCACATCATTAAAACTGTCCAAATGGGTGTTGACGTGTGCCGTATTGCCCATTCAGTGCAGAGCCAAAGCCAATCTTGACTTGAGGACTGTATTTAAAGCTTTCAAAGGAATAGAATAGTTCTCATCTTGTGAATCACAGCATGTCAGTAATTCAATGGAATGTCCTTGAATTAATAGTTTCTGCAAAAACAGTAAAAAAAAAAAGACTCATCTTCAGTGAAAAACTTCAATGCAGCATTAACAAGAGACTGTGGCAGTAATAAAGAGAATATCTATCTCTCTATCTATCTCTCTATAGGACCGTATATATAACAATTGTATAAGTTCCCTCAAAAATAGCGACTATGCTACCCTGTTAGCGCGGTCTTATATTTTCCAGGGGAAATTATTGCAGATTGCTGATAATGTTATCTTCCCGGAGCAGCGGCACTCCAAGGACAAGCAAATGATTTAATTGATGTGCTGAAGTTAAGCCTCCACTCAACAGGGGCTTTTAATAATGAATAATCCTTTTGTTCTGTGATTAAGCGATAACAAAATGTCAGAATCATTAATTTAAGGCATTTAACCGCCTCTGCCGTGGCGGTCCAGTCGGTATTTTTTGGCACGACCTGTTTTTACCCGACTAAATCTATATCACCTATACTGTATGTCCTCTGCTGACTCCTCTCCCCCTGCCCCCAGCTGAGAGGGTATTATTCACACTTCAGCGGCTCTGACAGCGCCCACGAGTGAGAAAATCCTGTCCGACCGAATGGATTCGTGTGTCGAATCATAGAGAAGCAAGAAAATACAAAGTTTCATCCCTGATGTTATATTACCATGCCCTTCTGCCTCAACTGCACTGTGTTCCAGCGTGTGCAGATTTAGTGATTAATGTCTTAACCCCCACCTGAATCGAGCACATTTTTCTCCAGTTTGGCATCTCCCAAAACCTAAAAGCTTAATAAAAAGCATTAAAATAGCGATGAAAATGAAGACGAAAATGCAGCAAAAAAATTGTCAAAAACACAATGAAAAAAGCAATGAAAAAAGAAACAAAAAACGACAAAAACGCTTCAAAAATGTGACAAAGACATGACAACAGTGTGACAGCGAAGTTACGATCACTTTTGTTGGTCTAAGCTTTCAAATGAGGCGTTACACTGTTGCTCTCCAGTTGAGAAGCTTTTCGATTTGGGTAATACCGAACTGGGAAAAAATGCACTCGGTTCAAGAGGTTAAAACAATGATCAAATCTTTATAAATATGTGTAGAGGAAATATTATGCTGCTGGTTAAAACAGGGTTTTAATCAGCAAAGAAATCAACTTTAATAAATGGCAAAGATTTATTTTTCACTAATATAATATTGCGTTGAAACACATTATTGCATCATGGGTTAATAAGGCAAATTAAAGATATCAAGGTGTTTACTTGACTTTTCTTCAACTGACATTGGATGGAGAGATTAGGAGAAAGCACAGGGACTAATACAATTATTTGGGCAAGCGGGTATTTACTTTGATTGAGTGATGAAACGAAACACAAGTCCAAGTATAGTTTTCATTTTGATATTTCCTTACAGCATAGTTACAAGCTCAAAAAGATATCTGGACCTTCATTTATCCTCTTCGATAGTAAAACTTGTCGATGTCTCCCAATCAGGTTCATTTTTATCGTCCGCGAGCTGCTTCATCAACACGATCTCGTCAACATTTTGAAGCCCTTAAAGCAAGGAGGCGTACATATTTTTGGACTTTGATTACCTGAGACCTCACCCTCTCCCTCTCCCTCATCTTCCTCTCCCTCCGGTCCTGCACGGTGGACAGGTAGTTGACCGCGGCGTACTCCAGGACGGACAGAAAGACGAACACGAAGCTGACCCACAGGTAAATGTCCACCGCCTTTATGTAGGAGACTCTGGGCATGGACGCGTTGACGCCGGTGATGATGGTGGACATGGTGAGCACAGTGGTGATGCCTGGACGCAACGAAAAGAGAGAGAGAAAAATACAATGAATTAGCGGTGAGGCCTCAAACATGACGCAACGTTCTGCAAAAAGCACCCCAAGCACGCACCGCGCACCAGGGGGGTCAAGGGATTGCAAGCGAGCCGCAGGCCAACCGTTTCTCAAAGAAGGGTTTGTGGTGTGCTTGTGATATAGTGTTAAAGATACTTTCTTCAGTTCTTCGGAGTCAGTATAAGATCGATAAAGGAATAAGACACAAATGTTTTGTGGCTTAACAACACAAGCATTTACCCCTGAATTAGCAGATCGCCGTAAAATGTAAAGTTCCTGTGATGTTACAGACTGAAAAAAAGGGTCCCACAGCTACACTCAGCAGGAGTCCAAGTACTTTCAATCTCGTGCAGCCAACTGCTTCAAACAAGGATTTGTGACGCAATCCAAATTATGCTTTTTAATTTCCCTTTTTATGTTAACTTACGTAACGCCTTACGCAAACAATGGAGGCGCAGTTTCTCACCAAATTTGATTCAGCGGTGTCCAGACCGCTTGTTAAATAAAAGGCAATTTGAATGCAAATCCAAAATCCAGTCTTTGTGCAAGTCTGTGTATACTGTTTGACACAACGGCAGCTACCAGGCCTTTCCGCATCCTAAATCTTCTTAGAAACAAAACAGTGGAGCAGTGGTGAATTTGCCTGGAACTATGCAGCGGCGGATTAATTTTTGGGTTATTTTAGCGCATAGAGAGCTGTCCGGGAAATGTGCTAATGAAGAAAGTGTCACTTGGGCCCAAGGGAGTGAGTGGACAACTAAGCTTTGTTATTCGTTGTTATAATTTATATGAACAATTGCAAGATCAAATCCAAGAACCTGAAATAAATAATGTTCTTAACAAACTTAATCAATAAATAAAGCTATACCTGCAATGCAGTGCTGTTACAAAATAGGATTCATGTCTGAAGTAAAAGTAGCACATATTTTTAAAACACTAAATTTAGATTTATCAATATGTCATAGTCTCCCTGCCTGAGGGATTTCTTTGATGAATCTTTCTCTGACTAGTCTCTCGCGACAGGATCCGTTTGTTGTTTATTCTTCAAATTTACCCTGAAGGAAACGACAAAACTTATATGGAAAAAGACATTTTACAAGAAAAGGAAGTGCAAATCAATCTGTGAATGACACACTGTATATTCTCAAAAAGTAGTGATGCAAGGCAGAAGAATCTCACAACACGGCATTACCCCAAAAGCCTGTATTATTTACATTCTATTAAAAGAGAACACAAAATGGTGGGCGTTTTAGTTTATCCTCAGTTTTCTTAAAGGCAAGAAATGGCAGTCTCTCCAAAGTGTTTAGTATGCGACGTCGTGTTGTTTTTACCCAGAGAGACTCTGGCTGGCACGGCCCTTCGGTCAATCCAAAAGGACACCCACGAGAGCATGACCATGAGCGTGGCAGGGAAGTACGTCTGCAGCAGGAAGAAGAAGATGTGGCGCCGTAAAGTGAAGTTGATATAGAGGCGATTGTACCAGCCTGGGAGACAGACAAAAGGAGATTAAGTTTGTAATGATATTGCAACCGCAACGTAGCTTACACTGCAAGTGACATGCAGTAAACATACATTCAAAAGGTTTCAATTTTTTCCAAATATTTGGGTCAACAAAAACTATTCTTCATTTGACTGTAAAATGGAAAATGGACTCAACTCAACTAGCGCTTTTCTACCTTTATTAGGCCCAACACGCTTTACAGTAAGAAACTAGTCACCCATTAATACACACGCAGACACTGGAGACAACTAGGGTGAAGTGTCTTGCCCAAGGACACAACGACTGTGTGCATTTGCTGGAGCTGGGTTTTGAACCCGATCACAAGATGACCGGCTCTACCATCTGCGCCACTGTCTCGCCCCCTTTCCCCCTAAAGAGGAAAGGAGCGAGCACAGTTCCTTGTGGAGAACCAACATTGCTCACATCTGAGTGAGAGAAATTGAAGGTTTGACGTAATTCTATATGCAGTACCCCCTAACAAAATATTAAAAAGCATGCCTTAATAACCCATCTTATCTTTGAAGGACTAAAACAAGTTAGCTTTGTTCCAAATTATGCAATCTGGTGCAAGAGAAACTAGACATAAAGTGCACAGAAAGTCAATACCCTAAAGTTGTTGTTTTTTGGGGAAGGTGCTCTTTGGTGTTAGAGGAACAGAACTTGAGAGAGAGAGAGAGAGAGAGAGAGAGAAAAGAAGCAAGGCTCTCCTCCCATCCTAATTCTCTATTTACATTTTCTAAAAAGCCTTCATTGTGCTGGGCTAATATACTGTATATTAAAATCTTTAAAGCAGAACTAAGTAACTCATGCCCCTAGAGGCCATAAGCGCCACTGCAGTTGTCATAGCACGTCGCGTTTTTTTTTACTCATTAATTGTCCGTGAGAGTAAATACTACACTGACAGAAAATAGAAACTCAAACTTGGCTGTAAATACTGCTAAAGTGGCGCTAGCCCGCAGTTAGCTTTGCCCGTTGTTCTTCAACCTGGAGGCAGGGAGGTTTGGTTTGGTTGTATTACACCCAGAGGGACCACAAAAAGGATTTATTAAGGTAAACAAGTTACTTAGTTCTTCTTTAAAACATATTGCTAGTTTCTTCAACACGTATCGGCTCCGAGAAGCATTTTTCATCTGCTATCTTTGCTTTCTGCTGGTTTAACCCGAATGCTAAAACCCTGAATACCACCAAAAGAGAAGCATTTATTAATGGCATGCATATGATTTAAAGCAGCCGTCTACCTGTGCTGCTGTAGAAGGCCAGTCGGGACGTAGTGTGGAACTTCTGAATGAGGAACTGAGACAGCGAGATCCGGTCGTCTGTGCTGAGAGACTCATCTCCACTTTTCCAATACAGCATCAGGTCCTCATCCGTGTACGCATCTGGCAATAAACATACAACCACAGTCTTAACCATACAGCACATGACACGAGTCACACAAAATCTGACCTGCATTGCCAAAACATGTTTGATTTAGTTGTAAGTGGCAAATACATCCAATCTGGCAAAAAAAAAAATCCACCTGTGTATAATTTCAGTGTATTGCCCTATAGCCATCTTCTCATGTTTATCTTTTGCTTCCCTCTTTTTGGAAGAGAGCTGGATCCATCTGGCAGAAAAGCTCATCACTGCATATTGTACAGCTGTGAATAAACACATTAAAACATAGACGGCCTGTTTTTAGCTGGACCAATAATTAACCTATGTGCATGTTTGCCGAGACTGTCGTTTTTATACAAGTCATGATTGAAATTGCCTAGTTTACAGCCATGTAATTTAGAACCGTTTCACAAAGTATTTAACCGCGCACAGTGGCTGGGCCAGATTCAGATAATGAGACATGTGATTTTTATTTTTTTATTTCCTGAAACCTAGGCAGCTAGAAAGAAGCAGCGGGGTTGCTACTTTGAGCTCAGCCGGATGTCTTCTTTGAGATTACGGATAGCTTTTTAGAGAATATAATTAACAGCTAAGCCTTGGTGATTTACCTTTTTGGGTTAAGAGGAATTAAACAGAAAATGTTAACAATATGATGTTAGAAGTAGGTTTGCGCACATCACCTGGGAAAGCAACATTGAAAAAACAACAACAAACTTTGATAAACTTGGAAATCTATGTTCATATCATCTCAATAGTGCGCCAATGCCTCCGCTCAGTACTTCTCTTTGTAGACCTTGAATCATGATTGCCACTTATTCTTTTATTTAGACTCAGTTGTCAATAGTTTTCCTGGGCTCCACAATACAAATTAATCCAACTAGGAATGGCAAAAATATTTTCTTGCCAACCATTGACGCCAAGCGGCTCGGCGAAGTTAAAACACACATCACATGGCGCAACCGTGATCTTAAACTTAAAGCCATGCTTTTTGAAAAGACCTTTGGTGAGAGTGCGATCCTCCCAGGGAAAACCTTTGATGTATCTGAAATGATGAATCCCTGAGTGCACGCTGGGGCACTTTGAAGAGGTGCAATCTGTCCCTCCGCCCTCCATCCCATCCAAAAATGCATGTCTGTCAATCAAAAGCGGGTCCCCCTTTGCAATGCGGGTTGTCTTTAAGCTATAGAAGTGATTCATAAGTTGATACTGTTGGGTTGAAACAGAACTACGTGAAGAATAGCCTTAATTTGGTTTTATCAGTTTTGTCATCTTCTTCTGATGCATTCTTCTGTCAAGGTTTGTGCCAGTAATTTGGTTGGGAGTACCTTTCTGGGGGATTTGGCTTTCACATAAGCAGAAAGAACCTGCCAAGACTCGAGGAGAACTTGCAAACTCCCCAAAGAAAGGCCCCGAATTTCCAAGACCTTCTAGCTGTGAGGTGAGGATGCTTCCCGTTTCCCCGCTGCAATGCCTGCATCAGGCTTCTCACAATGGACAGTTGAGCGCGCAGACAACAAAGGTCATCATACTATGAAGCAATATTTTCTGAATATAAGATACTTTTGAACTTTTTCCTGCACGCCGTTCAAATGGTCTGGTGTGATGAAGTGAGAGAATGATGGATTTGTTCTGAAAATTCATTACCCCCCACGGCTACAGCGGCAATGAAGAGGAAATGCAGTCTTCTTGGTTGAATTTGTACAGCATATATCCATATTTAGATGTTGTTTGTGCTACAACTAGCTCCTAGCTATGAACTCCTTACTAAATGCACTGACACTGGAGACAATCTTACTTTGCACAAATGTTTCATGCAATTATGGCGTTGAACCATTTAGTATAAACAAACTCACCCTGAGCTTTTTGTAAAAACATTTTTAATACATTCTTAACCCTTATGCTAACTGTATAGTGCCTAATATAACAACTGCTCATACTGCTGTATAAGTCCAACATAAAAATAAAAGTACCATCCAAGCTAACCTCTATCAAAGAAGTGCCCCATGGGTGTTACGTTATGTGAAGTAGAAATTAATCTTTGAATGTGATTTTCTGAAAGGGGAAGAGATAATAAAGATGGAAGGTGGCCCAACCTTGCCCTTCAACTCTCATAATGAACCCTCTCTTCCATAACATCATGTTCACTTTCGAGAGAGTGGATGAGAACAGAAAGAGACACAGACAGGGAGAGAGGCAAGTTGAGCTAAAAGTTCAGCCACCCACACACAGGCGGACTGGCTGGTTCACTGAAATATCCTCACAGAAAAGTTCAAAAGTGTTATTTTTTCCATGGCTTTAATTGTGACGATGAACACTGAGCATTGAAAAATGAGTATTGACCTCTTGAGAACACACACCTCCAAAGTCATGCTAACCTGACATGGCACTAAGCAGTCTGTGTTCCTCACACATAAACAGTGGACTTTAAAAGGGCTTGTTATTGAGAGCCACATTTTGAGCAGCCGGCAGCGTGTTATGGCCATTACAGAGTGAGAGCAGAGACGAGGAGCCTACGGTGTTTTGTGAAGTTGTGTCGTGTCACTTACAGCTCTCCAACTCCAGAGAACAGGTCTGAGAGTCCAGAGGGAAACGACTGAAGTCCATGTTACACGCCGCGGTCACCGTAACCCTGGAAAGCATACAAAATGAACAGTGTGACTTTGGGCATTTTGTTCTTAGTCTTGTCGACACAATATTGAGCCCTTGGTGCAGATTGGCTGACCCCCTCCAATAGCTCACTCACTCAAACACATTTGCTTAGGAAAGGTAAATGAAGTGTCTTGCCCAAGGACAAAAGAGGATACAAACAACAAACATTAATGGCATAAAATCACTAACAATGACAGTATATTGTTAGAAAATATGAGACAAACGTATATTGTTCAATGATTATTATGCCACAGAGAATGCCAGAATAGGTTTTGATTTATCCATCTCTGTGAAAGAACAGCCTAAAGCCAATGCACAGTGATGGACAGAAAAGCCCGCAGTCTTCTCTTGGTTTAGACTCAATCAGGATTATTAGGACACAAAAAAAAAGAGTTGAACTTCATTTCAGAAATTCTTCCTAATGACACTTTAGCACATTCATTATTAATGGCACTTTTAATACTTCTTAAAAAGAGTTCGCGACTATAACCTCCTGTGCCTTCCGCGCTTCAAACAAACTGACTTGAAAGACTATCGACCGAGCTATCATCAATAGTTCCCGTCAAAAGTCTGCATACGCTTTTCCACTCAATTCTCGACGGGAAAGGGACTCTTGAACTTTGCACAGCACTTCAGAAAATATTTGGCATTTCGAAGGCCCACCGTTAATGGGCTCAAATACTCATCGCAGGATTGGACAAAAGGATGAACAATGATAAAGCACCAAAGCAGCACAAAGCCAAAGTTAAGGCAAAACCGGACGTCTGCATTTGGCTAAATCAGGGTTCTCTGTAGGATTTGATCGAAAACTCATCTTACGCCCACAGTTTGAAATCTCACGAGACATCCGTAAAATATACTCATCCGTAAAATTCAGAATCACCTAAAAACAGACACGCCCATCCCAGTCCCATGTATTTCACTGAACAGATTGCTAACCATTTCCAGTAGACCATTGTTGTATTTTCTATGTCTTGTATTTTTAGCGAGTTTTTGAAAGGTGCACACAGATTAAATGTATTTTATCATGGTAATATCCTTTGTCAGTGGTAGCTGTACCATACGTAGTACCTGGGCTTCATCAGTCAGGTTCAGTTTTGGCTTAGAACTGGTCCAGTCCTGTCTCTGTTCTGATACTGTCCATGTTCAGTCCTGCTTCAGAAATATTGCTCAAATGTCTTACCAGAACTAAAAAAACATTCCTCTATGTTAAATGTTTTTGTGAAAATTATCATGAAATGGCCGGGTTTGTTCTTAAAGGAACAGGCCAGAGTTTTTCCATATTGAGATGTGTTCTTACCTGAGCTTCGACGAGTTGATGCGTACCTGTCTGGTCTTTGTGCGTGCCCTCAGTCAAAATGACCAAAGATGTTGTTAGCATTTGGCCTCTCCCAGCATATTCCTATGGCTCCAAACGGGGTGAAGTTAGAAGTGACCGAGCTCTTCCATGGGCACAAAGACCAGACAGGTGCGTATCAACTCGTCTAAGCTCAGGTAAGAACATATCATGGAAAAACGGTGTGCCCTGTTCCTTTAACAATCACGAGTTGTCTTGGTTCTGGGCAAAATAAAAAGTGTCAAGGAGCTTAGGGTCAGCATTTTCTTTCTGTTCTTGCCACAGAACCAAAGAGCTACTCAACTGAGGGAGTGTAGGAACCAATAACGTAATAATGACCGATAACGTAACAAATTTGGCCAGTTTCAAAATGTATTAAGACGATAATGTTATAATAGGCCAATAACGTAATTGCGAAAATGTAATAATCATTAAGTTATTGGCTGGTTCTTACATTATTGGCCTGACAAAATGAATCGTTCACAAATGTAATAAGCAAATAATTTAATAATGCATTGATTGGAATTTAACCCATTAAACAGTTGTTGTGCTGTTTTCTCTAAATTGTTAGATGACCTGTTATTTTGTGGGTTTTTCGTCAGCTTTTGTATTTTATTGGCTGAATTTATTACATTTCTGAACGATTTTCATGTTATCCGGCCAATAATGTAAGAACACTTGCACTTGGGGGTGGGGGCTCATAAGCTTTTTGCTTCAGCCCACTCCTTTTGAGCACAATGTGTATTGCTCAAATAAACAAATAAACTAAACTAAACTAAACTAAAAAAAAAAGAACCAGCCAATAATATAAATCATTATTACGCTGTTGGCCTGTTATTAGTTTATTGGCTTATTATTACATTTTGAAACTGGACAAATGTATTACATTGTCGGCCGTTATTACTTTATGGGTTCCTACAGGGGGTTAATGGTTGGATCCAAAGTTCAGATCCGAGGTTCCGGTCCGGATTTGGGACCGGCATCTTCTCATTTCCGTTATCTTCAACACGCTTGTTCGTGTTTAATAATCCAAATCCAAAAGGTAAGGGATGAGCCGCAGACTCCTATCCATAAAAGTCAGACCGTAAACAGAGCTCTCTGCCACTTTCACTTTGCACCCCTTGACTCAAGCTTTTTTTTCTATGATAAAAATCCCAACCACACCAATTCTGCTTGCAAAGTATCATAAAAGGCTGGATATAAATTTGCCGACATCCCTGAAGCAAAAAATAAAGCATATATATGAAATAACAAAAAAAGTTCTCCCAAAGTTGAACAGTTGGAACTTCTTATTAGAAATGGTAGCCAGACTTTCTCTAGGCCATAGTTATTCTTTCTAAATGTAATAAATGGGGGAGGGGGGGATTTCTCACAGTGTCATCATCTCAAACTCTGGTCTTTTTCATCAATGTTCTCGAGTTCAGAACCAGTCGCAAGTCTCTTCAATAAAACAAGGACTAAGTTAACTTTCGATAAACAGCTGCCAAACAAACTGGACGACTGAATTTACACGCACATCAATTGTCCATTCGGAGGCCACGGAAGATAGGGTTTTAATGAACAGAACGGCAGGAGCTGATCTGGAGCTTGTTAAAGCGAGCTGTCAGAAACGGCTGGTGAGATGGCAGAAGTCGTAAAAAAATAAATAATTCATGAGTCTCTATGTCGCGGATCTGAAGAAGTTTCAGGCGAGCGAGACTACAAACAACTTCAAAAGCCATTCTCAAGAAATCCTTCCCCTCTCTCTGGCTCATGATTTTGGGGGGAAAAAAATATATGTAATTAAAATATAATAAAATATTCACACTTTAAAAGATGCCCAGGAGATTTAACATTTGAGATGAGACCATAGGCCAGAGTTAGGCCGAAGTAAAGCATCACTTTTTATAAATGCCTGGGTGCTACTTAATGTATGGCCTAAATGGGTAGAAATGTAGATTTAACCTCTTAACTCCCACCTGAACCGAGCACGTTTTATCCAGTTTGGCTTTACCCGAATATAAAAGCTTCTGGGGGGAAAAATGCGTCAAAATAGCGAGCAAAAGCGGGGGGGAAAAAGTGATGAAAAAGTGGCTAAAATTTGACAAAAAAGCAATAAAAAATGAGCCACAAACGTACAACAAAAAGAGACAAAATCGCAACAGAAAAGTGACGAAAAATGCGATGAAAAAGCCACAACAAAAGTAACCCAAGAGAAATAAAAACAACTCAACAAAACAACTAAAAAGACAATGAAAAAGTGGCACAAAAAGGGGATGAAAATGTAAAAAAAAATCAAAAATAAGTGACAGCAACAACACAAGGAAAACGATTTGTTGAGATCAGTTTTGTAGGGCTTAGCTTTCAAATGAGGCGTTACTCTGGCTTGTAGGTTGTAAGAAGCTTTTAGATTTGGGTATTTTTGACACAATACATTTAATAGCTTTTATTGTTTCTTAATGCCCTGCGGAAACTCAACTACATACACTAGCCCAATAATACCCTTGAGGTTTTAGATGTTTAACCACTTCGGAGAAGATACAACGAGGAAAGACCTGCCGATTTTGTAGGAACTGTTTGTTTGTTTTGTTTAGAACTGTGATCTATACAAAGTCCTATTTCAACAAAAAGATGAACGTGACTAAATGACTGGTGCTAACAACAGCCAACAATGAGCCTGTGAATGAGTACAAACAAAGCCCAGACTTTCATAAACTGTGCTTCCGACGCTAGACTTTCAACCTCCAAGAACGTCACATGAAATGTATCTATAGGTTTCTCCCTCCCTCCCATCTGCGCCCCGCGGTAAAATCAAAGAAGGCTCATTGCTCAGACAGGACGGGCGGTACGTTGTAATTAAAGATGAAGTCAGGCAAAGTGGTTCTATGAGGGAACACATGGGTATAATGGGTTTACTGAACAGACCAGACACATTGATCTGGCGGGTGACAGTGCAGCGCTGGAACATTATCCCATATGTCATATTGATTTGTTCCACAATGAGGATGGGTTGTTTTTAAGTTCAGCAATGAACGTATGTTTTTGGGATTAACCTTACAACAAGTGTGTTTTAAAAGAAGGGCAAGGGTTAAGATTAGTGATATTTCCATGAAACAAATCATGTTTTTTATGTTTATATCCTGTTTTTAAAAACGTATTACACTTTTAGATACAGTGCAAGAACATTTCCATCCTAATCCCATGCTCTTGCTGTGCTTGGGAAGCCGTATTGTCTGTGGACACGAGGTCTGGAACTGGTATCCATCGGCCGACAATTGGCTCTGTCTTCTAAGTTACAGCAGATCAAAGTTGAGTTGATCACAAAATCAGATGAAAATTGTCTCGAGTGACCAGGATGTTCCAGGCGCGAGATAAAAGATTGAGCTGGGCTTAAAGGAAGACCATTTTCCCTGTGGGGATTATGTCAAAAAAAAAACAAGCCATGGAAGCTGCGAATGTCACCCCACTGTCGGACTCGTATCAAGACAAATACTGTCGAGATATTCAGCCAAGCATTGTTGACACAAGTCCAAAATTAAAACTAACAACCAACAACAGTTAATAACAAAAAAGACTTGGGGCTCAATCTTGTTTTTCTAAAGACAGAGCATGACATTTTGCACTTAGTAGGAGTGAGATCTTGCAGCTCATAGACTTAGCACAGTGGAAAGTACGTGGGGTGGAGAAACACCCGTGGCCAATGGCGGTGTTATGTACAACAGCCTTTTTCCTCCAACCAGACTCCGCAGTCAGGAAGGGGCGAGGGGAAGGGGTTGTGGGGGGTAAACATGTGCTTTTGTTTTGGTCCCAGTCACGCAATCACGGCCGGGCGAGTGCCGACCCATGTCACAGCGGGACCGGCTTCAGGCGACGTCTCTTTCTCTCGAGACACGAACATTGTTTAGCTCACGATGGGGTTAATGGAGTTTTTAGTTTGACCTGTAAGAGCCTATGGAAGAACACAACGCTGCACAATTTAAACGAGGATATGAATGTGAGGCTGCCATCCGAGCACCGCCCTCAGTGCCGCTTGTTATAAACCACACCTCAGTCCACCTCCTCTCTTGTTATAATCTGCGCCACTCGGAAGATAGGCACAAGCTCTGGCCCCTAGAATGTAAAAGTGAAAATTAAAAATGTTAAATGTTACTTTACACTTTTAGCCTTACTTTTTTTTTTTTATATTGGTTATATAAATCAAAAAGTTGATTTGCATAATATAGGCCATATAACAGTAATTGCAGTAATTACATGATTAGGTTTTCCTTAATAATAATCTCATATAAAACAGGCCTGCAAAATGCATCACTCTCTCCTAATAGTTACCATGCTGTTTCCATTCTAATTGCTGTAGTGTGAAGTGAGAAGCTACAAATATGCATAAATAAATATATGAACTATGAAACTGTGACATTTTTGGAAGCATGCCCGGATTTCTGTTCAGTGAATCTCAAAACTGTAAAGCCTCTGTCATTGCTGTGACACTGATTCATGCATGTAGCCTTTCATTTCGGCAAACAAGTGGAGAGGCAAATCAGAGAAAGCCAAAACGCACGTCTTATTTGCGAACAATGCAGAGGGCTGAGTCAGGATTAAGCGTCTTTGGCAAATGGCTCGGAAGTGCCATTTCACAAAACAAACAAAAGACAAACAAGGACACGCGATCTCTCACTAATTTATGCGTAGACGGAGTGCA
This sequence comes from Proterorhinus semilunaris, assembly GCA_021464625.1. Taxonomy (NCBI): domain Eukaryota; kingdom Metazoa; phylum Chordata; class Actinopteri; order Gobiiformes; family Gobiidae; genus Proterorhinus; species Proterorhinus semilunaris. The sequence goes on along the minus strand of CM038361.1, from coordinate 23,067,646 downwards.
TAATTAACGGGAACTGGAAAACACTTTTAAGGCAGAAAATTCCCAAAGCCTGAATACATTTTTAAACCACTTAGTCCACGCAAAAATCTGCATATTTTGCATCGCTGGGGGCTGAGGTTTGCACTTGTGTCGAGACCGCCCATTTTTTTTTTTTTTCTGACTTACAATTTTACAGCTTATGTCATGCTGGGGGGAAGCAGAGGACATGTAATTGGATTATTAAAAACAAAAACATCTACATACAATGCTTAAAAATATATTTCCTGTATAGATCTTGGGGAAGAGTCCTCAACCTAATCTTCAGATTCGATTTATTCAGACATTTAGACATCTGCCAATTAAAAAGATGAAAAAACACCAATCTGATACAAGTTTGTCTGAGGTAATTAGCATTATCGGACTACCATATAGATTTCCCCTCATCTGTTTGTGCTTATCTTATGGAGTATTCAATCGACATTTTTAACTCACTCCAAATCCAATAGGGACACACACAAAAAAAAAAAAATCGAGGTCACTTTTACCAATACCGATAAGGGACACGCGGCTAAATAGAACAAGACCACCTACTGTTAGAGCAACATGTATCACAAACAGTAAAGGGTGTCAGTGTCAACCCAATAATGTCATGGAAACTTTAGCATAAGGTCACAGTCACAGAGAATGCACTTCAACGCTTTGGAATTTCTCACTTTTTTCACCCTAAATTGGTCATAAAATGGTCTGATCTTTATTAAAATCATAAGACTGAATAAACAGTATCTTCTTAAACTAATACCACCCAAACAAGGACATGTTGTCATATTTTTAATGGCCATAACATGTAAACATTCACAGGACAGGGAGGAAAAAGTAAGTACACCCCCTAAATCTCACTGAAATGCAGCTGTTTTGTAAAGAGCTGTTTATTCAGTCTCATGATTTTGATGAAGATCAGACCACATTTTATGACCGATATAGGCAAAAATTTGAGAAATTCCAAAGCGTTCACATACATTTTCCTCCCACTGTATGTTCCCCTCTATGTGGGTTTCTTTCTTTATGCCATACCCTTGAGTACCCCCATATTGAATTTTCACAAAAGTAGACAACTAAAGAAACCTCAGACTACTCATGATTGTGCTTTTCAATATGTATTTACCAAAAGGACAGAAAAACCCTCAGGATCCATTAAAGTGACTGTATCTGAAAAAACAAGTTCGATTCTATTTTGGGTTACCATAAAACAGTCCTAAACTGCAAACAGTTTACAACAGAATAATACAATTACACAACAATCTTACTAATTATCTGAAACGTTACCAAGTACTTCTTGTTAAGTACTCACGTGCCCCAGGGGTCCCCATACCCCTGTTTTGGAAACATTGCAAATCTAGCTGCTCCCATCCAAGATCCTGCTGCTTAACATAACTGGTGTCATACACAGCTCCCTCCCATCATTTAAGAATGGGTCAAATAATTTCCTTCTACTCATGTGCAGCTTCACTGACCTCTTGTGGCTATCGCACTGGGAGTTGTCTTACTAAAAGGCAAATGAACTGATCACTGTCAAAACAGAGCATCCACAGAGATCCAAAATACCATTGCATGCATTATTTAAAGTCTTGTGCCGTGACTTTCTCAAGAAATATTCCAAATCAAATGCTCAGAGCAGTTTCAAATATTAATCAACTTGTCTAAACAAAACACCAAATGTGACTGGAGGAGAAGAATATATTATGCAAAACCCCAAAACCACATGAATAATGCACATACATGATCTGCAAACATTAGCCTTACGCAAGTCTGTGCACTGTAAACAGTAAACGGGAAATATCACAAACCCATATTTGAAATGAGAACCTTGTGACAATACCATTACTTTTTATGGAAGCTTTAAAAACATTGTGAATGGCTTGTTGTAACCTGTTCTATAATTAGCTCTATAGGCCTCCCCCTAAATTACCACCCCACGGTCACAATGTCACGACGCTGCCATTTTACTGACACCACATGACATCTCTTCTATACTCAATCAGTCTGTCTTGTAAATCTAAAAGCAAATTAGGTTGTTTGGGTGACGACAATGGGGCTTTGCAACCAATTTCAATAACGGAGCAGTATCAATAAACCATAACATGAACAAAAGGCTAAATCCTCCAGGCTCCTATTTCGAGCTTTTAACCGACCTACTGCACCAGACAATTTACCTTTAGGTCATTGAAAGACGGTTCAAATTCAGGGGACAGTAGAGTGGGACCTTTGTCGCTGACGAAGCCTTTTGGATGAGAGGCGAAACGTTCGAAGACTTCAACTACTGAGTACAGAAGATGAATCAAGTACCTTCATTGAATCAGGGGACAGTAGTTTCAATGGGGACAACTGTACCTAAATAGCGAAATCTGCATCTCACGGCAACTCACTCACACAAGCAAGATGAAGCGTTATGACTAGGGTGACCAGAAGTCCCAGTTTTGAGTCCTCTGTCCCATGTCCCCACACATTCCTCCAAAACCATTAATTTGTCCCAGTTTTACACAGGATCTGTCCCAAGTGTCCCAGTTTTTGGCCAATATGATCCACAAAGTAACAAAACTTTGCTTGAAAATTCATTTCTTTGGGCCATGCAAATGTCCATTACTAAGTAGAAACCAATAAAAAATATCAAATCTATCATGCTGATTGGTGCTTGGTGTAAGATAGTAACAAGCAGATTTACCATTTAGCTTAGGAAAAACAGTCAATAAATGGCTCCCTGGTTGACCGTGCAACTAAGTCCCAAATAGTGTCCCAGTTTTTTTGTCAGAAAATCTGGTCACCCTAGTCTTGACCAAAGACACAATCGAGCCACCTTTCCACTAAACACGGTTCTTCGCGCACGTCACGATCTACGTACTCACCTTGTCGCATATCGGCTCTAACCAGTTCACGCTTGTGTTTCCACCGCACTACAAAACCACAGATATGCGCGCTGTACGGAACGTCAATACAAGTTTTGTAATCCGCGATGGGAACAAAATTAAATTAATGTGGACAAATGCTGCCTTCTGGGGGTTATGGAATCATTCAGAGGTGCCAAGGTAAATACTAAAGGAAAGAAGCAGCTAAAATACCGGCTATAAACGTAAGCAACAGGCTAAGGTTATGCTAACACCAGCTAAAGTTGCGCTAACACCGGCTAAATGCTAATATTAGCTAATTCCCCTTTTAGAGCAGCGGTATGATGTTGTGAAATAATAAATCCGTATGACCTGCATGTTAATAGTGAGGGCTGTTCTCTCTCTCAGAGACGGCAGCGTCTGTTCACGTCACATTAGTCTCGGTTCAGCTGTGACTAACGGCTTATACCAGGTCAGATCGGTTTGGCCCTGGCTTCAGCAGTCGAAAAGCTCGCCCAACCGGGTTAACCAGGCAGTCGAAAAGTGGCTTTACAGTACAAACTGGTTACAGCGGGATTTGAACCATCAACTTTCTAGTTATGAGTACGATTCTTACCACCTGAATCGATGTCTCAAAAGGGAATTATTTCAAGTTGAATAAACACACTCACACATAAGGAGAAAATTATGCTAAACTATGCCATTAGTTCCGGTTGCTAGATTATGAGAAATAACTTTTCTCCATGATGAATGATAATTTCCTGTTGAAAGAGCATTTACAAACTGCAATCTGCAAAGGGAATTTTATTCAATCTATTTATGTTATTTATAGCCCCGCTGAGGTTCCAGATTCAGAATATCTTTTTTCTGGGAAGTCTTGGGCCTAGTGTTTTAGTGGTTGGGAAACTGAAGTTCTCGGGGAAAAAACCTATAAAGAAATGAGAAGAACATGCAAACTCTATGTAGTAAAGCCCCACCTGGCCAAAAATAAATAAATCAAAATCAGGACCTTACAGCTCAAATCAAAGAACAATGAAAATCCATCCATCCATCCATCCATTTTCTTCCACTTGTCCGTTGCCGGGTCGTGGGGGCGGCTGTTGGAGCTACCCAAATCACACCAGCCCCTATGGCTCCTCCTGCAGGTGGGGGATCCACAGAATCACCTAGGACCTGTTTGCCCTGGGAGACCCTACCAGGGGCACGAAGACCCCGACAACAGAGCTCCCAGGATCATTCGGGCGCTCAAACCCCTCCACCACTTTAAGGTGGCGGTTCCCGGAGGGGACAAAGAAAATCAACTAATAGAATCCCATCATGGTCAAAACAGAGAGGACACATCTTGACATTCACTTGATAAAAATGAGCAAAGGAGAACAATGATCCATACCTTAAGCTGTAGAGCACGTGTCCATCGGGGAACACTCGCAGCATGATGTTGTCAGTGGTGGTGTCGTGGATGAAGGAGCGTTTGGAGTGGACAAAGAAGACGTCGGGGACCCAGATCTTTTTGACCAAACGCCCGTCGAACGTCATGCTCTTGTTGGTGGAGCTGGAGAAGGACAGACGCTCGTCCTTCCAGTAGTGTCTCAGGTACAGGGTCATGGTGAAGTCCTACAGCGGACGGAAAGTGAGTGAATTACGCTTCAGATATCAAAATTCTGCAGCATTTTCACATAAACGGTAGACTGTCACAAAGGACTGAGACACATCTTCTGCCAAATCAACAATTGAAATGCAAAACACAGTTAATCAGTGGTAAGAGGAGGAAGTTAAATCAGGTCCCCAATGGCCTCTCCACTTGTGAAGTAAGATTATACATTTTGAGGTGGGCAATACAAGATAATATCAAAATGGCTGTTTGAAAGATATGCATATTTAGAATATCAAGATTATCTCCAATGTCAAGAAGGTGGAAAGAATGTAAAGGATTGGGAGGAAAATGGAAAACATGGAAAAATATGGGTATGAAATAGGAGAATATAATGGGAAAAATAGAGAAATGATAGGGGGAAAATATGGAGAAATGGCAAAAAATATGGTGGGTGGGCAGGGTAAAAATGAGGTGTGTGTTATTTGTGTAGACGGTTCAGGATAATTATCTGTTTGAGCCACAAAGCAATGTACATTTTTATGTTTGTCAGCACGGCTTTGCATATTTCTGATGGTTTGCAAAAATATAATTTAATCATCGTTATCGAGAAAGTCCCCAACAATATTGAGCATTGCAGAGCATTGCAGCTAAATCAGTTAAATCCCATTATAGTCAAGAAGTCTAAAGTTCCATGGGGCCCGGAAGTGGAGCGATGACATCTTCACTTAACAAACGTACAGTATAGTCAACGGGTGCACGGTCAGTGTCGGAAAAACAGACCTACAACATATAATATTTATCTTTTACCCAGTAAAGAAAAATGGGTTCAACAGCCAGAGTGGACGTTGCCAGAGTGGTGCACTCATGTAGTTATTAAATCATTTTATACCTCAACCTCTGTGACTTGGATGGCTTTCAGGCTGACTTTCATTTGTTTGCCGTGAGCTGTTTTAGTGTCTGTTTCCTGAGTGAACCATAATCCCTCGAAGACCGTCTGCCCACGTAGAGACTTTATTTCATTGGGAAAGTGCGAGTCCTAACCCCACGTCCTCCATAAGTTCAATCTATACTGTTTATCCAATGTTACTTTCATATCGCTGTCAAAGCACACAGCGCTTGTGTCGAAATGTGGCCTACAGCCTCTTGGCAAACTGCGTGGTTCTTCCTTGGAGCCTGTTTGACTGTTTATTGCGTGGCAGCAGGGTTTTAGAGCATCGCCACAGTCTGATATATGCTTGCACCGTGTCAAAAAATTCCGCTCAAACCCCAGGAGCCATTTGCTGGAACTGTTTTCTTACCATGTCGACTTCTGAGATGCTGTCTAAGCTCTCCACCTGCACATCCACTCCCACGGGGATCGCTGGGCCTGCCAAGCAAAAGGACAGTGTGAACAAAGGCGTGCCAACAGGGGCTGCTATTGAGATGCTGCAACGCGCAACAGAGCTGGAATGGAGACTTACAGAGGCTCTATTGTCATTCACAGAAAACAAGTGCACACAAATAGGGATTTCAGTGAAGCATCGAGAAAAACACCTGCAGACTAAATAAATACTTCAAGGAATCATTGATAATATTGCTTCTTTTTTAATTAGAGGGTATGGGGATGATGTCATGGCACAATAAGACACACAGGAGTCAATGTTGAGTTACGAGGTGTTTGTTACTATTTGTTTTGACACTTGATGTGGAACATTGAGGGTTCTGTTTATTAAAATAGCCTCTATACAAAGCAACCACCTGAGCCTCTGTTGCACGGCATGGCAATTCTTTTTTTTTTTTTTTTTTTTCAAATAATAAGAGTGCCAAAGCAAACAGACACGAGCAGATGAACAGTCGTTTCGGTGGGACGATGCACCTGTCAGCTTAAGCTGGCATGAAAACCACTATGCACATGAAAAGAAACGAAAATGATCCCACCGGTGCTTTTGTGTCCTTAGGAAACTCAAACTGCAGACTGTGTTTGTCAGCCATTCACAGGCCACCACCTTTCCCCTCTTAACCATTAACCAATCACCTCCAGCCATTCACGTAAGCCGCTCTCATACCCTCCATCCTACTGTTCCACTACTGCCCTATCACAAAATCGAGCGGTTGGTTGGTGGTGGGCGGGTTTCGTACAGTGTTCATTTCATCGACTGAAAAATCTCATAATAATTTCACTCAAAGTAATTTTTTTGATGACTAAAATAGGACCGAAACTAAATTAAAAGTTGTTTATGAGAATAAAACTATACAGTATCTAAAATCTACAGATATTTTTGTCGACTAAAGTATGACTAAAATCCTCCAAACGTCCACTGACAGTTTTGAAGAGCCTCATATCATTTAAAACGTGAAGCAGAGGACCTTGATTAAATATCATTATACTAAATATTATAAATGTTAAGTTGGCTCAATTAATCTTAGATTCACAAGCAATTTTACCGACTAAAACTAGAGTAAAATTGAAGGTAATTATTTGACTAAAATTAAACTACAATTTAACAACTAACCTACTAAAACTAAATTATAATACATTGTCAAAATGAACACTGGTTCCGTTGGCACGGACGTGGGCAGAAGTGTTGGTCTACTACCCCAGCAACATACAAAGCTTTGTGACCATGTCTGTGGAAGGCACTACCCCCCACAACAGATTAGGGGCTCTATAGCATACGTATGTCCTCTGGCCCCCCAAAGGGTTTTGAGAATTATAATTGCAAAGAATCCACACTTGGGACCCACACACCTGTTAAAAAGTGTTAAAAACCTGTTTTGCTAATAAAATATGGTCATTTATTTTATTTTTCAAATAAAACAAAACAATCTGTACATAGCAAAGTGTGAGTCTTTGGGCCCTTGAGGAGCCACATCCCCAGATCCTTTGACTCTTCACAAACCACATTGTCTCCATCAGTTTTGATTGTGACAATTACATTTTCAAACAAACAGCAGCATTAGCCGTACTGACTTTTATTTCTTGTACAATACAGTTAGAGTGCAAACAATTCGCTGAACAAATCGTTTCATAATAATGCGCTCTGTCTCCGAGCTGCCTCCATAACTTAACCCAGTTCTCCCTGTTTTGTGTTTGCCTACGGGGCAAGTCTGACACCTTCTGTCCACAGCTTAAACTAATGAATGCAAATTCTGCGGGTTTATACATTTGAATCTGCAGATAAGTTCGCTAAACCACAATGACAATTGCAATAAAAAGCCCCGACAGATAAACACAGCTTTTAAACTTTTTATTAGGTCATAAATGTCCATCCGGCAATGGCAGCACTGAATGGGATTAAGAGAACAGGCCGCCGTTTTTCCATAATGAGATATGTTCTTACCTGGTCGCTTCTAACTTTTGGAGCCATAGGAATATACTGGGAGAGGCCAAATGCTAACAACATCTTTGATCTTTTTTGCGTGGCTGAGGGCACACCGTTTTTTCCATACTGAGACATGTTCTTACCTGAGTTTAGACAAGTTGATACGTACCTGTCTGGTCTTTGTGCCCGTGGAAGAGCTTAGTCGCTTCCAACTTCAACCCCGTTTGGAGCCATAGGAATATACTGGGAGAGGCCAAATGTTAACAACATTTTTGGTCTTTTTGCATGACTGAGGGCACGCGCAAAGACCAGACAGGTACGCATCAACTCGTCTAAGCTCAGGTAAGAACATAAATTATCTCAGTATGGAAAAACGGTGGCCTGTTCCTTTAAGCGGTCACTGTGGGAGCTATGACAAGAGATACAAAAGTTATTTTAATGTTGTATGGTCATCTATGGAATGAACCAACTCTGAGCACAGATATTATACCATTTGTTTCTTGTAGAATATGAAATGTCTACCATGAGTGTAACCCAGTTGCATATTCTTTGACTTTGGGGTTTTCACATACCGATAGGATTTATAAAAGCAAACACTCTAGGGGACAGTACAAAGCCAGAATACGATTTATTCAATAATCTACAATTGGAAAGCACAATTCATTTGCAATTTACTCTTAACAATCAATCCATTCAAGTTTGTGCCATCTCTGGGGGAAATTCCTTCACTTTTGTTTACACTAATTGTTTGCACCATTTGGACTGAGCGAGGCAGACGTAAATTTCCAACTGGGATGTCGGCAAAACAATTTACAGCTCATCTGTCTGAAGGTAACTGCAGTCGGAGATTAGGCAAAACAATCAGTTTTTACACACAGAATAAACTGCTGCTGGTTAAAAAGAAATATGATTTACAAATTCATGTCTGGGCTGAGAGATGGAACAAAATTAATATTAGTTTTGCACTAAAAATGTGTGTCCAACTTCTCGTCTCAGGAATGGAAAAGCAAACAGATGATTTGGCATATCATGTGCCTTATGAGCTATAAAAAGATTCACAGAGAAAGTGCTTAAGAAACCCAAATAACTTTGCGTGAATAATTTCTTCCTCAAGAACCCTATATTAGAGAAATGAAGCAAAAAACAATTGTTTAATATTACCCAGGTGTGCAGCTTCTTTTTATTGGTAACTCCATTTCTGTTCTCCATAACCACATCTATTATTAACCAAATGCCAACCTGAATACAACAGGACGCTGACATCTTTTCTATTATGCATGAAGTGCACTTGCATGCTTACGTTAAGATATTCCATTACATGTAAACAAATTCACAAATATTTTGCACATATTATATGCATAATATCCATGTCGACTCACACTCAAGAGGATGAAATAATGTTTAAAGATTTATACTATTTAATATGATCATTACATTTTTCCCGTCTGAACTCTTTTCAACATTTGCCCCAGTTCTTTTCAGTATTCCAGAAGCTGGCAGCTGTCTCCCTTTAAGCGCTGCGTAAGAGTCGGCTCTCAACACATGACGCATCACATTCAGTCAACAGGAAGTGGATGCATTGACCCAAAAAGTAATCTCATATTTGTCTATGTGCCATACTTTGTACACAAATAGAAAAGCCAAGCCAGTAACTCCAGCTATAGCTTTCATCTCACAGGGAAGTTTGTTATTTTTGGCAAAGATCGAGTAGAACATTCTGACTATTGAGTATCACGTCTTTTTTCAAGCAGGATGTATTAGGAAGAACGTTAATTGTTCTTGTTATAGCACTTTAATACTAGGCAGCACTGTGGGGAAACGGGCCCCTAGTTCGAACCCCTGGCCGGGTTGGTCCTTCTGTGTGCAGTTTGCAGATTTGTGGGTAGAAGTGGGTAGAGCAGCCACAAATCTTTATTCAAGAAAGAGTAATGCTACTTTGATATAATTATACTCAAGTAAAAGTTTAAAAAAGTTTTAGTGTAAAAGTCTGATTTACTGTATGTTTCAATTGTGACATAAATCATGAAAAACAAAACTTGTAAGAGAAAATACCATAAAAATGTATTAAAAACTCATTGACTATAAATTTATGTCTAAAGACGTCTTTTCGTTTAGTAACGTTGGCTGCCAAAGACGTCTTTACCCGTCAATTAAGTTTTTCCGTGGGAACAGACGCAGTAAAGCAAAATGCGCCATCCATGTAAATATCGTAAAGATCTTACTTGTAGACATTATTTTATTGAGTCAGCAGGTGGCAGCAGTGCTCTTTGGATGCCGATCACAGGTCAGATCACAGGTCAGAATTAGAAGCCGTGGCTACTTCTTTCCTCTTTTTTTTCAAATCTCAGACGAGGCGAAGGATCAGATGTGGCTACCGCGGCTAGCGAGGACGATTAGGAAAAAAAACAGGTAACTTACACTTGAACAGGCTTTGGTTGGCGGTGGGTCTCAAACTAAGTGCTGGAGGAGATGATGACGAGATTGACCAGCAGGATCAAGGAAGTAGACAGGTATTTGACCTAAACTAGCCCAGAGAAGCCTGCTAACGCGGGCTCGGGGCGGGGGCGTCTCGGGGCGGCTCGGTGGCGCCTTTCATCACAGCAAACACACACACACACAAAAAGTTTAATCAGAAGAGTTCAAGAACCAGACCTGGATTAATTAAGATGTTTGTCACTAAAGCAAAAAAATCACTGTTCTGCTTGATGTGTTTCTTTTTACAAAAAGCTTGTTTTCTCAGCTTTTTGGCCAGAAACTGCGTTTTCAGTTAAACTTACCAAAATTTAACTGGTGATTACGGAAGAACAAAACAAGCTAGAAACAACACTTAAAAGTAGAAAGTCTATTCTCTCTTAATCTGTTTTTAGATTTTACATAGTTATAGTACACAATATTCTGTGGGTCTTGAAAAATCTGTGAAAATCATCTAAAACGCCTGGAAATATGGGGTTGGCTGTTCTGAAATTGGCTGGCAGCCAATGAGTTAAACATAAGAAAAAGAGGCAAAAAAATACAAACTACAATATATTTCAGGTCGACGTTAAGCTTTTGTAACTTCCAAATTTACTCATAGTAACTTTTTTTTTACTCAAGTAAGAATAAAGACACTTCATTATAAAATTCAAGTAGTAGTAAAAAGTACTTAATGACACTCCAGTTACAGTTTCATGAAAAAGTTACTCAAGTACTTGAATTCTTTGGCAGTCTGGTTCCGTCCTCCTGGGAGGAGCTTGGGTCTTTTTAATCCCTTTCAGTTTGAGTAACAGTGTATTTTATGACCTGAGGAACTTGAAGAAGCTTCAGTGACTAGAACTTTACCTAAACCCAGTCTAGTCGATGATTTAAACGCTGTGGAGGGGTCGGGGGGAAAGGGGTTCGTGAACCACTAGGGGGCGATGGCGGACCACTAGTGGTAAGAATTACTGCCCTGGATGAATGAGAGCCTTCACAAACACTCAAGTACTTACACTAGAGTAAATGTGACTGAGTCCTATACTGGATTTCTCTTTCCACCAACAACATGTACAATAAGGTCCCCACTGAAGCCTGGACCCCTATTAGAAAATAAAAGTCTGAATGTCAGGGGGACTGAAACTCATGACTTACTCGCTTGTGGTATACATTTACTTTTACCCCATAAATTATAATGTAAACCCACCTGTGTTGTTGTACACCAACAACAGCAACAACGACAACAACTGCTGGGTGCTATCTTCATAAGAGGTAATAATGCAAACCCCTGAGCCACCACTCTGCTGAGGAGGTCATCACTGATCCTGATAGAAAGCAGTCAGTATATGCAGTGCATCATAATGTTATGCTTTATCAAGATGCTATCTTCTCCATAAAACCATTTGTTTGTAACTTAATTTATACAGTATTACCACTTCAGACATGACCTTTGCCCTCTACATAAACACCAGGGTGTTAGATAAGCCTTTCAAGTATATCATCACTCATCAGAGCACTGGAGCGGAGGCAGCAAAGATTTAGAGATGATTCGAAGCACTTTGCATCACTTATGTACACAGTGGTAATCCAGAGAGATTAGCAGAGACGCTAAAAGGTAGATTAAAGTGACCAAAGCCATTCGGATGTGGGACCGGTCCAGAAGCGCTGTCAGGGATTATAATGTTTGAACAATGGCATTCATATGTCACTTTAGGCGTTACAAAGCATGCTCCCTTTGACCCTAGGGCACCATGAGCATGCACTGTTCAAGATCTATGCAAATTAATTCAGTCACGAAGAATCTACTTTCTGAAGTTCCTTATCTTCCTTTGGATTTCATTAGGTTCCCTCTGTCCAAATTTAATTTATGCGTGATGACTCAGTTTCAACTGGAGGGTCGCTGAAAGGTTGAATATATCAGTTATGTCTTAGTCTAGGAAAGAGTTCTTTTGCATTTTCTCTTTCCACAGTTGAACAAAGGCCGCCTTCTTCAATTGCTTGTGGGAATGATGTGAACAGCGTATATATGCAGACACATTTTCTGTTTGTATTTTTGCTCACAAAACCATATACTATTTTAAATGAATTCAAGACGACCATTTCATATAAAAGTTTCGGCCGACCATTCTTGCAAGCTCTATGACAAATGTTTATTGCATGTAATAAGGCACAGAAAGTAAGACACTAAAAACACTGAATCTGCCAGAGTAATTGTGGAATAATTGTGTTTACTATGTTGTTTCTTGTCAGAGATGCGTCCCGAGGGCTGCCTTTATTAACATGTTCTAAAAATCGAGCCAAGCTTTCTCTCATCATGTGTTTACAGGATTGCACTTCATCCTTTTGCTAATTATGACCAAGCTCGCCGCAATATGTGCATCTAAATGGGTATTGATTGTTTTGCACCTGTTTTAGAGACAGAAAAGTTGAGCTCGGTTCTATATACAACTCCAAATTCCAAATAGTCAGTGCAAACATTTGGACTGTTCAAAATCTGACAGCTTTCAAGATGTTGCCACTTATTGATTTCTTCCACCGCGAAAAGAATTTTCTAAAAAGTAGGGCATTCAAGAAAGTTTTCCCTGCCCGCTTCCGTCATCGTTCTTCGCCGCCTTTGTTATAGCAGATGCCTATAGGAAAGCTGGTGCTTGGATGTTGGAGGAGACTGTGGAGAGGAGCCACGGGGAGGGAGCAACACTGTGAGTAAACATAGAGAAAGACGCTTCAAGATGGCAGGGGTTGAGCCTCGTCTGCCTGTGTGGGCCATGGCGGCCGGCTACACACTGGCTTTGCCTGTGCTTAAATGTCATTCGCCGTTCTGGAGGAAGCTCTTTACCTAAAGCTCTTCAGGTCTAAGGTCTAATTTAATTTCCCTACTTTCAGTGCTTGAGGCACACACTATGTCATCCAATTTACAAATTACTTTAGAGAAAGCCATATCACATTTGAAAGCAATATCAGGCTTCATGACATTTTGCTTTTGTATTCTGTGCATCGTCTTCCAGGTTCAGTGTCATATATTCCATTAAGTAATTGCGGAACAAAATGTTTTGAGCTTTCGAGAACATGAGACTGAGGGAAAATGCGCGGAAAACTGAATGGATCAAGGATATTCGGTGAAACATGTCATGGCGTGGCTAGGAAGAAGTCAGGTTCGCGTAACGTGGACTCTTTTAAGTGACGGAGGAGTTTTTTGGTCCAGAAGGAGAGTGCAGCTGTCGCTACAAGGTGGATTAGATGGATCACAGACGCCCCCTGTGAAAAGGATGAGGCGTCAGATGGGCCTCACTGCCGTCTGAGGGAGACGTATTTGTTCATTGGAAAATTGGACTGTGATTACTTCTTAACACGAAGGATGGAAAAAAATGTTTAAATCTTGTTCAGCCTTGTTCAGACCTGGATTGGATTGATCAACGATTTTTTTAGAAACAGACCTGGTCAATGAGCTGCGTGTTTAAGGTTGTAGCGGTAGTAATGCCAAACTTCAGTATATGGACGCCAAACTGCAGAATGTTATTAGTTATTTTTGGATGTGATCTGCTCTCGTTTTGTGTGTGGTCAAATTTCCCTCGGGATGCATAAGCTTGAGCACGGCACAGATTTAATAGAATTACGGCATTAACATGGGGGGGCAATAATCAATGTCTTAATTGGTTTGAGGAAAGAAACTGACCTGATTTTAGAAGCGAAGGTGATGTTTCATTTTCCACCCCCAGTGAAAGTCTATTTGACATTCTGGAATAAAAGGTTTGCCGAGCACTTTCCGCAGTGCACTTTTAAACACACTTTAAAGGTGAACGTCTTCAGCTTATGACAAAATGTCAAATAGAGTCCATTGCCAGCTGCAAGTGATACAAGTGAAATCAATACAAAAACAGATTTAACTGAGAACTCAAGTTGAAAATGAAGGTTAGAATTATACAGTATCAGTGGATGCAAGAGACATATATTGGTGGGACCCAATCGTCTGTCTGGCAGCATTTCTCCAGACGAAGTTGGAATCTTGCATATAAACAACGGTGCACCAGTGCTTTCGCCGGTAGCCTGAGGGCGTGGCTCGGATAAAGGCACGGTGTGCTACAAACAACGCAGACTACAACGAGCACTTGCTGTTTCCTCTTCGCTCTCCCCTTTTAACATTAACACCACGCACAGCCTTGCCCATCATTTTAAGCGACAAACTACAAACAATTTCTCCCACTGTGAGCAAAACTGTCCATCCCCCGAATATATCGTCCTGCTCTAGGGCCAGTATTAAAGTGCACGGGGCAAACTCTATGTGGTCAAGAAACACCGGCACATGCGCCCCCCCACACCTACCAATCCACTCACAATAGTGGAAAATATTCCAGAATTAAAGCATGGGGAAGGACCACTGCTGTGCATATAACATTCACCATGGGAGTCTTTCCAGGCAAGATTATTTATACTGCACCGGACCACCAATTCATTTTCTCATAGGAGAGGTATGGTTTACGATTGTCCATAGCTGTTTATTGGGCGCTACGAATGTCTATTATAATGTGCACGTAGCCATAGCCAATTGTATCCAATGATGTCCATCCATCCATCCATCCATTTTATTCCACTTTAGAGCCGTTAGAGTTGCCCAAACCACACTGCACCAGCCCCTATGGCTCCTCCTGCAGGTGGTGGGTCCACAGAAGAACGGCCTCGTGGTTCTAACCGGGCCTGTTGGTCTCTCATAAGGGGCTTCTGAACCGCTCTTTTTATTTTTTTTATCCCTAAACAAACTACAAGTGTCTGTCTGTCGAATAGCACGTTATCGTCTTGGCGTCCCTCCTCGTTCTGTGATTGGTCCCCAAATCCACGATTTGGGCCATGGTGGGTATTCCCAGGCCAACTCAATGCACCTAATACTGCGCCGGTATGAAGCTGAAGATAAGTGATGTGATGTTCATATCCGACCGGCTCTTTAAAGCAGAACTAGGTAACTTTTTTACCGTAATGTGGTACAGGTAAGTCCTGACTGTATTCTGTCTACAGCTTTTGGTTTGTTGATGAACATTTTGCAAAACGTTATTTGGTTTATCAGGATCAGAAGAAGCTAACAGGCTAACGGGGAAAGCTAACTGTGGGCTAGCGCCACTTTAGCAGTATTTACTGCCAAGTTTGAGCGGAAAGAAATATCTCCATTGTATAATTGGTTTGTGGCACAATGTGCAATATCCCTCTCTCCTTTTGTCTTTTCTCAGTAAAATATTTACTCTCACGCACAGTTAATGAGTTATAAGAAACGCAACATGCTATGACACCTGCAGTGGCCTCTAAAAGCCAAAGTTACTTAGTTCTGCTTTAAGGTGAACACTTTGAACCAGATCTCAATTGTGAAAGGAGCCAGATCTTTAATTCAGTAAATTTTACCCAGAACTCCCCCGAACAAACAACAATTAGCCCAACAATGGAGCAGGCAACACAAGTGAAAGCTTGTTGCACTTAAGTGAAAGCAAGATTTTTATTCACAAACACGTTATTCAAAGTGCAAATATCATTCCCATTGTAATGTTAGATTTTCTTAACCTCTTACCACCCGCCTTAACCGAGTGTAGCATCTCATTTGAACGCTAAGACCTGCAAAACTGATCTAGACAGATCTTTTTCCTCGCATTGTTGCTGTCACTTTTTCCTCCTTTCTTTTCCATCTAATTCTTGCCACTATTTTTGTTAAGTTTCTTTCACTTTTCTGCTGCACTTTCAAAAAATGTTGTCACTTTTTTTTATTGCGTTTTTGTCACATTCTTGCCACTTTTTTGTCGCATTGTGTCACATTTGTGTTTCTTTTATGGTCAGTGTTTGATACTTTTACGTTGCGTTTTCATCCTTGTTTACTTCTCGTTTTTTGTTGATATTTTTGATTTTTTTTTCTTCTCAACTTTTAGATTTGGGTAAAGCCAAACTGGACATAATGTGCTCCGTTTAGGTGGGGGATAAGAGAATCTGGATATAATGTTATATTCCAAAGAGCAAGTCTATTAAATGGCTCTTTGGAATGAACAGAGCCCGAAGACTCGGCTTCCAGTAAAGAGCCGTAAATCCCATAAATACTGAAGACTGTGCAAAAGTCTTCATTGCACTCCTAATGTATTGGTATTGAAGCCTATACCATTAAATTAGGAGTGAAATGAAAAATATGCTTCAAAAGACATAATTTGAAAACCCCTAGTTCATGTCTTTCTAAATATACATTAGGCATTATCTTCTATTTACTAAAGTGAGTGCTGAATGGCCTAATATGACTCCTTGAATTACTAGGGGCCTTGGTAGATACAATTAAACGGCAGTAATTATAAAATGCTGCAAACGGCTCATTCAGAGGAGAACAGTCACCATCTCAGTCCACCGCTCGAGGCTTTCTGGGAACATTAGATGAATACAGATAGAGACGGCACAATCGGGAGCAGGTCTTCTCATTAGCACAAGTGCATTTGAGTCATTTCGTTGTTAGTGAAAGCAGAAGATTGCCACTTTGCCCGATTTGATGTGCCTGTCAATGATGTTCGCAATTCTGTAACATCTCGGGTGCGCGCTAATTGGTTACGTTGAGAAGTGGGAGAAGCACTTATGATTTGTGGTTAAGCAAAAATACTGTAACTGCAAGTATCATCGCTGGCAAAAAATATCACACGGGCAAAATGTTAGAAAAGAGGAGGTTTTTGCATCATGTAGAATTAAAGAAACATAGAAACATGCCATTTTCTGATGAGTTTGTGATGTCATGTACTGTCATGTTCACCTTCAGAGAACAAGTGCCCATTGATTTGTACAGTTTTACATTTCTAAAAGTGCTAGTTCAGAATTTGAAGCAGCACAAAAATGCTCTGTGGTGTCCTACTGATATTATACCACAATCACAATGACTAATACTTGAGTGCGCATGCTTAAGAATAATCTTTTCTACATTTACATTTAACACCTTCTATAGCGAATTACATTGCATTATTTATTTACTCCGCATTTCCCGAGGACATAATGCACTTTGGAGCTGTAATCAAACTGTTAACTTTTCAGTGAATGTACGGATTCCACTGACTGAGCCACTGTCACCTGCCTAAGTTAATGTAGTTGAAGGAAACTATTAAGGCTGGGACAACATCGTTTTTATAATATGCCTTTGCCGTATCATATAACATTGTAATAGATGTATGTAATGTGTATCATCCCTATGCCATAATACAAAGGTTACTATGATGTCATTTAGAGCTTGGTGGGTGATGACAGACCCAAACGTAGTTACAGACAAAACAAATCCAATGTGCATTCATGAGTTTAAGGACTGGGGCTAGTAAAAAGAATATTGATGGATATAATAAAAAAAGAATAGTAAAAAGGCCTGTAAAACCACAGTTTTATTCTCCTTTTGTACTTTTTAAAGAATTCAAAGAAGAAATACTCAATGCCAAACTAATAAAAGGTTTGTTTGAAACTCTTGGAAGCTCTATTTGTGCTTTCTTTCCTCAGCCTTAGTGAAATGTAATACTATTGCAATATGATCGTATCGGACCCGTGGCATGTATTGCATCATGACAGAGGAATCCCTAGTCTAGAAATAATTAACCTGTAATCAGAAGATTAGTAATTAGGCCCGAGTGCCATCAGGGCTGGCGAAGGGGCTCTTGAAATCGTAAAGTGCTCCCCTCCTCTCAAACATTCACTAGCACGCTCTTCTTGTCGTGCATGTCCCGTGCACATACATATATAATGCAAAATTCAACATTGTAATTGTACAGAGCACAATGGGTCGACTGAGAGCCCTGGGTCAGTGCCCGTTTTATCCATCCATCCATCCATTTTCTTCCGCTTTATCCGGGGCCGGGTCGCGGGGGCAGCAGTCTCAGCAGAGATGCCCAGACTTCCCGATCCACGCACACCTCCTCCAGCTGTTCTGGGGGGACCCCGAGACGACACCAGGCCAGCTCGGAGACATAGTCCCACCAGCGTGTCCTGGGCCTTCCACGAGGCCTCCTTCCAATAGGACATGCCTGGAGCACCTCCCGAGGGAGGCGACCAGTAGGCATCGTACCTCTCAGCTGCTTCCAGAGTCCCACAAGCAAACAAGGCCAGATAGGACTCCTTCTTCAGCTTGACGGCATCCCTTACTTCCGGGCGCCACCACCGGGTTCGGAGGTTGCCGCCGCGACAGGCACCAGAGACCTTACAGCCACAACTACGAGCAGCCGCATCGACAATGGAGGAGGAGAACATGGTCCACTGGGAATGTCCCCAACCTCTCTCAGAATCTGGGTGAGACTCTACTGACAGAGGGATCCACCAGACGTTCCCAACAGACCCTCACAACATGTTTGGGCCTGCCAGGCTTCTTCCCCTGCCAGCGGATCCAGCTCACCACCAGGTGGTGATCAGTTGACAGCTCAGCCCCTCTCTTCACCCGAGTGTCCGAGACACGCGGCCGGAGATCAGATGACACAACTACAAAGTCGATCATCGACCTCCTGCCTAGGGTGTCCTGGTGCCACGTGCACTTATGGACATCCTTGTGCTCGAACATGGTGTTCGTTATGCACAAACTGTGACTAGCACAGAAGTCCAATAACAGAACACCACTCGGGTTCCGATCGGGGAGGCCGTTCTTCCCCATCACCCCCACCCAGGTCTCACTGTCGTTACCCACGTGGGCAATGAAGTCCCCCAGTAGAACAATGGAGTCCCCAGCCACAGCATCATCTAGTACCCCTCCCAGGGACTCCAAGAAGGCCGGGTACTCTGCACCGATGTTGGGCCCGTAGGCCGAGACAACGGTGAGAGACCTGTCCACGACCCGAAGGGTTAAGGACGTGGGCAACTACAGAAAAATGGAGCGTCCAGCCTCTCTCCAGGAATTGGGATCCAGAACCCAGGCTGTGCGTGGAGGTGAACCCGACTATATCTAGCCAGTCGTTCCGATCAGAAAAGTCAATTACACCCATGCCATATTTTTCACGGTGTTGCCATAGCGATGACCAGAACGTCTCATTTTATTCTGATGGAAAAATTTGAAACTCCATAATTCAGCGAGAAGTGAGGATATCCAAGTACTTTGGATAACATTTGTGGATTTTCTGCGGTGCAGCCATAAACCCTAAGTAAAATGTAAAAATATGCTTCAGTTTGCAGATATAGTGTGATACAAATTCATTCAAATTTTTCTCTGTATAATGTCAACATTTCTGAGAAAAACTTTGTTAGATACCGAAAGGGCGCGTTAGCGCATTCCAAAAATCCTAAAACTAAGACCCTAAAAAAAAAAGTTAAAAACAAACAAACATAAAGGCAGTAGCAATACCGTAAATTTTAGATTGAGGGAGGGCGGTCGGCGAGGGCCAATAATCGCAGCTTTGCGGCTATATTTGTGATGTTGAATTTATAGCCTATAAATATGACCTCTGTTTTAAAGCTCTGTTGCCAGACACTGCGGTTTTTGGACCACCTAAAAGTATAATCATGCCACTCCAAGTCTGACAGCACACTCACTTGCCACCACTTTATTGGCACTACCACATTCAAGCCATCACTCAAAGACATTGCCTGTCTCTAATTTCCGGCCACGAATTCATGACAAAAGCCAGCAATTTCGCCCAACAAAAAATATGTCAAAAAGATGTGCTACATGCATAATTTTGAATACTGAAATGTGTGAGGTTGCTCCATTTGGAGAAGGGAGATAGTTAAATAATGCAAGACCCCAACATTTCGGTATGTATCCCAAAACAGTGCCAGTGTCTCATAATATGGAAAATCTTATCTCGCTACAAACACAGCCGAGTTCAAAAATGTTTCCTTGTGAAGTGCCATTTCAATTATGCTGATTGTACAGCGCTCTGCTTGTAGGGGAGGCCGCTCCACAGGAAGTCATGCTCCAGGCTCAGCCAAATCGGGACATTAGCAGAGACCTCAGCGTGACACACACAGGGAGGGTACAGTGGTGCAGATTAAAGGATTTGATTTGATTTTTTTTTTAACACGGCAAGGCAGGACATTTAAAAGCAGCAAATTTGGAGAAAACAGAACTATTCTTAAAAAAAAAAGAAATCTTTTGAATTATAATCACTGTTGAGGTGAAAATATCTGAGTTTCTACATTGTCAAGGTTTAACAGCTTGATCCCTGATCTCATCTTTTCTCCAGTTTCTCTCCAGTGCCCAAAGTTGAAAAGTCCCAAGCAATTGTAATGACACACCCTTGGATTGGGCAGATCTTAAATAAAGGTCACATTTAAAGCTACGCTGCGAAACAAACAACGTTATATGTTACTGTTAATGATCAGCAAGATACTGACAATGGTGTTTTTGTAGTGTTTTCATAATAAAACATGCATGAGGTCCTAAGGCAGCCGTGTAAACCTAATGTTTGGCCTCTTTTAGTCTAAACAAAAGAGCAACATCTCCAAGTCTTATGCAGCATAAATACAAAATATCCCCCATTTTTGTGATAATTGACAGGTGGCAAGGACATAGTGACGGGGCTTTGGTGTGGATTCAAAAAGTCCATGTCCACCTTAAAAAAAATTAAAAATTAAAATAATAATAACACAGATATTATTTTACCATACAGCCTCTTTTTGACAACTCGTCTTAAAGGACACTGCATAATTACCACTTACATTCTTAGGTTATAATACAACGAGTCTCTGCTACAATTAAACACGACAAACGTTACCTCGTGTCCTTATTTAAATGTTGGCCATTTTAGGTGGCACTCCCAGCTGCTGCTTGGCCAATTTCCCGCGACAAAGTAGTTACATCTGTTACTTTTTCGCCCACTATTCTGTTGAAAGCCAGAATCACTTCCACACCTGCGCAGCCCAGGTGACCCGTTTCGCTTTGCTGGGACGCCGTATGCCCGTCTGGCGTTTCCGGTGTCGTGCTCTCTTCGTTTTGGGACAAAGTGTCATTCGCGGGGTAACAGCTGTCTGATGGCGTAACAGATTGGTGCCTTTGCTAATCTACGCTGTAAGCAGGAGAAACCGCTGCCAGCTTAATCTGCTCATCACTGCTGGAGAGGGGCCTGTCGTAATATGAAGCTCCGAGGCTATAGGCGAACGGATAGGTTAACGATAACAACCGCGGGCGAAGGTACAAAGGTTGGGGAGGCTAAACTCGTTCCACCTCCAAATGAGCGTCTCCAGATGGTTCCCGGGGCACCGCTGACCCTGCCTCCACCGGTGCACACGGTTTTAAGCTTTTTAAATGAAAAAGACACGGGCACTGTTCATAATCGGGAGGTCCCCTAAGCTCGCGTAATACGTCACTATATGGCAATGACCATCGCTTGCGTCAAAGCCTCAATGGTGATGCGTTTTGTTCGCAATCGTTAATGCAATACAGTTTACAGAATATATTATTGATGCAGGCCCATAGCCTAAGGAAACAGCTTTTAGACCACTCTTTTGCAGTGTTGCCGACGCATATCAATAGTGGATGAAGCTCATGAGCACAGCTACACACAAGACTCCTGCAAGATTCAAACAGGCAACCCTCCCCCCCCAAAACAATTCTTTGATATTGTGAACTGAACCTGACCTTTCCATCTGAGCACCCGTTCAAGATCGCACATTTGAAGAAAAAAAAAAAACATTCTCGTCTGATCTTGGAAGCTAAGAATGTGGGTAGTACCAGGATGAGAGACAGTGTGGGAATCCCTGGTGCTGTCGTCAGGGCGCTCTCAGACTCTCCACAGCCCCAGGCCTCCAGTCTCCCTCCTTTTTGTATAACGTTTTGTTTGTGCGGCTGTTTCCCCTTTTTCTTCCATGGAAATCTGGCTGTGTGTGTCGTGGTTGAGGTGTAGTGAAGAAAATAAAACCCAAAATGCAGGACTGCAACAAAACTGGTGATGTTTAATGAATGACGAAAACCAAAATAACAAAAACTCAAACACACCGGGGACAATGACGTGACATCGATTATGTGTATTTTTTCCTCTATAATCAAGGAAGAGTGTTGCTGCTTGGAACGGTTGTCATTCTATTGCTCAAATTATACATTGAGTATCAGAGTTGGCAGGTTGTGGATCTGTTGAGAGGGACCCTCCCAACGGGCTCAAAACCTTGTCTGTTGATGTACCACTCAGTATAGGAACATCATCTATAAAATCAGCTGTTAGGGCAGCTGGATGGGGGTTTGTTGGTGGGGAGCTTATTGCCCTCTTCAACTGACCCGCTCTACACCCTGGCTTTTTAATGCACCACACTGTGCAGGGCTTACATCATACTTCACACAGAACTCAAATAAATAAATAAATAAATAAATATATAATAATAATAATAATAATTAATTAAACTCAAAATCTAAATTATATTGAGGATGGTAATGACAGCTGGGAAGTGGTAAGATCTCGAAGTATAATAAGTATTAAAGCTTTTTAATGCATTACACTATGTAGGGCATTCATAATACATTAAATAATAATAATAATAATTTAAAAAAAGAATTAAAAAAAAGAGGAAATTGTACACAAATTGATATTATACTGGGGATGGTAATGACAACTGGGAATTAGCAAGATCACGAAGTAAAATATATACTGCTGCATAGTAACGTGCCTTTATAAGATTAAAATAGTGACTTCTGGTAATGTTACACTAGTGATTGTCGTAATGTACCGATGTTTGGCATTGGTAACAACTTGTAAGAAATATATTAATGATAATCATGTGTTATTTGCTCTGTACTAGACATTGTACAAGAAATGAAACAGCTGTAGTTGTGTTTTGTATGCTTTGATTGTTAAATGAAAATGTTATTGTTTTTATTTTGGGGCTGGGCGCTTATAAGCCTTTTGCTTCGGCCCACTCCTTTTGAGCAGACTAATAAACAAATGAACTAAAATAAAATAAACAAAGAACAAGGGAAACACAGGGGTATGAATACAAGAGGAAACGGGACACAGGTGAAACACATCAGGGCGGGGCAGGGAAGTAACACAAGGGAAGTCAAACAGAAAATCACAAAGACCAAACGACATGTCAAAATAAAACACCAAGGACAGATACGAACACAAAGCAGACCAAAACAGGGTAACAAAAGGCCGACTCGTGACAGTGTGAGCCCTGGCCTGGGATTGGAGGACTGGTTTCCGGCTCTGTTCTGGTTGGCTGCTCCTCCCTGGTCCTGACTGGTCTGGTATCTGAACGGCCCCAATTGTTCACCTGCTGGAGCCACACTTCAGAACATTCATTTTGTGTTTTCTGTGTTCCTTTGTGTCTTTAAAGACTTTGTGTTCTCGTGTTAGGTTTATTTAAGTTGCGTGTGTTTGTGTCAATCGTTTCTGTTAGGCCCATATGTGACACTCGTAACTTTTGAAACACTTTTGTACAAGTAACTTTGTTTTGTTTCACCTTTGTAAATATTGTAAATAGCCTTTGTTTGGTTATTTATGTTACTACTTTGTTAAATGTACCTTTTAAACTCCTTTTATTAAATTACAACTTTATTTATCCATTTTACATCTTGTTTTTTGTTACTTCCCTCCACCCTAGCACAGCTGGGTTGTAACAGGGGCGCTGTGTTCTCCCATGTTCTGGACAGTCCAGCTTTTCCTTTAGTGGATTAAGAATGTGTTCAATGTTATCGTTATGTCCATATAAATAAAATACATGGGATGAGTGGGGTGTGAGTACAGTGAATGAATAAAACATGATATTGTAAAGTGACACCAAGCTCTTTCTTGGAAAAGCACCATAAAAGACTAAATAGAGGACAAATCCCGGCTTCTGCAGGTGCTCACTGTTGTTGCCAATAGCTGCGTGCATTGGTATTTGGAGGAGCGTGTGAATGGCCTTCATGTAAAATGCTTCGGGTGCCTAATGTAAGTGGGAAAGCGCCATATAAACTGAGACCAAATTGAATCTTTATTCTCTATTTTCTGTAGCCTTATCCGCCCCAAGTCGAGACCACAATCTCACCATCGCACTTATGACTCTCATACCTGGTAGAAACTTATGTGGTACTCACTTTACAATAGAGCATAGAAGAAGAAAGATGGATGGCACCAAAGGGTGGTACTATTTAAGCCACTGTGACGATGCCATTTTGGAGCAATGGCGTTTGTCTAAGGCTAAATCACCCCTTACTGGGTCTGTAAACGTCCAGCCTGCTGCTAAAAGATGGGCCTTGCTGACAAAGCCTCTTGAGGTGCACGGCGTACTCATATGACTGAAACAACACGCCGTGGATGACAGTGTAAGAGCTCTAGCCTCCTGCACGGCGGAGAGAGCATCCGCAAACAAACCGATCACGCTCGCACCTTCCTGCAGACAAAGCGGTGGTGGGTAAAGTGCCTTTGTCCAGGGCCACAGCGACAACGCATCCCAAATTAGCGATCGCTTGCTAAATAAAAATGCCCCGACTTGCTCACTGACAAATGGAGCTCGTCATGACGTCTCCGCGCAGGAGGATCCACGCAAACGTTAATCAACAACAGCATCGGAATCGGCTGGCGAAAAGACGCATGACACCACCCAAGAAAAATAACCCGCTTATTCCGCTGTGCTTTGAAACAACGGGGCGGATACCATCTCCTAATTGAATCTCCACAGTTCCGAGATCAAACTGCGCCACCCCCCCCCCGCAGACTCCTCTGATGAGTGAGGGATTTGGTTGTCGTGTTATTTTGAGGAACGCGAGGCGCGGCATTCATTTTTGTGATGCGGCGTCCAATGTTTGAGCTGGGGATGAGAGAACAGGGAAAACGATCTTACAAAATGAACAAAGCACGGGGTGTAGTTACAAATGCTTTAGTGGTAATGCCAAGCACTCAAGGACTCGGATCTGGCACAAATCGCTGGAGATGCTTCAAAATTGCAAAAATGAGAAGTGGGACAAGAAACGAAATTACGGCAGAATGGATCATATTTCGCCGCGGAAATGAAAGAGAAGCAAACACTGAGAACATTGACACTACGGAATTTGCGATGCATCATGGGCTTCTGCTTTGAGGAGCAGTTCGGCACGAGGGGATCTTTCAAGGGAGCCAGTGCTTTCTGTGTTTGCTATAGGCAAAGACAAGTGCCCAGAGGAAACAAAACCAAGAAGAAAAGATTAAGTTTCACAAGCACAATCACAATTTGAATGGTTGCAAATGGGAAAAAACGAGAAGAATGAGTCACTTTGCTCCACCACTACTTTAACAAATGCTGAATATGCTATGAATAGATGTTCTATTAAATAAAGTAGAAAGGACTCAACAGCCCATCAATACATACATAACAGAGAATGCTAAAGGCCAACGCACAGCGAGACGCTTTGACGCACATCAAAAAAGCCGCCTCCATTGTTTTCTATGAGAGAACACATAGAGGTTGAGGTTGCAACACTCAACCACACGCCACGATTCAGATCTGACGAATTCAGACGCAGCGCCGCGGAGAATAGCATAGGGTTTTTACTCTTCTGCACAGGCACAGACAGGAGGTCTCTGGCCTGTGACAGACAACGTCACCGCAGTAAACATTGTTATGGAGAGATGAGAGGCACAGCGTCAGGGCTAATGCTTCAGCAGGTAAACTCGTGTTTGTCGCCAACTTGCTATTAACCTGCAAAAAAAGGGCCACGTCTGCGCTCTTTCAAGCAACACGTGTCTAATTTTATCGAATCCCGCGTTTAAAGAGCCGCACGGTTTGAAAAAAAAACTTTTGAAGTGCCATGACTCGGCGCTTCATGCTACGTGCTAACGCTAGCTTTGAGTGCCTGTTTTCCCACTTCTTCCGAACAATTTGCTGTGACAAAACATCCATATGGACCCAATTTTGACTTTACTTTATGTGTGTATGATAAATAAATATATTATTTATTATTTATAAATATATTTTAGCCAGAAAATGGCTAAAATTGTGAAACATTTTGATTCCCATAATAAACTTCTTCCCTTGGCTAAGCCATGTGTATGACTCACAGCCGTCTGTATCTATGATATCAAAACCAATAATCCGCACAGCATCACGCTTCCTTTCTGAAATGCAACATTTAGCTTACTGACCATGAAAGCATCCCAAATGAATTCTTTAATATAATATGCGGCCGCAGTCCCGGCGTCAAGAGGGAACTACACTATCGGCGTCCCTGCAGCCTGTGTGCAGCTTTCTCGTACTCTGCACACACTACACAAACAGCTGATGTTTATAACACAGCACGTCTGTGTCTCTACCGCTTCATTTCTCCTCCGGTTTCAAAAACTGAATCCAAATCCGCAAAGATAGGCCTGTGTTTGTGAGCGTGCGAAAACATGTGCGTGTCCCTCATTGGTCAGGGGTGTCAACAGTGTCACAACATCGCAGTGCAAGGCTGCTACGAAGCCTTCAACTTGGCTATAGTTCTATCAAATGGAGATAAAAGTCGGCGACACGAAGAAGCTGGACGTATTTCAGTGGATTTAATAAGAAAAGGAGACGCGCTCCAAGATGGAGGAGGCGGAGGAGACGGCGGAGAGAGGCGAGCCGCTAGTGACGAGGTGACGCTGAACAGTCCGTCTCCAAACTCAGTAAGTGCCGCTAAACTCTGTTCGCGGTTGAAATGTAGCTTGAAAAGGTGATTCTCATTGTTGATATAAAGTTTTGCTTTTTCGTGTGGGAATCGCTGTGGCCATGAAATGAGCTGTTTGTGCCGCTGTTTTGACAGAAATGACGAGGGAGGCGCCGCGGTGTTTTTCCGTCTTTATTTCACTTTATTTCGCTTTCTGTGTGTTCACTTCGGGGTAAAATCACCCATGTTTCTCCTGTGCGTCCAAAATCGGGCTTAAAAAATCAAACCTGTTTGATTTCCTGCGACTGTAGTCCAGTTGCGTCTGACTGCTGCCCACACTACACGATTCAAACGCGAGTCCAGTCGTGACGCCCCCACACTACAAGACACGACTCTGTGTGACTATAAACACGACTCGGGAAGACTCGGCGCGACTGAGAATTGTATCAAAATCGGGCATAAAAATCGTGTAGGGTGTGCTGACCTTAACGTCGTCGCCCCCCCTTGGTTTTCAGCCGCCCCCCCTTCTGTACTGAGCTGGCGCCGGGACTGTGCGGCCGCTGAATTTCTCGGGGTCACAATGGCAATAATATGTGAGGCAATGCTGGCACAGAAGCTGTTACCTGGAGGCAGTGCGGGGCCGAGCTGGGGGTAAGGCTCGGTGCGCTGATGGAAAGTTAATGACACAAATGAGTGTGCGGCCCCCGCGGAGGAGAGCGGCCAGTCCCTGTGGACGAAAGGTCATCTGGAGTTGTGGCAGACAGACATAAGCTCAGTTATTCAGTAATTAGGCGCAGCACCGTGAGGGAGTGAATGGACCGGGGCTGCTACAGTGAGGCTGTGTGCGTTCAGTGTGCACACGAAACAGACACAGCCGGGGCATTGTCTTGTCATAGGAAGAGGGTTTGAGATAATTGTTGATGTATGACACTGCATGGTTAGACACAGGACTAAAAGGTTATGCTTTTGTCTTTGTTGGTTTGATGGTCTGTTTTCTGCATCGATGGTTTGGAAATGGCATGTGTTTCAAAGCAATGATTTCCCTGGCAACGCGCAACTCTGTCCAACCACAGACACGGCTTTATATCGCTCTAGTGCTTTATGTATTGTTGTCCTTTATATCCCTTATTTGAATCCATTTCTAAGCTCTTCATTTCAACCATACAATAGGGAAGCGGTGTGCGCTTTAAGTGCTTCCATCAAAAGGCTTAGATCCGATTATTGGCTTGTTTATTAACATTATTATTGATTCTTTCATTTTGAGGTTGTGTAGTTGCCTGGTGGCTCTTATAAATCAATTACACTGTACTATCTCAGCCACCTCACCTACCAGGGATTATCCATCTAGTAGGTGGTGACTAGCTTAGAAAACTAATCGCTTGCCTTCTGGGCCTTTGTGGTTTGAATTTTTCTGGACTCTATCGGTGATCAGGTGGCTACCCTCGTTCAATTAGCCCTCAGCACCTCTATGCAGGACTTGACAGTGGCACTATCATCCCGGAACCACGTTCCCTGTCCCTTGGATCCTCTTCACTTCACTCTGTGCTCCGTCCTATCTGCCAGCAGGATTACGCCATTGCTCAACGCTCTTCAGCCAGAGCCATCTTGACACTGTTTATGCATGTTTTGTAGCACTCCCGATAAGTGTCTCGCGAGCATGGCCTCTCACCTCGAGGACCCCGATCCCTGACCACAGTGTTTGGAAACCTCTGCTCTGAACTTTCCAGCCCCTCTGTTGGACTTAAAAAATCGGGTGCTGATACTTTCCTCGCTTTCTTGTCTTCTGAGCTCTACTCTCCCAATCCTCTGTCGTTGCAAGAATTCCTGTGTAGAGTCTTTCACCTCCCTTTGCTTCAGGAGGCTGATAAACTGCGGACCATGGGACTTCTGACTGGTCCTTTCCTTTTTCATTTCCTTCCCCAATCCCTCGGCCAGCTGGGCCCACACCATGTCACCGTCTATTCCTCTTGGCTGCCCTATAGGCGGCTGCATTTATGAGAATAAAAAACACCTAACCCCCCAAGATGGCATCCAAAAAGGTCGCAATTACTCCTAGACAAGTCATTTTGGTGTCTAACCCCATGTTTTGGGTATCTAGGAAATAGAAATGGTGGACAAATACTCATATATATTAATATTAAGCGAGGTTGTCACGGCAAGGGCACAAATTTCCAACACAACTTTACATCGCTTCTCAGGGTCTTAGAGGAACATGGATGGGCTTATTTTAAACCCTGTTCTTCCCAAAGCAATAAAAAATAAATCTCTACGACATTTACTCCCAGAGATATTCCCCAGAGGTTCGTTTTGCAAAAGGGAATCCCAAGAAGCCCAATGCTTATGGACAGGGACCCACAATTAAAATATACAACATACAACCAAAGTGCAGAAGCAAAAACAAAACAAAACTGAATAACAAAAGAAAAACAGAAATGACAAAAATTGCCTGTTAAATTGACCCATCCAGTCTCTACACATCATAATATTCGAATCAGATTTTCATAGTTTGGACATCATGAGATTTGCACGACATCCCACGCATTCAGGGGCCAGACCAACATGCGACCAATGTGACTCAGGCAAATGGATTTTTGTGCACCAGTCCCTCCCGCAGCAAAACAACCCCAAAACAAGCCTGATACTGACACCCCCGTATTTCGGGTAAGTTGGGATGGTGTTGTCAGGCTGCAAGATTCACCCTTTTTCCTCCACCATGGTCATTATGGCCAAAATTTACTTTATTTTTTTTCCGTCAGACCACAGGAAATTTCTCAAAAAATGTAAATCTTCATCCTTTTTTTTTATTTGCAAACTCCAAACTGGTTTTTTGATGTTTCTTTTGGAGTCAGAGTATTTTCCTCGCAGAGTTCCCTCTCAGCCCACGTCGGTACAGGACTTGTTTCACTCTGGATAATGACAAACTCTTACCAGGTTCAGCGTCTTCTCCAGGTCTTTTGGGTTGATATTCAGGTTTCAGATAAAGCGCTTTCATCTCTGGGACACAGAACCCGCCTTCTTTCTGATCTGTATGATGACTGGACATTTCCATCATTGTTTTAACCAATGAACCTGAACCTTCAAGTGTCTGTAAATTACACCCATGATAAACCTGACTTCTGCTTCCAAGGTCATGACATCATCATCTGGGCTTTAAACTGTTTAAAGGTATAATAATCTTAGTCTGACTGTAAAAAGTGATTAAAAAAAATGGTGAGAAAATTCTATCTCTCATTCCTCTGGAATTTGATGAATATAAATAATTTTGACCTAAGAAGTGTATGTGGTTCTCAATCTATGTTTGGTGGCAAGAGTACCGATTCACAAGCCTCTTTGTGCTATAACATTTTTAGCAAGAAAATCATTTCCGCCAAATCATTTGTTACCCCACAACGTATCCCTCATACCGAGTCCTCAACTTAATATCATTTGCTCAGAGTGTATTACCAGATTATGTGGATTGGAAAGGGGAGTGACATGAATGCGGTGGATCGGGGATGGAAACTGGAGGACAATCGGTTCGTGCCAGTTCTGACCGATAAAACTGCTGCCCCAAAAAATCTCCTGCTGATGGCCCACTGTAATTGCACAACTGTCTGCCGAACACCACGGTGTAGTTGCAGAGGATATGGACCTCCATGCGCACCTGCTTGTGGACCATGTCAAGTGGAAAATTGTGACAATCCACATAATTAACCTTTACGGGAGGAAGAGTGTGACTATTTGTAAACTCTAGACTCTAGTGCAGATCAAAGGTATTTTTCCCCCAAAAATAAATAAGAGATTTGTAATCACTTTGCTATTGCAATCATTTCACTATAATGTAAATATGCGAATTGCTAATATGCTAAGATAACAGAGAGGTTAAAACCCATCCAGGCCTACCATGTCAGGGCCGACATTGGGCGCTCACCTCGCAGACTTTAGTGAATTTCTCTGAGTAAATGTTGTGGAGACCTCAATTTTATTGCGTTGGGAGGAACAGGGTTGGGGCTTTAAAATGAGCCTCTGGGAAGAGGCTCATATTAATGTATAGAGTATTTGTCCACCATTTCTATTTCACAACTATGCAATCATTGTCACTACAATTTGAACAAGCCTATTGGATTCCTAGATACCCAAAACATGGGGTTAGACACCAACATTGAATAATAAAGGAGTAATGGGCATTTTAAGGATTTGGTGACCTTTTTGGACGCCATCTTGAAAATTACACCTTTTTCAGTGGTCAGATTTTGGTAGACTTTTAGCATGTTAATAAGCACACCTGATACTATTGAAAAAAAACATTGAAAAACCTTTTGTAGCAATTTTTTGGGTGTCAAACCATATTTTCAGCCGGCTACTACATGGTTCACACTATCAGACTCCACACTTGGAGCTCCACTAGGTAGGTAACACATCATCCACTGAACACAACAGGAACTATATTAGCCCTTTCACAGGCGCCCTCCCAAGTTGTCGAGCTGCCTTGCTGCTTAATTGCCACAGCCCCGGCTAATCTGGTCTCTTCCTCTGCTGCCGGCACCTATTTCTGTCCCATGTTTTGCCGCTCTTTGGCTTAGTACTGATTCATCCCGGGTTCAGCCCCCGCATTCACAGGAAATACACTAATTTGAATTAATTGCGGCGCTATACATTGAGAATTGTATTAATGCAAAGAATTGTCTCCAAACCCCTAGCCTATACACACTGTTGCTGTAATTGTAAATATTTGATTTTAGCTACTCCAAACCATAAAGGTGCATTATGCGACTTTTTATGTAGAAAAAAAAAGGTGATATCTGTGCGTATTTCATTATGTAGTGACCCGGCAGCTGTATGAGTGGTCAGCATAGCCCCTTTACTTTCTGTCACAGGACGCTCCAGGATTAATTGTTTGGAAGGTTTTCACTGCTGACTGACCCCTCCACCAGAAAACCTACGAAAAAAATGTATCCTGGATCCTTGCAGAGACCACCGTGATCGAAAGTAAAGGTGCCATGCTAACCTTTCATACAGCCACTGGGCCACTGCAAGGTCAAATACGCACATCAACATCAACTTGTTTTTTTTCCCATAAAAAGTTGCATAATGTACCTTTAAGTCTGCTTTATGTTACCTGCAATATATGGTTTATGAAGGATATTTTTGCTAAATTAGTATCAAATTTTGCTATATTTTTGAATTTGGGATGTCGGAGAATGGGGACCACAACTAACGGTTTGCAAACAAAGTAAAAGGCCTTTAAACAACCCAGTATAAGAAAAACAAACATGACATTTAAAACCATTCTCATACTCGCAGGTCCCATGATCCCAGAGAGTACCTGGACGTGTTCACATCTCTACATATTAAAGTAATAGGCAGCATGTATGGATTCTTTGCAAATCCAGCACTAAGCCGTCGCATTTTCTGAAACAGCTTGCTCGCACAGTAGACACTAGAACCAGCTACTACATCAAATGAATCTCTCTATCTCCCATGGATTAACAGTGATCTTAATGTGTTATTTTAGCATGGATTAAAAGTAGTAATACAGCCCACATGCTACTGCGGACCGCTCGCACACTCGCAAACCGACCCCATCCACAAAGAAGGGAACATCTCCTCGAAAGTGTGTCCACCAGCGACAGACATTACATGGTTATGTCATTCGGGGAAAAGATAATGGATGAAATTTAATGAGCGACTTAAGCCCCGTTCCTCTGGGTAGTATTAGTCAACGGATGCGGGACGGGCTACGGCGGAGACAGTAAAATAGACTGCGTTCTTGTTAAATATAATTCTCAGCAGGGCCATTCCTTGTTCTACATTATATTACAAGCCATATACATTAATGAGTTTGACCAAAACCTATGCAGAGAGTCGTAGAAATTGTCTGGAGTAGAAAGGAAAGCCTTGAATTAGAAGTGTTTAAAGATAATAGACCACCGCCATTCGCTAAGGCACTATTGCAGGATATTAAAGTATTAAAAAGACTTTTGTACACAAGCAGTAGATTCTATGGCTTGGGGTGAATTGGTTAAACTTTTTAAATGTAGACATATACATTTTAAACTTTGCTGTAGATTACTGGCATCAATATGAGGAAAAATTTATTTAAAATGTAATTGTTCTGTCATTTTATGTTTTCATATAAAAATGCCAAAAATGTCCTATATTTTCCGCGATGAAATCTGAAGAATGGCCTGAGCCAGGTTTAAATGGATGATTTTATTTTGTTGACATACAACTTACACATACTTTCTTCAGAGGGGATTTTGGATATCTGGTTTAGTTTTAAAATAAGCTGTTTATTAGTAGGAAAAATCTGTAAAAAAATTTAAATTTCGCCTTGTCTTTTGAATTTCAAAACTCATTCATTTCAAACGTATTCAAAAAATAAATCAGGCTATGAGTTAGAATGAGAAAAATCCCTTGGAAATTTGAAGTTTATAGGTGCTTCTTATGTGGAGATATTACCGCACCAATGTGAGACAACAATCAATTCATTAAGCATGTTATTGTGAAGATTTCTTTTTTGTTTCCAGGTTTATGGGCCCGATCTTGTGTTTCGAAGCGCAGACTATGGCGTAACATTTTGCGCTTATTAGGAACGCACTTTGTGATCTTGCCTCTCCAGACCTAGCGCATTTAGGTGGGAAGTACGTGGGATGGAGACACACTTTTTCCTCCAACCAGATCGACTCCGCGGCCGAGAGGGTGAGGGGTTGTGGGGGGTGAACGTGTGGAGGAAGAGACCAACTTGGCCCAAAACCTGAAAATAAACTAAATTAAAACAAGTTGTGCCAGTAGTGTCACCCCGTAACACTTTACTTTTACGACATTACTCATATCACACCATAGTACGACAATTCCAATGTACGATCTAATCCGATTGAATCTCAAAACTGCCAAATCCATTCAAGCTAGACAAAGGCAATGCAACGCTCCGGCTCTAATATAAATGATAATTAGCAGAACGCATTACGGGTTTGCCCGGATCAGAACAGAGAACAAAAGTGAAATGGAAGAGGCTTTGAAATGAAACTTTCGTTGCTCCACTTTTCACACGGAGCCATATCTTTAAACGCGCCATCGCACCTACAGACCTGGGCCCTCGTTCTTGGTATAATCCAGAGAGCAAAGGGACCACCTGCGGGGTTGGAGCGTTTGAAATCCCACGTAAATACGGCAGTCGCGAGCCGTGGACACTGCTAATGAAACGAGAAAGTTTGCAAAACTTGGGATGCTTTGATGAAGTAACGCGAGCACCGCCATGTTGCGAAAGAGAGGGATGTCAAAAGTACAGTTATGGGTAAAGTTCTCTCATTAATGCATGAAAAAAATAAAAAAAAATATAAAGAATATTAGCGGGTCACTATTAAAGCTCTGAAATAAGCTCATAAACTCAAGAATCGAGATTTTGGCAATGGATTAGAAAAGCTAGACATAAGTTCAGACCATGGCAAGGAATTTACAGTAAACAATGCACTGATAAAAAGAAACAACGGACTTGACAGTTAATAGATTCAAAAGTATGTAAAATAAATGTGCTTTGGACAATTCTTTAAGGGTCACAAATACTAAATCTGTAACATTTGGGGGTTCAGTAAAGCTGACAGCGAGGCCGAGCTGACGTTTGGTTTTCAGACTTAGTCGGTGATCGCGTATCAATCATCTGACAGAAGCACTGGACATTGCACTTGACATGTGTTGGCATTTAGCGACTCCAGGAGTCACATGATGTAACCCATTATCCAGAGTGACAGAGGGAGATATGAGGTTCAGCAGTGAATGGGACAGCCACATTCTGCGCCATAATACCCACTACGGCTTAGTATATAGGCTCGGGTTTATGTTGACCACCTGTACACAGTATACTGCTATGTGGAATAGTTTGTGGTTAATCACTCCATCACATCATGAAATCATCATAATCTTGCATTGTATTTTTTTTTATATTGAGTGTTGCTATATGTAAAGTACATTTATACAATAGGCTTTTCCTCCAGCTAAGGGCTCCAGATCATTATTGTAGGATCTGTAGATGGGCCCCGGGCGCTGCACTGCAATCACCCACGGTTCCTGACAGGTTCCCCCAGCGGCGTTAAAGGATGGATCAAATGAACAGGACGAATTTCTTGTATTACCAATGTTTGCAGGGAAAAACAGGCTATGCAGATATCAGCCACCGTATTTGTACAAATATCTCTCTCCTTGCCCAGGAAAAAATATAAACATTATTGTAGCACACCCTATTTGTAGGGCCGGGTACCGTTGCATTTTCTTCTATACTATTACTTTAACGATGCTCGGTTTTCGATACCGATACCTGAACAATACTTTTTCCGATGCCTATACTATAATATTTGTCATCGAGAACCAGAGAACAGAATGTTTGGAAATTTACAATATCTGGTTCATCTCCAATGAATAATTTGGGCAAAAAGAAAAAAAAAATTACAATTTATTTGAGGTGAAATAGCCAAGTCACTTCCTTTAATGCTGTCCCTAGACCACCAGCAAAAAAAAAAAAAAACTAGATCTAAAGATGGACGTTTTTTTTTTCACTACCTGCTTTCGATACTTTCAATTTTTCGATACCAGTACTACCTAAACCTTTTTTTTTCGATACCGTACTGGTATCGTTTAGCTCAACCTATCTACAATAAATGGTAAATGGACTCAACTTATATAGCGCTTTTTTACCTTTATTAGGCCCAAAGCGCTTTACAGTAAGGAACCAGTCACCCATTCGCACTCTCATTCACTGGAGGCGAGTAGGGTGAAGTGTCTTGCCCAAGGACACAATGACAGTGAGCATTTCTGGGAGCTGGAATTCTAAAACACGACCTTCCGATCACGAGAAGACCTGCTTTACCAACTGTTTATCTTTGAGGATAAGCTAAGAATCCATAATAAAAAAGCCAGAAAAGGCCAGACCAGAAATGCTGCTATAAATGATATATTTGAGTTCAGCGATGCTATTGTCCACATGGAAGTTACAGTCACGTATGTAAATTCCAGTGACTAATTCTATCAATAAACAAAAAAAGGTCTGCAGTTGCATGAAACATTCCTGTTCCGCCTGTGTCTGTCAGATGAAGATGTGCGAGAAGAGTTGGCAGGGAAACAGTCTGCTGAGGTTGCAAATGTTCTTCAGCTAAAGGTGAGCGTGAACTTTAGAAATGCCGTGTAACTTTGTGCAGAAGCGGCAGTCCTTTACAAGCGTGGCACTCGGCGTGAGAAACGCAGTGAAAATGGAAACACCAAGTGACTTCCTGTGCCACTGTCTAAGTCACTTTCAAGTCACCGTCCTCCCAGTGCGTCGAGCGGAGTTATTACAACAAACACGCAGGGGTGGGGAGCAGCCAGTGTGTTTGTTGTCCAGGATTATTTATTATTATATTATATATTTGACTACAAGAGCCTCTGAAGATAAAGCTGAAACGTCCTCAACTCAACCCCGTCCAGTCTGCGATCTTTGAACATTGCTACTTGAGAGTTGTATCGAGTAAAGGTGAGACCAATGGCCGCTGGTTGCTCTAATACAGTGTTGTTCAACCACTGTGCCGTGGCCCACTAGTGTGCCGTGAGATATTGTCTGGTGTGCCTTGGGAAATTATCCAAATTCACCTAGCTGGTCTAAAAAATATGAATAAAAAATGAATTATTATCCGCAAATAATGTGCTGTTGAGTGTCTGCTGTCTAGTGGTCGGCAGAGTAATCATGTAATACTCTTCCATATCAGGAAGTGGCCGCAGACAAGAGCATTAGTGATGCCTGGATGCGACAGGTGGCATTGTGGCTAGAGAGACTTTACGGTGTTCGTTAAATTTTTTATCGTTTTCTGCCGGTGGTGTGCCTCATGATTTTTTTAATGAAAAAAATGTGCCTTGGCTCAAAAAGGTTGAAAAACACTGCTCTAATACCTCCATATAGGGGCGGCAGAACAAGCTAGTTTTCCATTAGAAAGCATTGCACTTTAGACACGTTTTAGACAACTGTAAAGCCTGGTGTCTAATATTGTTACACTTTCTACAGCTAGATATCCTCCTGTGATAAGAAGAAGAAGAAGAAGAAGAAGAAGAAGATCTTTATTTATAACGCTGGGTTTGGTCAAATTCAAGTAACCAGGCTGGTTTTCGAAAGGTACATTTTAGAAATCTCGTATACTAATGAGGGCCGGACTTTGATTGACAGTCCGTTAGCATGAGCGCTAATGGCGTGGCTACGTGCCCCACGAGGGCAGAGTCTACAATGAAGATCCTGCCCTTTTGTCCTTTTTAAGAACATGTTCGATCGGAGCAGGGTAGGAGGAGTCTGTAAATCCGCCATGGATTCACTTTCGAACATGCACATTATGGTAAACGGTGTGAGCAGAAACTGTCTATTAATTTTACAGTCTATGGGTGAGACACTGCAGGTGAATACAGAAACTTTATATATTTAAAGATATTAATTTGAAACTTTTGCTGGTGTTAATATGAGAAAAAAAAATCATTTTACGTTTTCATGTAAAAATTAAGGTCTTTTATGCCTAAAAATGCCCAAAATGTCCCATATTTTCAACAACTCAGAATAATGGATTGAGCCACGTTTAAATGTATGGTTTTATTTTGTTGACATATTGAAGCTAAGCAGGGAAGGGCCTGGTCGGTACTTGGATGGGAGACCGTTTGGTAACACCAGGAAGCCTAGCGAATGTAGTGAGTGTGTGAGTGGTTGGTGGTGGTCGGAGGGGCCGATGGCGCAGACTGGTTGCCTCGCTTCCGTCAGTCTACCCCAGGGCAGCTGTGGCTACAATAGAAGTTTACTACCACCAAGTATGGAGTGAACGAATAATGTAAAGCGTCTTTGAGTGTCCTAAAAAGCGCTATAAAAAAAACGATGCATTATTATTATTATTATTA
Organism: Proterorhinus semilunaris; assembly: GCA_021464625.1. NCBI lineage: Eukaryota > Metazoa > Chordata > Actinopteri > Gobiiformes > Gobiidae > Proterorhinus > Proterorhinus semilunaris. Next base: position 23,030,095 of record CM038361.1, on the reverse strand, counting down.
TTATTATTATTATTATTATTATATTACCGGAAGTTACAAAGACTTTTTCAGAGGGGATTTTGGATATATTGTTTACAGAAATATCTGTAAAAATTGTGTTTTTCCGATATTCAAAACTCAATAAATCAGGCTAGGAATTAGATATTAAAAAGCCCCTCTGTAAAAACTTTAGAATATTGCTCAGTCGAGGGCTGGAAAATTAGGTGCTACTGTAGGTGCTACTTATGTGGAGACATTGCCGCACCAACGTGAGAAAATGGCCCTTGAAATTATACTTTCCCATATAAACCTTTAAGTCCGTTGTCCAAAGTGTGAGTGAATGGAACCCATCTTCAAGTTAGATTACACTGGGGACACATTTTCACTGAATACAGTAGCGTTGCAGACCTAATTCAACTGTCTCGGTGAACAAGCAACACCTTTGTACACCGCCTCTTGAGGAGTACAGGACTAGACTTTAATAATGTTTTTGTGCTGCTGACTCGTCTTCCGGGGAGGCTCGAGGAAACACGCGGCGAGGACTCTTTGTACTAACGCGACTGGAGCTCTCTAGCTTCTGGAGGGACCTGTGCTATTTTTAGACCCATTTCCACTGTGACCTCTCCCGCAACAAGCTCCGACTCCTCCACAAAGAAGCCATAATCCCAGCGCAACCTTCTGCTTCCCGACGGAAATAAAAACAGCTTGAATAAATACAAATCCTTGAATTATCTTTTGATTTTTAACTGAAAAACTTTGGAGACTGTGTTTCAGAATTGTAGAGCTGATGGGAGCGGCTAGAACAACACAAGACGAGACACAGCGGGGCATGAGCTAGCTTTCCCTAGAAACGTGCAAAGACTTCGCCTCTCACCTGAAAGAAGCTCAACAACAACAACACTGGCTTTGTATCTGCTAAAGGAGAGATATGTTCTCAAATGAGTTTAGATGAATTGATGCGTACCTGTCTGGTCTTCACGTCACGCAAAAAGACCAAAGATGTTGTTAGCATTTAGCCTCTCCCCTCCTCTCCTCTATGGGGCCAAACGGGGTTGAAGTTAGAAGCGACCAGGCTCTTCCACGTTTTTTCCTATTTAGATACAGTTACATGATCCAAGTATAGTTACACAAACGTTTCGATTTTCTCAGCAGATAAAAAAGGGTGTCACGGTTTGTCTTGTGTTCCCCTGTTTTGGATGTTTTCGGTCTTGTCCTGTGTTTTATTTTGACATGTCTGTTCTGTCCCTGTGCTTTTGCTTTGCTTCCCCTTTGTTGATTACCTGCCCCGCCCTGATGTGTTTCACCTGTGCCCTGTTTCCCTGTGTATTTATACCCCTGTGTTTTCCCTTGTCCTTGTCGGATCATTGTCGTTTGTCGTTCATGTCGTAGTTCCTGTGACTGTCTGTGCGTGTGCCTTATCAAGCTTTCCTGGTTTGTCCTGTGAGTTTTGTTTCAGTTTTGTCTGTACTTGGACTGTCCATTAAATTTAAGTTTTGTTTGGAGCTGCTGTTTGCATTTGGGTCATCATTCCCCCGCTCACGTGACAAAGGGGTAATATATTGTAAGGCGTAATAACACCGTAGGCGTTATTTAACCGTATTTAAATGGGGAAAACATGGAAGAGCTTGGTTAATTATAACTTCACCCCCGTTTGGCCCCATAGAGGAGAGGAGGAAAGGCTAAAACATATTCGGACAGGTACACATCAACTCGTCTATACTCATACGTCTAGTACGCAAACACGGTGGCCTGTTCCTTTAACTGTCTATTTTCATGTCCTGGGCTTGTGTCGCACACTGAACATGACGGCGCCTTTGATGTACAAGGCATATAGAAGACAAGTTCAATCTATGGCTATTGTCAGTTCAGGGAAGCGTTTTCTTTTCTCCACACACACACAAAGGTTTCTGTCACACCTCTCTTCGCCATCTATTCAACCTGCTGCCAAAAGAGTTGGCACATGAGTTTGGGAAAATCCTGTGTGAGCTTACACAAAATGGCACCGTTTCACCACCACAGTTCCTTCCTCGGACCACTCTGGACGGACACTGACCGCCGCAGAGTGTGAAAACTCCACACGAGCTGCAATTTTGGAAGACACTCTGACCCAGTTGTTGAGCCATCGCAGTTAGGCCCTTGTCAAACTCACCGAGATCATTTCCCTTCCAATTTGCGGCTAACACATGCGCTCGGCGGACAAAATGTTCACCCGGAAAAATATCCCGCTCACTAACGCAGCACGTAATGAGTGAGTTGCAGAGGCTCAGTGGTCGTTTTTTATTCAGGCTTGTACAACTATTTTTACTTTGGTCTCGGTATTTTGTAGTGAGTCTGTTTTATTCTACTTGAAATAATAGATGTGTCAAATACACCCTTATAAAATATGCAACGTGCCAGTAGAGCGAACTTCCTCGTGTGTGCTCCAGTGATTAAGGCAGCAGTGCAGAAATGAAGCGTAGTATGATAATCAGTGCAGAGAAGAAGAGTTTGACAGAATCAAAATAAGTTTGGTGAAGGTGTCTAGACATTAAAACACAGTGAAACTTAATGGATAAAGATATCATCATTTGCTGCAGGACCAGAAAGAAAAAGTGGCCACCTGGATTTATCTAACTGTTCTGATCTGGGGTCGCTGCAGTTGGACAGGTCTAGGTTAAGCAACTCTATGTGCCCAAAGAACGAGATCAGCTGACGGACCTGAACACCCTGAATGACCAGGTTATTTCAATGTTTTATTTTATTTTACTTTTTAAATATATATGGACCTCATATGTGTCTGTACTTAATAAAGAATGAATGAATGACTGGATTTCTTCCTCCCTGGGCATATATTCCATATTAATCGGGCTTACGTTGTGAAAGTGGTTCAGGGAGCTTAACCTTAACCTGAGATCTTAACCCCATTGAGAATCTTTGCAACGTGCTGGAGAAGGCTTTGCTCAGTGGTCGCAGTCTCCCACCATCAATACAAGATCTTGGTGAAAAATTAACGATGAATGTTTTCACATTACTTATGGAAATAATTCCACCGCAAATGCGTGCTGCAATCAAAGCTAAAGGAGGTCAAAATTATTAGAGTGAGTGACCTTTTTTTGGCGACTTTTTTTTTTTGGCATGCTTGAAACCTGAACAAAAACCTATAGCCGCATTTCTGATATACAGGCCCTATAAAAGGTGGCCAGTTTGATCTCAGCTCTGAGCTGTGTATGCTGTTGTGTCATTACCCAGTCTGCCTATACCTGTATGTGGTGAGTGACTGGTGTTGAGCAGAGGGGCAGTATATGGAGCAGAATCATCACAGAAATGTACCTCCGAGCTACTACAACGGCTACATACTGTAAGTACATAAGATGGGACTTTATTGATCTCACAATGGAGAAATTCACTTGTTACATCAGCTCCTAAGAGCACTCAGGGTAGTGTTCTTGAGTGGTGGTAACCACCACCACCAAGTGAGGAGAGTGGAACAATAATCTAAGAACTTGCCAAGCCACTTTCAGCATCTGAAAAAGCGCCATATAAAAGCAATGCATTATTACGAGTAATCTTTGTCATCCGCGTGACATGTTACAAATCCACCATGATATATTTGGTTGCCGCATTACACATTTTACAAGTTGGATACCAACTTCTGTTAGCATCGGCAATACGGAGAACTTTTTGTCAAAGCCGCTACAGCTATTTATTGACGTTCTCCACTTGAGAAATGAAAGCTTTGAGTTCCAAGAGAATGAAAAATGTCACTCTAGAATGTCGTCACGACTCATGGAGAGAACGTGATTACATTGAGAAAAAATGACTACTTCAGTGTGGATTGATGGATTCTTTAAATTGGTTCAACATCAAAGAGGAGTACGTATCTGAAGTCGGGCTCGAAGCATCAATCAATTACGGGACTCGGAAGCACTTAGCGGCGGTAACGTTCTCAACCACATGACAGGGTTTTCAGCCCAGGTCATGTCATCTCAGTGGGGACATTGAGTCCCCACTCAAGCCCTCTCTTGCTTCCATGTTCCGTCCGGAGCCATATTGATTTTTTTTTTTTTTAAGTGACTTATAGGCGGTACTTCATTTTCACCTGAAATAAAAGCATCACTCAAACTGGAAAAGTAGAAGGGCACGTCTAGTGTGTCCATGGCGCTACAAGGTTCACTAAATCATACTGTCGCAAAGGTTGGCCCAGTGAGTCCGAAGATGGGCTCCAAAATTGAACATATTCATCTTTTGTGTGAGAATGTGCCAGTTGAAGAGAGTGCACTTGAAGTAGAAGAAAAAAGTAGGAAACATACAGTACTTGATGTGGTATCCGTGCAAAAAAAAAAAAATAGACACCGGAAGTGATTCCAGTCTGGTATAATATGATCTAGTATAAACATTTCACGCACTGCGGCTGGATTAGTGCTGACGCTGGATGTTCCTCTCACATTTCTTGTTAGATGGATAAGATTTAGAAGAGTCACACTCACCTCCAAAAGCGGGCCTCATGGTGAAATCGTGATCATCCACTTTGAGCAAATGTTCCGTCTTGACTTTGCGAGATTTCGTGACATCTGGAGGCTTCTTGGCCAAGGAGCTACACACACAAAAAAAAAAAAGAAAGTAAAGATTAGAAACTTAGCACGTCTCTGCCGGAGGACTAAAACTTCACTTTGAACAAAATTTCACACAGAAATCATTAATGCCTAACCCGATTCTTACCCAAAACAGTGTGGCGCAAGGAAGGGATCAAAAGCGTAGGCATATTTATAAATACATACAAAACAACAAAGATGCCACAAGAGCGAATTAGAGAAACTTTAGTGTGATAAATGAATGCGCTGCCAAAAAACGGTCTGTCTCTTTTGTTGAAGCAGAGCAGTGCGATGCAGAGAGAGCCTTCCTGCTGGGATAATTGCAGGTGCACAGTGTGACAGGAAAGGACACTCGAATCAAGAAGTGTATGAAATCCCGAGGAGCTCTTTTCAAATGGAAAACATACATTAGTTGTGGCATGTGTGGCTTTGTTTGTTCCCTTTGTATGGTCGGAAATGCAAATAATGCCAGTTTCATGCAGCGTTTTTTGCACTTTTCATTCATGAGGACTTTGAACGAGAACAAATGGGACACTGGCCATGGAGCGAGTTGTTTCGGCTCATTTACAGAAGAGGAATCTAATACGAGCGAGAAGAAGTCATCACGCACAGGGGGCTGTGGTCGGATAATTAATGCTTTAAATACATAGTTCTATCAAAGGCAAAATAATGTTCACAAACAGGGCATTGCGTCCCTTGTGCTGTAACAGATCGGTCATTTTATGAAAAAAAAATAGCATTAGGGGTCTGGATGCATCAGCTATTGCCAACCGTTCACCAAAACCTGGGGCAAAAAAGTAAAATCGACCACTCGTATATGAAACCGATATCACTTTTTCCCAGTGCGGAATTAAATTGTCCTTCTCCATCTTGTAAATGCAGAATTTTTTGGGGAAAAAAATAGAAAAATCTTTGTGCGCTACGTATACAGCCTTTTTATTGACCATGAACAATGGCTAGTTGTTGTTTTTGTTTTACAATGAAAATTCCAAAAAAAACTCCCTGTACTTTGTAACCTGTGTCAAGTGAAAAGCAGTACACACTACAGGATTCCCTTCCCGTTGATTCACGGTGAAAAGTGTGGATGTTAGAAATTAAGCCTAGGCACTAATTCAACCGGGAAGAGTCATTTCGGCACCGCCTACCTCCAGCCAATGACCGCGTCTGTGAGGGTCACACCCCGACCTCAGCCTATCAGCGCAGAGCCACGCCTTCGTCGCAGCCAGCCATTGCCCGCAGTACTGCGTTTAAGCTCCAGCGTTCATGGCCCATCCGCTTCCCAGCTGTGCTCCGACCCACCTCGACCCCTTTCACCAACTCTTCTATCCACGGCCTCGCCCTGCTACATCCTTCACCGGTCTCCCATACCGCCATCAGTGCCCAGGCTCCGGGGGAAGACATCCCTAACTGTAACCTACCCATCCATACCAACTATAATCCGTATCAATGTCCACTGACCGGGTCTGATCGGCAAAATAGTTGTCAATAAATATAGTTTGTTTGTTTGTTTGTTTGTTTATTTGAGCAATACACATTGTGCTCAAAAGGAGTGGGCTGAAGCAAAAAGCTTATGAGCCCCCACCCCCAAGTGCAATAAAATAAAAAAAAGAACATTTCAAAACATTTCAAGCAGCTACATTCATACAGACCAACTTACAACAAACAACAAAAATATATTAACTCTTTATATAATTAATTGAAACAACGCACAGCTACAACAACAATCTAGTTTCATATACGATGTCTAGAACAAAGCAAGTCAAAAAATGTGTTACTTAATATATTGCTTGCATATTTTTACCCGTGATTACAGAGTTACTTTTATGGTATAAAGGTACATTAATAGATATTATAATCTGAGATCTTGATACTTTCCAGTTGTCATTACCATTCTCAGTATAATTTTAATTTGGGTTTAATTATCATCATCATTATTATATATTTATTTAATTGAGTTATATGTGAAGTATGATGAAAGCCCTGCACAGTGTGGTGCATTAAAAAGCCAGAGAGTGAGCCAGTTGAAGAGGGCAGTAACTCCCCTTCAACAAACCCCCTAACAGCTGATTTGTAGATGATGTTCCTATGCTGAGTGGTGCATTAAAAGACAAGGTTTAGAGCCCGTTGGGAGGATTCCTCTCAGCAGATCCATAACCTGCCAACCCTAATTCTCCGTTTGTGAATTTGAGCAATAGAATGACAACCGTTCCAAGCAGCAACACTCTTCCAGATTATAGAGGAACAATACACATAATCCATCCTACTGCTCCCCTTAGTGGCAACACATTTCTTCTTGTCTGTATATTTCAAAAGTCTTTTGTTTGTATTTAAATTTGAACAGGTTGATGTTTGGACATCGTTTCAAATCCATCTCCAGTTTATTCCACAATTGAACACCATTAACTGTTGGACTAAAACTTTTCAAAGTTGTGCTATGTTTCTGAATCCTAAAGTTTAATTCATCACGTAATTCATAACGACCAGTACGTTCTTGGAACCTTCTTTGTATTTGGTTTGGTAACAATTTATACCTTGCTTTGAATAACATTTGAACAGTTTGGAACTCAACAATGTCACAAAACTTCATGATCTTTGATTTTAAAAATAATGAGTTTGTGTGGTCCAAAAACCCAACTTTATGAATTACTCGGATAGCTCTTTTTTGCAACAATATTATTGGTTTAACTGTGTTTTTGTAAGTACTACCCCAAACCACAGTACAATAATATAAGTAGGGCAAAATCAGAGAACAGTATAAGGTATGTAGAGCTTTGATGTTTAAAATGTGCTTTGCTTTTGCAATTACTGAAATGCTTCTAGAAATTTTCGTAGATATATATTTAATATGAGATTTCCAAGTAATTCTGTCATCAATAATCACACCAAGGAATTTGATTTCATGCACTTGCTCGATAACAACACCCTCTATCTGAATTGCTTCCTGAGCATTGGAATTACAGTTGCCAAATATCATCATTTTGCTTTTACTCAGATTTAGAGATAATTTATTTTGTTTGAACCACTTGTTGACACTTTTGAGTTCCAAGTTAACAATCCGACACAGCTGCTGTAAGTCGTCTCCTGATGCAAAAATATTTGTATCGTCAGCAAACAAGATAAATTTAAGTACTTCAGATGTTTTACAAATGTCGTTAATATACATATTAAACAATTTTGGGCCCAGAATAGAACCTTGAGGTAAACCACAGACAATTTGTCGACAACTCGACTGATAATCACCGATTTTCACACATTGTTTTCTATTTTTTAAGTAACTGGTAACCCACTGTAGAGCTACCCCCCTAATTCCATAATGTTCTAGTTTATTAATTAATATATCATAGTTTATCAATAAATATAGATAGACTCAGTTTGTCTCTGAGTCTATCAAGGTTGAAATGTGTTGGTAAAGTTCATGAGTTTGGACCACAACTAACAATTGAACCTCCCCTTTAAACAAAAACAAAGAATCGGATATAATTGCTTTTAATAGTTAATATTCTTATTTATTTACATTCTGCCACAATTATTGGCCATTGAAGAGGCTGGTTATTTGAATGTTTGGGAAGTAGAGACAGCCCTTCAGTCATTTACGAAGGACAACATGAATTCAACACGTATATTCCTCATCTGTGGTGCCATTAGTAAGACGTAAAAAATCCACTCCATAGAGAGATCAAAAAGCTGACATCAGGTTTTAACCATTAACTCTCTTGCAAAGGATTCATTAGTGAACATTTCTATTTAGCTTATTTATATATATATATATAAAAAAATAACTGTTTTGCCCCAAAGCCACGACAAGCAATACATTAAAAACAAGCTTCTTCACCCTTCAAAAAGAGCTGATGATTTGTTGATATTAGAGTTTTACTTGGTCAGAAATGTCCAAAGGCGATAACTACTGTGTGTCACATTTTCAAACTTCTACTGCGCTGTAAGTGCCGGGACACGATGAGGAGAAACCTACAAGTGGACACTTTCTAGATGCATCGATTTAAGTTGCAAAAGGAAGACCGTGATATCTGAAATATTGGCGTGACAGCGTGCCACTCAGCAGAAGGACCCCTGACCATCCTGATCCGTATTATCCAGATTTACACCGTTTGAACTGTGGGGTTGTGAGTAATCTCATTTCAATTCTTTGTATGCGCTTGTGATACAATTGAGCTTACTCCAATCTTTGATGCTGGTAAGGAGAGGATGTCAATGTAGGTAAATAGATTATGTAGATTGAGCAAAAAGACTTCAAAGACCAATTACTTTATGGTTATTTTGAAGTGGGGTTTCTTGCCCTGGAACCACAACAAGCAGTGAAAATGAAGGACTACTTCATAAAAAAATGACCATGATTGAATAGAATGAATGAGTCCAAAATTACCCCGAGCTATGTCCGTCTATAAAATAATTACATGCAATGGTCCAATTCATTTCTCTCTTCATGAGTTCAATTCAGCCAGCGCTGTCAGACTTTGCACCATTCATACTAAACAGCGTTTTGAATGTGGCCCAACCTCAGCTCTATAGCTATTAATATGCATTTAAATTACATTATTATTATATTATTAAGTATCCAGCCTCTGTAATTATTTCTTCAACGTATAAAAATGCCACGAATGACTGATTGAATCGGTCCAACAATGTGAGGTGGCCGTGAAATAAGATATTATTCAGGGAAAAACTGCAGCGCCTTTTCATTTTTAAACAGTTTCAAATATCCTAAAGCGCATTCCTTAGAAGCTCTTTTGAATAGCTCAGTGTGAGGGAGGATTCACAGGCATATGTTTTTTTTTTAAGCCAGACTCTCCCTGTGGCAACGTTGGGGATGTGATGTCTTTGCACACGGTCCAGAAACCTGCCGAGGCGCCCCATGAGTGCGGTTTCATAGTGTCTGCGGAAAGGGGGTGTTTATTTCTATTCCGGCCACACGCTGGGAAGATAGCCCCTTGCCCCTCCCCTTTCATCCATACGAATACATGAAAATGTTCAGATTTCATTCACTGAGTTTTTTTTTTTTTAATGGCTGATTCGCGGGAAAGTCTGTGTTTATCATTGCCAGCGCCCGATCCACTTTGCACTCAGGATTCAATCTTGCAGTATGACAACCGTGTGACCAACGTAAGCTTCGCTAAATGTGTCCGGTTGAAGTACGTGTGCCGTACTCGCTCTCAGCTCCAAGCCTTTAAGTCGCTGCGTTAAGGAGGGCAAACTGGTAAGTGCTTTGAAATAAAAAAAAAAGGAGAAATGGTGTTCCACGCTAACTAGGCCTGTCGTAACAACAACGTTTGAAGTTCGATATATTGAGGCGGGAAAATATCGCGATAAACTTGTTGCCACTGAAACCAACTTAAAACAAATTAAATGTCAGTAATAAGATAATTATTGAGCGTAAAAATATATAGGTTTGCTGTAATTTATTGGACTTTAAGTTGATATAGTAATTAATGTGAGAGGCATAATCCGATCCTAACGAATGTTGATGGATAGCAAGCTGGGCCTGAGCTGGGGAATTTGTCTGATCAATGTATTTTTTGTATAGCGGCATTTTGCATTTGGCACTCAAAAAGAGCAAAGTATGAAAGATCCAGATGTGTTTAGCTGTTGTCAACCCACTGACCACATTTAGGTGTTGTCAAAGCCTAATCAGAAATCATGAATGAATGCACAGTTCTTTTAAGATTTTGCTTTGGATAAGAATGAGCGTGTAATAGCGAAACACTCATATTCAGGTCAGTTTCTGCTTTTTGTGGGCTTGGATCATTTATTTATTTATTTCCTTCATTTAATCAGGAAAGCTCCACTGAGTTCAGGAAGCAATACCTCAAGATTTCACAAAGAACAGAGTAAAAGTTAGGATGTGACTTGACCAGGTTAAAAACATTATGTGACTTGTAACGACTTCACTGGAGGAAACCTCCGTGTTCATAACGGTGGGTGTTTTTTGTCATAAAAGAATCGGCCTGCAAGTAGTTTAACTAGTAGTAGTTTATGATGTAAGCTTCTATGTTTTATTCTGTATATATTTTATGAACTTTTGCAAGTATAACATTAACCTGTCCAGGGACTGACAGACTTTCATTGAGTTGTTTACATTATATTGTCATTATTTAACACTAGCCTTTAGCTCGCAAGATAAAAAGTCCTACCTTACGACCACCGGACTCAGAGCGAACATGATGTTTGTAACACGCTGCAGTGACTGTCCATCAGGAGCTTGTTGTCCTTCACAAAACCCTGAGCCATCTCTTCATTTGTTTGGGACCCTGCTAATCGTGAATGTAAAAGACAGGGGAGAGGAAGAACAGCGCCGATCTTATTGTCCAGGACGAAACACACACACGGGGACACTGTGCATATACTGTAGCCCAATGTGTCTCAACACGGTGTGCTTCAAGAGTTAAAATATCCTGAGACCTCAACTGGTAAGCAGGACACCAAACAGACCACTGAACATAATCTCATAATATTTTAATGATGGAGAAACCATGGAAATTATGTAAATGTCATGAAACGGACAAACCATACTTTAATTTAAGGACTGGAACGTCCAATGACGCAAATAACGGACAGGTCCTTTACGCTGTTTTTGCTAACCTTAAGTGAGCATTTGTTTCGACGGCCTCCGATGTAGCTAACTACGTTACTGTGACATTTCTGTGGCTAAGTGCGTTGCCGCCTCACAGCGGGGTGAGCTTTAATTCCCAATTTAGGACCTTGTCTCCTCGGGCACTGCACAGACGGTTGAAGGCCGGGTCAGACGCAGCTACAACAACATTCTTTACGGAAACAGTATTTGGGAAGGATATCTGGCACTTGATTCAACATAAAAAGGCAACTAGCTATGTCTAATAAAGCCTAGGTTCCAAAAACTCCATTATAGAGGGGAAAAGGTTAACTTATATTGCTGAATGTTCCAAGCATTATTAACAGTGAGGTTTTTTATTGGGTTCCCACTGATCTACATGCATGGACTGGCACTGATATGAGTAAAAACACATATCTTTTTGATCAGCGTGTGACAGACAAGGTGGCAGCTCAGGGACCGGTGGGATCTGTGGAAGCCTGTTTTAAAGTGGTTGAAACTGTGGTCCTGCATATTAAACCGAGCGGAATCATGACTGGAATGAGAGCTAGAGAGCTACTCAAGTTTCGGGTTTAATAGGTTTCTCCCATTGAAGACACAATAGACATGCCACCAGAGAGGCACCGGCAAATTACATTGTGGCATGAATATCTCAATAAATGTAATAAGGCTGTTGTTCCCGCTTTGAATGTTAATTTTGTGACATCTCAAATAAATAAACCACGGACTTATCTCCCCATCGTTGTAATACCCGTGATAGCGTTTCAATATATGCCATAGCAACATCAAAACAAACGGCCATCGCCACAACACCGGCGCCCTAATGTATCGTGAAAGCCTGTTTCATGCGAGGACAGAGTTGGGTGTTGCACTTCGTAGTGTCTTTGCAATATTCAACAGAGCTATTCCAATGCATGTTACTAATACTGCGTGGCCTTGGTTCTGAAAATCGCGGCACGTGATTGTTTAAAGCAGGGGTCACCAAACGTGGTGCCCTTCGGGGTATTTCCAGTAGCCCTTGAGACTTTTTCTAAGGTGAAAACACTATATTTTTTGAATCTGATTCTTTAAAATACAACTATTTCTGATCTTGTAATTCAGTACAACTGTAAAATAAAGAAATGGATCTAATATTGGGTCAATATTCTATAAGTAAATAATGTACGGTTAAGTCTTTAGGATTTGTTTTAACTGGTAGCTCTCGAACAACTCAATGCTCTTGAAGTAGCCCTCGGCTGAAAAAAGTTTGGTGACCCCTGGTTTAAAGGGTTCAGCAACAGCCTTCACATTAAAACCTAATACGATTTTTCACGCAGGGCCATGCCAAAAACAATGTGCAGCAGGTGCCATCTGAAGTAAAGAATAAAGATGTAGGACCTGATTATACCAGGACTAAACTTGGACTAAAAACTATATCTTTAACTCTACTAGGAGGGACTTAACATGGCAAAAAGAAAAAATGTCCAATGCTAAATGGTGGTGCAACTGTTTTAGCGTCACAGCAAGGAGCTCCCAGGCTGGGTGGGGCCTTTCTGTGTGGCGTTTGCACGTTCTCCCCGTGTCTGCATCGGTTTCCCTCCGGGCACTCCAGTACCTTTACCGCTATACACATTTACAATAGGCCAGGATGAATGAGAGTGTGAGTGGGGTCTGCAGATGCAAAGTAACCACTGGCCACAATCAGGTGCGGCGTGTGTATGCTCAATAACATGCACTCATGTGGCACTGCTCAGTCGAAAGCCGCCCTGAGGAGTTTCAGAGACATCGATTCGTCAGATTTTGTGACATGTCTTCATTGTTGTGCTGTGGGAAAGTTCATTCAAACTTGCCCAGTATCTTATTCAATGTGAATTGTGTGAAACCATTTAAAGGATAAGCTGCACAGCGAACAGTGCTCGTCTCCACACCTTGTCCCTCGCTCCTTCGAGTCGAGTCACAATCCTCACGGCCACAAGAGGTCAATGTGTGTAGTAGATACAGCTTCGTCCGTTACACTCTACTCCTACAGTATCTTTGCGCTAAGCAGAAGAAGTAGTAGTCAGGTATCACGCATGGCTGTCGAGCTGGATCATTGTCAAAGACGTGCGTAAAAGCGCGATATCTCACAAAAGGCGCAGCGATGTCACTGAATGATACGGTGGTCACTGGCTGTCCGACTGGAGTGATGTTGGTGCTGTTGGGGGGTGACCTTAGGCGGATAGAATGTCACACCCCATTTCTCTCCACGCCTTTTCTTTTCTTTTTTTTGGACCCCTGCAACTCTACAGTATCCTGGCACACATCGGCACGGAGACCACGCACGGAGAATCAACTGTTGCATGCAGCACTTGGATGAACTCGCGCTGCTCATTGTCAAATGTACACCACCTCCAAAAAGAGGGTTCCTGGCCACACCTTTGCGCAAATGGAACGGAACAGCACACAACTGTTGCGCACTAACAATAATTATATAAAACAAGCCAAATCAAGCCATGCCGCAAATTATACCGTGGTATTCAGTCACGAGGCTCATGCTTTGGAACTACATAAACAGTTTTTAAAGTGGACATTACTTTAGACGAATGCATAGTTTAACGAGACGTGTTGGTGGAGGAGTTCAAGTCCAGATTTATGTATTGACACGCACGGCATGAATTGACCATAATCATAATAATGAACGGAATTGATATCGCAATAAAAGGCGATACTTGTATCCACTTGTACTTACGGGCCATGCTTCACCGTCTGCGTCTGCGTCTGCGTCTGTGTCGGACTCTCCACGCTCCCGGTCCATCTCCTCACCCGCTGGCCGTGCTGCCTACTACATCCCCCGGCGACGACCAGGCTACACAGGAGCACGGAGCCCAAGATCAAAGGTTTGGTCAGATAAGGCATCGTGGCGGCGGCGCAAATCCACAGGTGAAAGCAGCCCCTCTCGGTCGGATCATTCCAGCAGCGGCAGGACACGAGCGGCTGCGCATGGTTCAGCTACGGCGGCGGAGAGACGCGCTCATGGCATCGCAGCGGTGCGCCTCTGTGGAGTGCCTGAGCCTCCCGTGCGCACTGCAAGCTCCGAGCATTGATCCGCTGACGCGCGCGGGATAGAGAGAGAGAGAGGGAGAGTGATGGAGAGAGAGAGAGAGAGGGAGGGAGTTGGAGAGGGCGGTCGGGTTGAAGAGGGCATTATACCATAGGCAGGCGAGGGACACGCGCGGATTATTTGCATCCCAGCATGACACAACAAGATTATTCCTGCCTCTTGTAAATAAAGATACAAATTCAATTACAGAATCGCGTTTTCTACAGCTCAAGGGAAAATAAGCAATTTTGAACTGACACCAGACTACAGTACAATATGTCTAGACCCGACCAGGGCAACAAAGGGGTGAATAAACTTCCGGGAGATTACGAGAACAGATTGAAGGCCCAACTTCTTTGTATTTTATTTGTTTCGTAATAGAGGAATACAGTGTGTTTTGTTCCTCAGAATATTGTGCGCTGTTAATTATAAAGCTATATGACTATGTATTTGTTTATTTGACATAATGTAAAGCAGCTAACTTTATAATAAACAAGTAAATGCTCTCCCCTATATATATTTTTTTAAATGAACTCTCTGAAACCCCCAAAAAATCAAACTTAGTGATAGTGGTGCGGGACATGATGATACACGACTCTGAGGAGATTATTATTATATTTGTTTAACACACAGCATATGCTTACGTCTGACTCGTATTAATGCGCCCCAGCTCATTTTCGGAGCCGAGCAAAAGGGCACGCTCTCGGTAACATTTCTGATGTGGATCCAGATGGCACATGCGCATTTGCGGGTCACGGTTCTCCACACGGAATCTGCTTATGTGGCGTAGACTCCATTATGCCGGTCACAAGAGCTCTGACAAAGGACCCGCGTGGCATTTTGGGTGATTTTCGGCACCAGATTTTGCACGTGTTTTTCCAAGACACCCCAGACGTGCGCGAATTCCGGAGAGGTCAGCGTCATCTGCCACGGATCCTCCGCGAGGCACTGACTCGGTGGAGCAGCAGCTGTTTGGAGAAAGCCATGGCGAAGCTGTACGCACACATAGGCACACTTTTTAATTACCATGTGCCTACAAGTGCACAAAGATGATAATTATCAAAAGTTTGCATCAAGAGTCTCACCCCGGAAGGCAACACCCTGAACAGACTGTGTATTAGGGATCATCCGTGATGCGCTGAAGGTGGGACGCGTGGAGTAAATGTCCTCTGTGAATGGAAGAGGGCCGTGTCGATGACTCTGTTGCTCTCACACTGTGCTGAACATTCTTGAGATTTATTCATTCACTTTTCACCACACAAGCATCATTGGAGGCCATTATGAAAATCCTATTCGTGCACCTGTAAGGCGGCCTGTCTTACCGGAGGAGAGTTGTGGCAATGTCTCCGCAACTCTCCCCCGGTGAGATAGGCCCTTTAGGCACAAAGTACTGGTAAGACTCTGATTGATAGTCTGCATATAAAGAGCCTCTCTCACCAGCCTATTTGGAGACTCGAGTTGCCGCTGGTCGCTGGTCTATTTGAGATCTCCTTGTTATCTCCTCGTTATCCCACAGGTCTCGGGGACATTGCAGGGACAGGTTGAAGACAAGAAATAGTATTCGCGACCATTGTTGGGGAGAACACTTTAAAATTGTATTTAGGTTCTGAGGACTCGCCTTAAAATGTATTTTGTAACGTATTCCGTTACTTTGTCTAATCAGAGTACTGTATTCTGAATACTTTGACTACTTTTAGAATAATTTCACATTGATTGTCATTCAATTTATGTATAAATATGGCGTATAATTACAAAAATGAAGACTGTTATAAACTCACTTGCTATTAATTAGGAACTCAACATTTTGAAATCTTTATTTTATTTTAGGATTCAAAAAAGGTTCATCATTAAAAGTTATTTCTTAATAATGTGCAATATGGAGCTAACATGTAATGATTGAGTACTGGGATGTATTCCCTTGATATTTGGAAAGTAACTGTATTCTAAATACATGTATTTAGTTACTCCCCAACACTGTTCGCGATACAACTGCTTGAGACCGCACCCACGTGGAGACTGCATGGAGACTTGAAAAAGACTCGCCTTATCTCCAGGGGACGTCTCAGAGACTTCTCCGTGACCAGCGGCAACTCGAGTCTCCCACCGGTGAGATAGGCCCTAAGATGTTTTTGTGCAAACAAGATGGACTCTTACATGTATTTGAGTGGGTCTTATACCCAGGAACCTGTTGGTTGAACAAAAACATTTATAGATTTAACTAAAAGGCAATGAGATACGAAACGTCCAACCCCTAAACTACTGAGTACAGATGTCGGCTTAAGGATCTTTGTCTATGATAAAAAATACCTGAACTGATCTCTATTTGCATTTGACACATCGCTAATGTTGCTACATGTGTAACAACCAAAGCCTGCCCCCGGGGGTGGTGTAGAGATCTTGTGTAAACAGTCAGTTCTCCAAACAAAGCAGAAACCTGTTGGTATCCTGTGTAACTGGGAAATTAAAAACCTTTTCATCAGTTCTTTTTCCTAGAGATTCATTTTATTACCGACCTTCTGTTACTGGCTATTCTTCAGACTTCCAAGAACCTTTTCAGCCTCAAGGAGAATTAATAAAACATGTTCTTGAAGTAATAATGGTTTGAAACGTTTGTCTTCGCTCTCAGTGAGCTGAAAAACACCAAAGGATAGGAATGCTACGGTATACAGGCGTTTGTTGTGTCCGTTATCAAAACAATACCTGCCTTGTGCTGAGTGGAGACGGCTGAAGAGGTTCCCATAATACAATGTAAATTATGATTCAGACCTTTACGACATTTGATTATGTCACTTTAAGCTTTTGGTTCAGAGATGCGATAAGTTAAATTGAGCTATTTATGGTGAGAGACTGCAGGAAACTGAAAATCTAATCTAATATAAAAAAAAAAATAATGCAGTTAATGTCCATATTTGTCAATGGTTTTGATAACAAATCTGAAGAGCAGATCTAAAATGATGGGTGTATTTTTATGACCTATTAAATGCAAAAACCTTTTCTTTTAGAGAGGAGTCTTTACATCGCGCTGCCTTGTATTCTTCCTTTAGAATCGATGTATCATGTCACATTGAAAACAAACGCGAAAGTCTGCTTGAGCGCATACGCACGGGCCTACTGTGGTACAGTAGATCAACGCGCACACCCCTCACACCAAAACCACAACAACAGTTTCCCATAAATAAACCACAAGTGCCACATCAGCGGTGGTCGTTGTAATAAGCCTCATGTTTCCGTTTTACATTGTTGCTCCTTGTGTCGGCTAAAGCTCAGTCCAAAAGAAAGAAGCGTATTTCACAAACTTCTGTAACTCAAATGTTACAATAAACTACAATTTTCTTGCAACTACTGCATGACTCTGAAACCCCTCCGCAGCCAATATGACAGTTTCAGATCAATTACATCTGGTAACTTTGAGTCCAACGCCGAGGCTGCTGCCTTTCATTCCCCGCCCGCTCATCTTGGCTCTGCAGCGGTGGGACAGTTTTATTTCTTTCTGGGCGGCACGGTAGCGCAGCGGTTAGTGCTCCCGCTTCACAGCTAGAAGGTCCCAGGTTCGATTCCCACCTGGACGAGGCCTTTCTGTGTGGAGTTTGCATGTTCTCCCCGTGTCTGCGTAGGTTTCCTCCGGGTACTCCGGTTTCCCCTACCACCAAAAACATGTACAATAGGCCAGGATGAATGGTGTGTGTGAATGTATGGTGGTGGTCAGAGGGACCGTTGGCGCAGACGTGTGTAGTCGCGACGCGCTTCTGTCAGTCTCCCCCAGGGGAAACTGAAGCTACTAACGTAGTTTACCATCACCGAGTGTGGAGTGAATGCAATTGCTCTCATGTAAAGCGCTTTGTGACCATGTCTGTGAAAGGCGCTATATAAATAAAGATCTTCTTCTTCTTTAATGTTTATTTAACATTGCGCTCTGCATGTGTATGTTATCAGAGAGAGGGCGAGATCCTAAATCGGTATCTGGCACCTGCCAGTGGTTTCTGTAGCGGCCACCGGGTTTCTGTAGGTGGTTTCTGTAGCGGCCACCGGTTTTTCAGGAGCGTTCACTGGTTTCTGGGCTCGAGGGCTCCCCTGGTGCTGGTATATGCTGGTACATGCGTGTTTTCTGTGTAATATCATTGATACCCTGACCGAAACCTTGCATTTACGTTTGTCAACTGCAAAATCTAATCCGTATAAAAATTACTTAACTCATTACAGCACTGGGCGTCCGTTGCTTTATAATTATGCCATACTTGTCGTTTTATACTTATACCCATATAGTGTGTTAATGTATTGTAATTCTGACACTGAGGAGGACCACACCACAAATGCGGATTTTACTAATGTAAATAAAGATGTATGCCCATTTGTGAACTGTATTGTGCCTTTTGTTACCACAAAATCTGGTATTTCTATTAGAAATCACAATAGCGCCAACTCCCAGGTCGCCCCATTAGATCAACATAAGCACAGCCGCACTGCGATCTCATTCTCCGGCTAGCTCACTATGTTAAGGAGGTAAGCTCATAGGCAGGAGGTCCCGAGTTCGAACCGGAGCTACGCCGTTATCTTTTTCTTAGTGGGTCATTTAACGGGGCGGGGGTTTCCAACGTTTTTTTGCCTTGCGTACTCCATGGGCCTGTTATTTATTCTACAAGTACCCCCTGCGTCGATGGTTCTGTGTAGTTAGAAAGTGAATGGCTAAAACTCCTAATCACCATAAAAAAAAGAGAGAACTAAATACACTGAAACTCTCGCTCTTTACATTTACATGTTTTTTAAGCTTTTCTTTGACTCTAATAATCAACAATACAATTTGTTTTACTTTATCTTTTCTATCTGAAATGCATCCAAGAACCCCCTGCTAACCTCTCACGTACTCCTGGGGTCCCTGTACCCCTGGTTGGGAAACACTGGCCTAATGCAAGCTCCAATACTAAGTCAATTAAAAAGCATAAAGTATGCAGTTTGCATCCTACACAGGAGAGACTATATGAAAAAACAAATAAGAACATTTACATATTAAAGGTTTATATTTTAAATTAACATTAATGATGATGAGGTTGCTGTTACAGCTGGGAACCGAACCCCGATCTCTCACGCGGATGTCAGGCGCTCAAGGAATTGAGCTATAGCTACATGTCAAAGATGATCTGTAATATTTCTATAGCCTACTATAGTCATCTAAACACAGCACTGGTTTTCGGTTATAAGGTCTACACATAAATAAAATGGTTGGACCAATGTTTATGCTGAAGCGGTTTGATAGACGGTTACGTTCAATCAAACACGATTACGATTATGACGTCAGCAAGAGAAGCGCTCCCTGCCCTTGGCAACACAGAGCAAAAAATCTGATTGTTTGAAAATGTAACATTATAACATTTTTTTAAACGTTATAAAATGTACATAACAGGTTTGTTGATATAATTTAGACCAGATACCACTCTATAGAACACCAGATGCCACTCTAAATGCCACCAGATGCCACTCTAAATACCACCAAGATACCACTCTAAATACCACCAGATGCCACTCTAAATTCCACCAGATACCACTCTATAGAACACCAGATACCACTCTAAATGCCACCAGATGCCACTCTAAATGCCACCAGATACCACTCTATAGAACACCAGATACCACTCTAAATACCACCAGATACCACTCTATAGAACACCAGATACCACTCTAAATACCACCAGATGCCACTCTATAGAACACCAGATACCACTCTAAATGCCACCAGATGCCACTCTAAATGCCACCAGATACCACTCTATAGAACACCAGATACCACTCTATAGAACACCAGATACCACTCTAAATACCACCAGATGCCACTCTAAATGCCACCAGATACCACTCTATAGAACACCAGATACCACTCTATAGAACACCAGATGCCACTCTAAATGCCACCAGATACCACTCTATAGAACACCAGATACCACTCTAAATACCACCAGATGCCGCTCTAAATGCCACCAGATACCACTCTATAGAACACCAGATACCACTCTAAATGCCACCAGATGCCACTCTAAATACCACCAAGATACCACTCTAAATACCACCAGATGCCACTCTAAATACCACCAAGATACCACTCTAAATACCACCAGATGCCACTCTAAATACCACCAGATACCACTCTATAGAACACCAGATACCACTCTATAGAACACCAGATACCACTCTATAGAACACCAGATACCACTCTATAGAACACCAGATACCACTCTAAATGCCACCAGATGCCACTCTAAATGCCACCAGATACCACTCTATAGAACACCAGATGCCACTCTAAATGCCACCAGATACCACTCTATAGAACACCAGATACCACTCTAAATGCCACTAGATGCCACTCTAAATACCACCAGATACCACTCTATAGAACACCAGATGCCACTCTAAATACCACCAGATACCACTCTATAGAACACCAGATACCACTCTAAATACCACCAGATGCCACTCTATAGAACACCAGATACCACTCTAAATACCACCAGATACCACTCTATAGAACACCAGATACCACTCTAAATACCACCAGATGCCACTCTATAGAACACCAGATACCACTCTAAATACCACCAGATGCCACTCTAAATGCCACCAGATACCACTCTATAGAACACCAGATACCACTCTAAATACCACCAGATGCCACTCTAAATGCCACCAGATACCACTCTATAGAACACCAGATACCACTCTAAATACCACTCTAAATGCCACCAGATACCACTCTAAATGCCACCAGATACCACTCTAAATACCACCAAGATACCACTCTAAATACCACAAGATACCACTCTAAATACCACCAAGATACCACTCTAAATACCACCAAGATACCACTCTAAATACCACCAAGATACCACTCTAAATACCACCAAACCCCCGCCCCATTACATGACCCACTAAAAGAAGATAACAGCGTAGCTCCGGTCCGAACTCAGGACCTCCTGCCTATGAGCGTAACGCCTGAACATAGTGAGCTAGCCGGAGAATGAGGTGTTTGTGCGGCTGTGCTTATTTTGATCTAATTGAGCGACCTGAGAGTCGCGCTATTGTGATTTCTAGGTTTTATCTACTGAATCATTTTGTAATCGGCGCATGTATTACAATTTTAGAATAACTTGTACGACGCAGTCAATCTTATGATACAGGCTAATAGAAATACCAGATTTTGTGGTAACAAAAGGCACAATACAGTTCACAAATGGGCATAAATCTTTATTTACATTAGTAAATTCCACATTTGTGGTTTGGTCCTCCTCAGTGTCAGAATTACAATACATTAGCACACTCTTTATGGGTGTGACAATTACATGCGTAAGTATAAAAAGACAATTATGGCATAATTATAAAGCAACGGGAGCCCAGTGCTGTAATGAGTTAAGTAATTTTTATACGCATTAGATTTTGCAGTTGACAAACGTAAATGCAAGGTTTCGGTCAGGGTATCAATGATATTACACAGAAAACTCGCATGTACCAGCATATACCAGCACCAGGGGAGCCCTCGAGCCCAGAAACCAGTGAACGCTCATGAAAAACCGGTGGTCGCTGCAGAAACCACTGGTAGGTGCCAGATACCGATTTAGGATCTCGGCCCTGCTGTGTTATCAAGCGTTTAAAAACTACACCCCCCGCAACCCACCGCCTTCCGCAGTAGCGCTCTGGGGAAAGCACGAGGAGGGGGCGGCAACACAACATCACAACGCGAGTCTGTCCACCCCCTGACATGACACTGAAGATCGCAAGGAGCGCCACTCGTCTGCTCTACAGCCTCGCTATGAACCACAAGATCTAAAACTTAAATTGTTCAGGACTTTATTATTTTATGCCCGGACAAGTCGAACTGTGTTCAAAGTTTTATATAAAAGCTATGTATCTCACGGCTAAAACATTTAACTAAAGAAAAATTACACAGTGTTGTATTATTATGTGAGAACTTGACACTTGAAGTTTTTCTTATTATACATTTATACCAGATCTGTGGGTTCCAACAGTGAGCAGCCCCTGATAAAAGGCCAGCAGGTGTTCCACCTGCAGACCGGATACTGATTGATTCTCATCTAAATCATTCACTCCCATTCTTTCATCCACGCCCCGCCCCCCCTTGTGTCCCACGGCAACCTGCAGAGCAGCCTCCGAGAAGGGCACCTATCCTGAATTTCCCCCCAAATGTCAGATGAAGCTTGGGGCTTCAGTCAGGCGTGCACGGCCGTGGGACTGGATCAATTATGCAAAAAAGGAATTTGTCACTTTCATATTGAAATGGGGCATATAAGATTATTTTAAACAGATATATTTTCTTTCATCAGAGCTTTTGTGAAGGCATTTATACACGACTTTAGAAACTACTATGCTGAATCTCACTATGTATGAAATGCACAGAGGCGGGTAGTACAGGTGAAACTCGGAAAATTACAATATTGTTTAAAAGTTCATTTATGTCTGTAATTCAACTTAATGATTATGGCTTACAGTCCATCCATCCATCCATCCATCCATTTTCTTCCGCTTTATCCGGGGCCGGGTCGCGGGGGCAGCAGTCTCAGCAGAGATGCCCAGACTTCCCGATCCACGCACACCTCCTCCAGCTGTTCTGGGGGGACCCCGAGGCGACACCAGGCCAGCTCAGAGACATTGTCCCACCAGCGTGTCCTGGGCCTTCCACGAGGCCTCCTCCCAATAGGACATGCCTGGAACACCTCCCGAGGGAGGCGACCAGGAGGCATCCGGAACAGATGCCCTAGCCACCTCAGCTGGCTCCTTTCGAAGTGGAGGCTTACAGTCCATTTTCAAAATATTCTAATTTTCTGAGATTTTTAATTTGGGGGTTTTACAAGCTGAGCCATAATAATCATAATTATAACAAATAAAGGCTATACATATACACTGTGCATGTAATGAGTCTATACTAGTTTCACAGTTTAAGTTGAATAACAGAAATGAATGCACTTTTTAACGATATTCTCATTTTCCGAGTTCAACCTGTATTGAAGTAGCCTGGTTTTACCATACTGGTCTATATCTTCACAATTGAGCTCCGTTAACAGGCGGGAGGGATAAACTCCTTTGAAACGATTGGATCTAATTTTCGCTAGCGTTTGGTCGTAACGTATGTAATGCGCCCGAATGAGTGAAGCAAGCTGTTATAACTCTATCATAACTCTATCATAACTCTTGGGAGCATTTCTTGCGCATTCCAAGGCTATAATTTGGATATTTGGGAGCCGAACCAGATCGAATTGAAGAGCTTCCATTACTTTCGTATCCGCCGCCATTGCCGAACTACAACCAGCAAATGCGGCGCTAATGCGTGACGTCACCTACAACACCCGCGCTCGCTGAATGGTTGAAATTCAACCGATGTAACGCGGCCACTGAGATCAGGCCCAGACGTACATGTAGGGAAATTATAATTGACCGGAGTTTACGGATGGCAAAGGCCAGGCTAGTACTGAAGTACTTATGAGTGCAAGTATATTTTTGCCTAAGTAAATAGAGCTCCATAAAAAATACTTTGTTCACCTCTGGTCAGACTAACCTCAGGTCACGTTGGGAGCCTACACAAAGAAGTCGACCCCCTTTAGTGACCCGCCTTTGCAGGTTTTAGACAAGACTAAGTGCTGTTCGAAGGCGAGGGGGAACATAAGAAACCCCTGTACTTTTTGTTTCATAGATTACAGCAAAGTTTGCCGCGAAGCTGTGGACACGAAACCAGAATCACAACAAAACCTTGAATTGTCCTTGTCAAAAATATTTGCACTGGACATGAGGCCATAGTCGGAACAGAAATTGGAAACACTGAGTAGTTTAGTTTAGGTAAAGGCTGTATTCTTTCTCCCCATTTACAACGGTGAAAATATAATGAGAAGTGCTGATCTGGACACTCTTGATGTAATACAAATTGGAGGTAGTAATCTTACTCTGAGAAACGCAGATGACGTGGCAAACAGCAAAATCAATCCTCTAAGTCTGAAAATGTAAAGGCTGCAAGTCAAGCAGTAGGTTTGAAGCTGCAATGAAATCAAGATAATGGCAGCAGACGACATCAAAGAGTTCAACACTTTGGAAATAGTTGAGAATTTTAATTTCCTCAGCAGCATGATCTATCAGGATGCAGGCTGTGATGGAGAAATAGAAGAAGCATAGAGAAAGAAAAGAGAAAGAAGAAGAAAGAAGAATTGAAATGGGTCAAACAATTTAGATAAAAAAAAAAAAAAAGATTAAAAATGGTCAAAATCAGGTCCAAATAAGGTCCTGTGGCAACCTGGAAGTGAGAGTTCGTAACTGTTCCTGGTTTTCGTGCTTTTTTCCCTGCCTCTGCGAGTGTCTTTGTCTAACTTTTTATCTCTTGGACCCCCTGCTAGCTGTCCTCCCAAACCGCTAAACTATGGAGTTAATTAACTGATCTCTCAGCGCAATTGATAAGGTTTGTCACAAAGTGAGGCCACGGAGGAGGTCGTCTGCCCTGACGTGACTTTAGCAGCTGGGGATACGATGGATGTGTGGGGTAAGTGGAGGACCGTTTTCCCAGCGGTCCTGTCGATCGGAGACATCAAAGATATTTACTTATTTGGACTCTTGATAACAGGGTGCTTGCTTATTGGATTAGGCGCTGCCTTATCAGAAAGTTGGAAAGACGGCAGCATGCAAAGAGACCCCGCTGCTGTCGGTTGAAATTAAAGAGTACTTTGGAGCAGGGAGTGATAACAGAAAGTAATGCACAGCAATGAACTGTTATATGCGACTGTGGATACAGACAAAAGAAGGTGGACTACATTTTGGAAGGAAAAGAGATGAACTTTTGATATACTTTTTTTATTTATTGCACTTGGGGTTGGATGCTCATAAGCTTTTTGCTTCAGCCCACTCCTGCTCTGGGGAACTGAACTAATGCTGAGACCAAGTAAAAGCTAATGAATTATAAATTATGAACTACCGGAATAATTATTTTCCTCCTTGGAGAAGGTTGAAGCAGCTGGACATTTTATCTCTCCAACACAGTCAACATTCTCCATTCACGAAGCTAAACCCGATACGGACTGAGGCCTGAGGACTATGCAAACACTTTTCTCAACTTCCTGGCCCTCCAGTCGACAAGACAACAATTCCAACACGTGACCTTGAGTACTGTGCATTTCCCATGTCCTGATGTTTTTTTGTTTTTATGTGCTTTGCATTAACTTTGACTTGATTGTAACGTCGTATATTTTCTTTTGTAAGGCGCATTGAGTTGCCTTGTGTACAAAAATGTGCGGAATAAATAAAGTTGCCTTAAATTATGGGCGTGACAGAGGATTCGCCGTGTTCCGTGGACAACAAAGAACAAAAAAGAACAAAAATGACCTGAAGGAAATACAGGCAAAAACATATTTAAGAGGAACAGATTGACTTGCCATTGACACTTTGTAGAAAGTCATGATGCCAGGGACCATGGAGGACAAAAGAGGCAGAGGAAGATCCTGAAACAAGACGGCTGGACAATATGCTGGAAAAAGCTTAGGAAGACTTTGAAGAAAATCTCTTCATTTGCAACCCCACGGATGAAGAAGAAGAATGTTTGGGATATATTCTATTTCAATGCATTCGTAGATTCATTGACGAGTCCAAGTAGGCTACATGCATTATGCAAATTCAGCCCACAAATTAGTAATGAGGTTTTGGCAAAAGTTCACTAGGAACATTCTCCGGTCTCACTCAAACACCCTGAGGGGTTCATTCTTCAATCCACCCCCGTTTCTCTCTCTCTCTCTGTCAAGTGTGTGTTAGATTATTACCAAGACTTAATTTAAAGAAACATCGTGTTGTTTATGGCCTCAATCTGTAACGCAACATTTTCTTCCAATCCGATCTAAGCTAATAACATTGGTGCCAATGTGCCGCGTTGCAGACATGTGCTGATTAACTTGCAGCGGTGGTATTTTTTAACAAGCTGAACAAGAAATCTAAATATCTACAGACTAATATTTTGGGGTGTGAATACATGAAACGATTTGTGATACTGTTTTGGGTCGACCAAAGGTTTGATCGACCAAATGACCTTGAGAAAACCAAAATAAAATAAAAAATAGGTCATTATAAGGCTGCCAACTGCAATAACAAACAAAAACATATGTCTGAAAACCAATATGTTTGTCTTGCGTGGGAAAATTAGGTTCAAAGAAGGTGGCTCGCATAAATCTTACTATTCACAACGAGACTCTGCGTAATCATTCTGGAAGCAGAGATGATTTAGGGTCACGGCAAAAAAACTAATCAGTTGTGTGCGATCTGTCCTGGAAGAAAATGAAAAAAGTAAACTTGTCGAACATAAGGCACTCCTCGATCTAAGAACCGTAGTCTTCATCTGTGGTCTGTGGAGAAATGTACCCCCCGCCTGCATTCTTTGCTGTGGCAACCTGTCAGGGGCAATTTGCAACCACAATGCCGTGCCATTAGATTAAAGCCAGGAGCTCCTAACTGGAAGGATCCACCCACTCTGCACATTTTATATTGATCACATAGACACAGGGCGAACATGCAAATACCACCCACACACTGTACCACTGTGCTGTCACCGCTCTCCCCTTCACTGATACATCGGCTCAGAACGCTCTCCAGTCTTCCTCAGCGGTGGTTTGCATTGCAGCCGATGATGACTAGGGGCTGTAAAAGCTTAGCCGGGCTGCCCTGTTGCGCTGTTTGCTGGATTTTCTTTATTAGTTCTGGCTTTTTGACTTCTCCCTCATCTCTAATACTCATTTGAACTCCTCTTATTTGATGCCAGGCTACGAGTTCCTCCGCCTACAAGTGTAAAAAGTAGTCCACTGCAGCGTGATGTATCGCCCCTTAGCCGTAGTGCGGTTGCGTAAATGGGACAATCGAATGGACAATTCACCTTGGCACTTCAGAGACCATCCACTGATTTACGATGGCTCTTGTATTACAGGCAGACTGCGAGCGCTGTTGACTCACAAGGCGGCGGCCTCGGGCACTGCTATGTGTACAGAGGTGTGATCCAAACACCGGAAGCGGGATCCGGAGTTAGTTCACATCATCGGAGACTTTATTATAAAGTTTGGCAGTGCAGCGCTGGGCAATATGAGAAACATTCCTGCAGTAATCAATAACTGTGATGACAATATATTTGTTGTGGTAATTTACTAAACCACTTCTTCTCAGTACAGCATATTGCATTAAAAGTCACACCACATAACATTTCCCTCACACATAGTCATACATAACATTTCCCTCACACATAGTCATACAGATATGTTTATTGTTAAAAAAATGACCTCTCCTCAGACCTTCAACGGGACGTCTCCAGCTTGTCTCCATGGAGACGAAAGGCAGCCAAATATGACACTGAAATAGGTTTGGTCCTCATCCAAATCTATTCTTCGATTACCTACTGCAAAAAATAGCCCTTTCTGTGTCGAGCAGGTCATTAGTAGCATGTTTTGTATTGGCAATTTGTATGTTTTTTTAACAAATTGTTTCAAATCAATATGACACATTTTCCTAATGGCACTTTTGATATGACATAAGACGCCCCATAGATGTCATTTTTCTTAGTTGAAAGCCGCCTAACACTGTAAGTACATAACGGTACAGATAAAGGGATGTCAAACCAAACTTCTCTCTTGTCCACAGATTAAACTGCTTCTTGTGTGAAAGCTTGTTTAGCTGCCTGGACACTGAAGCTGGCAGCTGAGGACTTCAGATTGGTGCCGATAATGAGTGCCTACTGCCTCTTTGTGCAGTGGGTATCCATCAGTCAGTCAGAGCTTGTGCCTTACGTGGAGTGCTGTGCTGAGACCACCTGTCGTTTTCTCTTTTAAGTGCATTCAGTACGATCCAGGGCAGTCGGCCAAACATGTCCAAACTAAATCAATAATTTCACATCGACTTGACAGCACCCCTGACTCTCATTCTGAAGTTTGTTGGCAGTGTGTGTGGCTCAGTCTTACTACAGGTTCAATTATATCATGTTCATTAATGTCTTATTTGATTTAAAATAGCACTTTAAAGGAACAGGCCACTGTTTTTACATATCGACATATGCTCTTACCTGAGCTTAGACGAGTTTATGCATAACTGTCTGGTCTTCGTGCATGCTCTCAGTTACGCAAATCGACCAAAGACGTTGTTAGTATTTAGCCTCTTTAGTGGCTTAGAAATCAACCTGTTTAATTTTGTGTAACTACACTTGGATCGTTTAACTTTTCACGTAACTGTATTTAAATAGGGAAAACGTGGAACAGCTTGGTAGCTTCTAACTTCACCCCAGTTTGGAGCCATAGGAATATGCTGGGAGAGGCTAAATGCTAACAACATCTTTGGTCTATTTGTGTGACTGAGTGCACGCACAAAGACCAGACAGGTACGCATCAACTCGTCTAAGCTCAGGTAAGAACATATCTCAGTAAAAACAGTGGCCTGTTCCTTTAATATGACTATCAGCCTTCCTGTAGGTCATATTCATGATTAGGTCTGTTATGCAAACCCCTTAAAGCACTAAGGCACAGTTTTGTTGACGGTCTGACCCATGGATTCCCAACATATGGGTCATCTCCACCAGTGGTTTTCAAATATGCATGTGTCACAAGCGGTCCGAAGCAGGTTACATGTAGTGAAGACCTGTTCCTGCATTCGGCTCTTGCGGTTGAATAAGTGGGTCTAAAATCACACTGTGGGTGTCGATGCTGATTGACTTCCAAGTGGTCAATTCGGGGCGACGGTGGTTTAGATGGTAGAGCTGGGTCATTTTATGATCAGAATGTTAGCGAGTACAATCCTGGCTTCTGCAGCTGCAGATTGCCGTTGTGCCCATGGGCAAGGCACTTCACCCACCTTGCTGCCAGTGTCTATGCATGAATGAGAGTGTGAATGAGTGAGTGTTTTCATGCTGGAAAAGCGTCAAATGAATTTATACCATTCCCCAACCAGGACTTTAAAGCTCGTTTCCTAAGTTGTTAGTGTTTGATACGTTTGTGAGGATACGTGTGACATAAAGTCCATGGACTTATTTTATATAGAAATAATCTGCAGCTGCCATCTGGGCTGGATAATTAGCATGTACATACATCATCCAAAGGAAAAAGCCATTTCTCTAAACTTGAGACAGGAAGCGCAGCTGCTAAATTAAAATTGATCCTTTAACTTTTAGAGGAATTCATAAATACATATAATTGATGTTTTTTTAAATTTTATTGTAGGATTTTTGTCAGCCCTGTCTGTTGAGATAAATGCATGTTAGTGTTTTGAGTAAAAATGAATCTATACTTGTCAGCGCCATCTTAAAATGCTGCACGCTGATGATAGAATGAGGACAAGTATGAAAGATATGTTAAGGGGAAAATGTAAGGCGAGGAGGGGATGGAGATGTTGAGAGGACTGGTGATTCTGCAGTGGAGATATGCATGGTGGTGGTGGTGGGGGGGGGGGGGGGGGGGCAGACACAACAGGATGATAGAGGGAAGGGAGAGAGCATGAGGTCACCGGCATCCAGCAACAGACAGGTGCAGTCTTCCTGTTTCACTTTCATTCAAGAGTGGGTGAGCCACCAAATATTAGTCTGTAGTGAGTAAAGTAAAAATGTTTGTGGTCTTTTTTGTATTGAAGTAACTTACAATATGCGATACAGCGGTGCAATATAGCGGTAACAATATTATTGCGATATTACACCAAACCATTTCAACACTACACATTCCATTCAAATTAAACACAAATCGCAAGTTTTCAGTCAGATGAAGACTTAAGTGATGCTGCGATATATTGTGGCTTCTTGCAATTGGGATATTGCATCAGCTAATGTTGCGATAAGATATGTTTTGCAATTGCTTGTGCAGCCTTAGTCTAAAACACATTTTTCATGTTTCAGCTTTTTCTGTCACGGTAAAGTGAACGACAACAACTAACCTGTTTGCTTAAAATGAAAGTCACTGCACACAAAGCTTATTTTTACACTTAAATACCAGGACATATATATTCCACTGAAGAGAATAGGCTACAGAGCCTTAAATCTGTCAGTTTTTTAATATATTTTTTACACTGTTGTAAAAGCTATGTGTTTGTTAGAAAGCGTCCTTAGTCCATCCATCTTCTTCCTCTTCATCCGGGGTCAGGTTTGCAGCCTGAGCAGAAATGCCCAGACTTCTTTATCCATGTACACTTTCTCTAGTTCTTCCGTGGGGGTTCTTGTGGCCTCCAGTGTGTCCAGGAAAGTGACCAGGAGGTTTCCTTCATTAAGTAATAGAAAATGTAAGTATTTTCCTGTTACTAAAAGACTTGTAGCCCATGGGCTCTCTGCTTGACAGCAGTTAAAGGCATCACAAATGTTTTTGTACGTTTTTGGCACTCGATCGATTCAACTCTGAATACAAATTTCTCCTTACTGTTCCACACCAGGGAAGCTTTTTTTTGCTTTAAGCCTTTTGCATTTTGACTGTAGCTGAGTTCAAACAAAAGCCCCAAAGCCTCCCTCTGGACTCAGTGTTAAGTACAGGAGCAGACTGGGGCATTAGGGAAACTGGAAATCCCGTTTATATATTTGCATTCACTGTATGCGCAATCTCCTCACGTCACTCCAGTGTCTCTCATGCCTTTCAAACCTTCATTGATCACCTACCGAACTGCAAAGATTACAACCATCCTCATTAAGTTGTCACTGTCCATGAGAACTACTCTTGAAAGCATTGTTAAGCACAAAGTGTACAGGCCAGTCGTCCTAAATTATTACTTTCTTTTCAACTGCATACTGCAATGTTTAGTCATTGTTGCCGTCGTTGCTGCAAAGTAAATTTCTTACTGCATCTAAAACTTATATTTACTGTTTCACTGCAGTGGCTTGGAGTATTTTAACCTTATTACTTAAAATGTTTAGCTTTTTCTCTTTTGATAGAGGCAAAGTTATAGCTGGAATAGCAATTATCTTCATAGTTTGAGAGACCAATTATCAAACATGGACAAGGAGTGATACAATATCACAACACCCCTAATCTTCTTAATCTTATTTTAGTATTATCTTGAGGCCCATGTGTTTTTGGTCAGACCTTGTTGTATGGATGAGAAGGTCAACATTTTAACTTATTCAAAATTTGAGACTATAAAATGTTGTCGTCAAGCCAAAGCTGAATAAGGAGAGTGAATGAAGAGCAGGTTGGAAAGTTTGTTTTAATCTTCCAAAGAGCACTAAACAAACCCTGAGATCGTGAGCCAACACTTGTTGATGTGGAAGCATTTCGAGTCTGCACTTGAATGAAACCGTCAGCATCAGTAATTTGCACATAAAATGGACCAAATTACAAAATGTTTCTCCATTAGCTGCACAGTTAGCACGACTGCCTCACAGCAGGAGGGTCTCAGATACAGGTGCACTGGTGTAAAAACCTGCGTATTGTTCTGTATCTGTGGTTTTGTGAAACATCTGCTACATAATTACATGATTAAATTAAATCAGTTCTATTCAATCTTGGTTGGGTTACTATGGCTATTTACTGTAATATTCATTCTTTTTTCATATTTTTAACATTGAAATGATAACATCAACTAATTATTTCGATACTTTACAAGCTCCTCAAAGTGCTACAGAAGGACATTATATTCCAACCTTTAATTTTTATTAAGGGCGACAGCTGGCACAGGTGGTAGAGTGGGTCGTCTCATGATCGGAAGGTCGAATCCTGGCTCCTGCAGGTGCCCACTGTCCTTGTGTCCTTGGGCAAGACTCTTCACCTACCTTACCTCTAGTGTGTGCGTGCACTGGTCTGTGAATGAGAATGTGAATGGGTGAGTGGTTCCTTGCTGTAAAGCGCTTTGAGTGCCTATTATAGCTGTATAAGTTGAAACTATTTACCATATTAGTGGCAAATGGTCTCAACACTGTGTTGTGTTTGAAATCAAGTTAAAATACTATCAAATTTAAACCTTTGAATGCAAAACGTCTTTAAAATCAACTTTCTGAAAATAGCTAGTATTCATTCTCAAATCTCTACAAATCACCACATTTGCACCGACAACCAATATGAGACTTCTAAAATGGAACAATTATGGAATTTTTCACCAAACCACAACCCAAATCTTAACAATGCACATTTTATCCGCCCCCACTGGTACACTAAACGCAATAGGTCTCTATCATGTACAAAATACAGTGTCATTTATAAGAGAAGACAACACTGAGGTCACCCGTGTTACTATCGCTCAAACAAGTTTTCCAATTGCAACAGCCAGGTGATGTTTGGATTTACCACATTACATGCTCGGAGATAGTCTGATTGAGGCCTGCAGTTTTAGAAGGCACACGAGGGCGGGCCGGTGCGGCTTAGGACGGGGACAGCCCTCTGGGGAAGTGATTTGAACACGAGACGAGGGAAGGACACATCTGGGCAGGGCTGGTGTAACAAAGCGCACGTGGTCAGCTGTTTCTACAACCCTGACTGAGCCGGTTGTGTAATTTGGCAAAGAGAAAATCCCACTACTATTTTGGGACTCGGCAGGGGTGGAAGAGGAAAGGCAATTTTGCACAGCGCCCGGATTGAGCGAGATTTGGTAGATTAATAAACTGAAAAATCACAGATGTGATTACAAGTGTTGATGATTATTGCTGTGGCTCAGAATATAAACTAAGGAAAATAATGTTGTCCCTGTGAGTCCTGAAGTTGCAAAGAGAAGCTGGAGACTGGGAGACAGCTTGGAGAAGTATATTATTTACCGTGAGTATTGGACCTGCAGACTGTGGCAGTACTTACCATTCAAGTACTTTTCTACAGTAGAAAATATTTATAATAACTTGTGATTATTATTCAAAGATAGTAAGATAGATAGATGATAGATAGATGGATAGATGATAGATAGATAGATGTGTCTGTGTCAGAAGATGTATGTTAGGGATGTATGTGTTTGTTTTTTTTGTCTTGTATGTTTTGGTCCCATGCCTGTACTGCTGTATCTGTTTTTGTGCTTTGCTTTCTTTGGAGATTTCTGAGGACTCTCTTGAAAACGAGATGATGCATCTCAAATGCTCTTATCCTCTCAAATGAAGGAATAAATAAATAGATGGATAGATAGATGGAAAGGATAAATAGATAGAAATTAGGGGTGTAACGATACGTTTTTTGACCAATACGTATCGATTTGTAGCCAAACGATTCGATGTAAAATGATATATAAATTTTTTGGGACCGATATGAATCAATCGATACAGGGGATTTTCAATACGATATTCGATACTTTTAACATTGGATTTTCAGCAAATTAAGCAATAATTAATACAAGTAACTGAACATAAATACAACAGAAGGCATTTGCACCGGATCTTATATAAAATTCACTTCAGATTTGCTGATTGTTGAATCAAACAACAGTGGACCAAATACACTCACAAAAGTGCAATAAACAGCTAAGATAACGAGCTGCATATATTTTTAGTTACAGCATAATCTTTTCTCCAGTTTATTTTCAGTTAGAGCCAGTGCCTTTAACCTTAAGACCTCTCCTCTTTTGGCTTTACATTTTCTTGAGTGAAGCCCACAAATACAGTTTATACAGCTTTTCAGTGAGTGGGACAGGAAAAATAAATTACAAGTTACCTAACACAGTTACCTGGGTGTACGCTGCACGATTTTGACCGTTAGGTCTCACACACAGACACTGTAGTGCCTATAATTTGGACTCTGAACGCAGAGCGCCTCATCCTCTCGCTACAACATCTGTTAACAGCCATGCCAACAAAATACAACACTAGCAGCGCATTGCCAGAGCCAAAAGCAACAATACCCAGCTATTCCCAGACTGCATTTTACTTTCGACGAGTTTCTCTCAAACATAGTTAGCGAGCGCCACCAGTTCATCCGTAGCCTGAAATGCTACGACAAACTTCAAACTTTGACCCATACGGCCCAGGCCCTGCAGGATCGTTAATTTTACAATCACCGCGTCTTGCAATGTAACATCTAAAAATCAGAAGACAAAAGGATATATTGCTGTGTACACTCAGCTTTAGACCCGAAACCTGGCTGCTGTGAGTAGCTTTTCGCTGCTCTTCTTTCCTTCGATGCTGCCGATGTGGAGGCTTTTGTAAACTTATGATTGTCAGGCTGCCGTTATTTCCCTTGGCATTCATACAGTCTACTTTGCTTTCTTTGGAGATTTTTGAGGACTCAATTGAAAACGAGATGATGCATCTCATGGGGTTATCGTCTCAAATGAATGAATAAATAAAAAGATGGATAGATGGATGGATAGATAGATAGATAAACAGTAATTTGTAAAGAAACTTTAACCAAAAACAGCATTTATTTCTGAAAAGTCTGATAAGGCTTTAATATAGACTGTGAAATGTGCAATAACACCTTGGATTAGTTTCAGAATTAGTTTGGAAAGGTCAAGGCAAGCAGGCGGAAATCTTATTAGCACTTTTCCCATGACACAAGTCATCTAAAGCGCTTCGTAGGGAACAATTTTCCATCCAGTCCATAATCAGCAGGAATAAGCGAAGCAGGAATATATAAATGGTAAATGGTCTGAACTTACAGTATATAGTGCTGGGATTCGAACCCCCCACCTTCCAATCACGAAACGACCCACGCTACTGTCGCCCCTATAAGCAATGTATAAGCTAGTGTAGTTGCCCTTGGAGTAGACTGACAGAAGCGCACGTGAACGTATCCCCTGACCACCAACCACTCACCCAAGCTTCTTGGTTCTGTATTACCCACACAGCATCACAGCTAGGCCCAAACGGTTCATTTTCCCAGAATAGAAGAGATCAGACATTCACACGGTTGTTGTAGTTGTAGTAGAAGTAGTATTAGGTATGAATAGCATATTTCTTATCTTGCTTCTAGTTGCCTTGGTTCATTGTTAAGCTTTCAAAGTCCTTCCACGCTGCTACTCCGATTAAGTAAAAAGTATACAGTAGTCGGTTTCACTTGCAAAGATTCTTTTATGGATTACACACACTTTGAAAAACAAGCTTTGGCCATCTGCTGCCGCGAAAGTTTATCCGTCGTTTTACTAAATCCGCCATAAGCTGGAGTGTTTACGTTCCCATCACAGCTTTTCACCATGGTCTCATTGTCCTTAACCATTCGGCTGACAAAGCTTCTTAGTTTGCCATTTTTAGCACCTTTCAGCGGCCCGCCCGTTCTGTTGGCGTGGCTCGAGCGCCTGCCCATCATTTTTTTTTACCAGGGATTAAAGAAGACAACAGTGAAGTCATCAGCCAGTCTCCTACAGATGTTAGAAAAGGGCAAAGGGCTGGCCAAGCACGTGACCTATAGAGTGTCAGACCGTTTCGTAAGACGCATTGAGCATGGACCCGAGCACCAGGCGAGGGCTATAAGTACGTTAAGTAACAGGCGATCAGAGACATATTTTGTTCAATTGCATTTCAACCACGAGTGGACGTGAAGTGCTGGATTTGTATTATTATTATTTTTTTACTGAAGAACATTTTTGCTTCTTCAATTGACTGAACTTCATCACTGACTAAAATGTTCATTTGTTTTCAAATCTAAAAAAAATGTCCATGTGTTTCCTAATTGGGGCTTGTGCAGGCGGCTAATTATTAAAGCCGGATGAACCCAGGTTGATTATAAATGGCATTAAAAAAATAAATAAATTGTAAGCACCAAGGTAGGTGCGCGGGCCGGGTTATAATCATCAAACGCTTTTCCAAATGTGTCTCTTCACTCGAGTGACTAATGGCGCCATTGTGGCCTAAAAGCTGAGAATTTTGTGGGCACCTGCAATCAGCAGAGAGTGGAAGTTTGATGTTCTGATTTCGTGGCAGTGATGTACAAATAAATGCTGTAGGTGAAATTGGGCAAATGTTCAAAGTACTTTTCAAAGTTCCTCAAAAGAAATCAAAATGAAAGGAACCACAGTTGATTTTTTATGGAAACAGATTTTAACATCGGTCCAAATGTCCAATGACTCTGAGTCAGATCAGATTGAAGACGTAGCGGCCCACGACGAGACGTGTGACCCGGATGATAATGGGACAGGGCTTGCTACGTCTGTCAGCACACCGACGACAAGCCAGCGAATGAGTAATGGTCGCCTTTGTAGTTAAATATATTTCACAATTACATTACAATTACATTTGCCGATTAAAAAGTAACCAATAAACCTAGATAGCATGTGGTTGTACAATATTTTCTGTGGGACGAAGCCGATTAACCTCTTAACCCCCACCTGAACCGAGCACATTTTCTCCAGTTTGGCATTACCCAAATCTAAAAGCGTCTTGAAAAAACTAGCCACTTGATAGCGACAAAGTGAGAGGAAAACGAGGATGAAAATGCAACAAATAAGCGACAAAAACAAAAAAAATGTGGCAAAAAAGTGACAAAAGAGAAACAGAAAAGTGACTACAATGCGACAAAAACGCAATGAAAAAGATCAGTGTAAATAGAGACTTTAGCCTGGCCTATAGGCTATAACCTTTTAGATTTGGTTAGAGCTGAACTGGAGAACATGATTAGGGCGGGGGTTAAGAAAATGAGCACAAATTCTCGCAGGCTGAGGGGGTTGATTTTGTGAAAAAGGCTGGCAGGCAAAGAGTTAAATATTTATAATCTTCCTTCAAACAGACGTAGATAGATGAGAAACGTGTGATGGGTTTTATCTTTTCGTGGCCAGTCTCCTGCGGGTAGCGATTCAGTGAATGAAAGGGGGTGTGCAATTATAGTCGCAGAAATGACAGTACGGCTGAGATATCTGATGGTTTTTTTGCTGCCGCCGGGCGAGTTGAGACGTTATTGTGCCTGATTGCGAGTTAGCTGGGATTGGCATCCGACGACGAGTTTGAAATACGTTCTCAGATTGATCACATTATTCAGCAAAACGACCAAAAAAACTAAATAAGGAAATGATAGTTATAGTTTGAACCCAATGATTTTTTACCCATGAACCATTTTCCCCGTAATCAGACGATCCTTTGTGACTTGATTCCCACCATCTTGCTACCCGCTCTCCTCCGACCCCTCTATGAAAACACTGCTATCACCTCAGCTTTATCCTTGGAGCTCTCACGCAACACCTCACCGTGAGGAAAGTGCTTGACGCTCGCGATAATGAACTGGTACTTTGCTTTCACGCGATCCCTTACACGATTCAAAGACCACATTGAAACTCGCCGGCCATTAGTCCGTGTTGGCGGATCTTTGCATCTGACTTGACAATGAATAGATAAACTGTCCTTGATTGCAGAATGCAACGGCGGTGGGGACGGAGAATGGAACACATTGCATGAAAGATTGTAAGTAAAAAGGTGGGTGTGCGGGCACGGATAGATTCATCAACGCTTTTCAAAATGTGTTTCTTCATTTGAAGGACTAATGGCTGTAATGGTCTAAAAGCTGAGAACTTGCGGGGAC
Source organism: Proterorhinus semilunaris (assembly GCA_021464625.1). NCBI lineage: Eukaryota > Metazoa > Chordata > Actinopteri > Gobiiformes > Gobiidae > Proterorhinus > Proterorhinus semilunaris. Next base: position 22,992,526 of record CM038361.1, on the reverse strand, counting down.
CTTGCAATCAAAAGAGAGTGGAAGTTTTGATTTCAGGGGAGTGATGTAAAAATAAATGCTGCAGGTGAAATTGTGCAAATGTTCAAAGCGGTTTTCAGAGATTCTCAAAAAAAAAAAAGGAAAAAAAAATGAGATGAAAGAACCCCAGTTGTTTTTTGATTGAAACAGATGGAAATATACTGTATGTGTTCTATTTTTTGCACTTTATGGATATAGGTGCACATGTCAGGTCCAGGTCCAGGACAGACGTGCAAAAGGGTGCATTGCAACCTCATCCTAAAACATACAAGTCAAACTCTAGGCCGAGATGATTTTTGTCGGCCCCGGCATGATTACTAGCCTACATTATACCCGGCCCACCGATACATTTCCCATCAGCTGATGAAATACCCAGTCTGATGCAGGTCACTGTGTCATTTATTAGTAATACATGGATAATTAGCTAACATAATCTCATTCCAAACACACACATTTCGAACAAAATAATAGCTTATGAAGCCCTGGAAGCTTAAAAAGTAAGGAGAAAATATCCATCCATCCATCCATCCATCTTCTTGTCCGTTGCCGGGTCGTAGGAGCAGCCGTTGGAGCTGCCCAAATCACATAGCACCAGCCCCTATGGCTCCTCCTGCAGGTGGTGGGTCCACAGAAGGACGGCCTCATGGTTCTAACCAGGCCTGTTGGTCTCTCATAAGGGGCTTCTGAACCGCTCTTTGTCTGACCCGTCACCTAGGACCTGTTTGCCATGGGAGACCCTACCAGGGGCACGAGGCCCCCGACAACAGAGCCCCCAGGATCATTCTGGTTGCGATGACGTTGCAATGGGATTTTCATTTGCTTTGTATTTGACCAGAAGAAAATGTTCTTGCTCTCAAAATGTAATTTATTTAGGGGTGTGACGCAAAGTATAAGCCCTTTAGGGTTTCCGTCACACTCAATCACGCTTTAAAACATTTTTATGTTATCAAAATTTCTGTCTTTTTTTATGTGAATATAAATAAATAACAAATAATTGAGCACAAAGAAGTTAGCAGTAGGAAAACTGTGAAACAATCAGTCACCATACTCAGAGATGGCAAGTGCAATAGGTGAATCCTCCAGCCAGGGGATTCTGACCATCAGCCTGACTCCACACCTGGAGATGGGTCCCCACTGCTCCTTACGGGTCGCCCCAGCGGCATCGAAGGATGGGTCAAATTTCATTGTACAGTTGCCGTATAATGACAAATACAGCACCTGTATTTCTGAAGCTGAAACTGCTCAGAAACACATCTGCCAGTTTTAACCAACAGTTTATTCGCCCACGAACACTCAATCACATCCACGCAAAGAAGGTGTTACAAGATCTGCTACCTGATCCACTGTGACCTTGGAGTTTATATAACTTAAACTAATGCTGTATTGAAAAAAAAAAAAAAAAAAACTGCTTCACAACTCCCGGTGCCATACGTAGAGCAATTTATATCATCATCACGGTCTTCGAATTGTATTCTCAATAAATCCAGTGCTGTTTCTCACAGTTAATCAGTGACTACTTAGTGTTCTCCTCATGTGATTTCGAACACTTATCCCCATCCTCATTATCCTGCCCATTACCTGGTTTACTAGCAAACGCCTGCGAGGAGCAAGCTTCAAAAAGACTTATTGTGTAAATGTCTCCTTACTCCACACAAAAGCACATCTGCCTTGGTTCTGCTACTTAAAACGATTTGGTTCCTTGTCTGCTCAGAACAGGGGACGAAGGATGCGGCACCGACGTACAGCCTTGATTGGGTTTGTGGGTGGGAGGGAGGAAGGGTCGGAGCCTGTGTTCGGATAAAAAAGACACGAGCGGTGGGCGGACGAGAGCAGAGGTGAGTGCGGGAAAACTTTTATTGAATGCGATGTCTTGTTCAATGGCACATAAAGTGGCACATACTTATTTAGACATTGAGAAACGGCACTCTTTAAACTGTATAAGAGCAGAAAATATTCTAATTATTTTCAGGGTCGATGTCGGAATGTTATGGATTCTGTGTAGTCCTCGTTTATGAAGATTTTTGTGCCTTTGAGTCGATTTCTTCGCGATCCTTCCAACGCAGTAGTCTGGCGATGATGGGTCTCGGCCAGTCTCTCCCGCCGTCGGGTTTCCCTACGCGGTGAGCCCTCTCCACCTCCACCGTGTGCTGCAGCTGGAGCTTCTCCCTCAGTAGTTGTTTTACTTTTTCCTCGGCATCGGCCCAAGTCTCCCCAGGCGACTCCAACACTCCCTCGAAGACCAGGTTGTTTCTACGCCTCTGTCCCTCCAGATACTCCAGTTTATCCGTGATGATGTGCAAATTGTCACATACTTTATAAACATCGTTTTGTAATGTGTTTGTGCACTCGGTGAGTTTCAATTTCTGTCCACCTCAGCTTGCGTGAACTGCAGGCTTGTTTTTAGCTCTTGAATGACCTTTGTCTGTAGATCCATTCGGGTGTTTGTTGATTCCATGATGATTTTAATGTATTATTTCCCTGAACATGTCCCTCTGCTGCTCCATGAGCTCCGTGACTCCTCAGTCGCCGTCTGCTTTCTTGGCATTTTTTGCAAAACCAGTTGACAAAAAGTATTCACGTTCTGCTTCCTCTGGATTTGATCTTTCATCAAAGAATTGTTTTCTAGTACTTTAAAATCAGTTTTGCACCCTGCAATATATTGTATTCTCAGACCTTTGTGAAAAAAAGATGGACTATTTTTACCGGATGTAGCACCGATGCATTGTCAGCAGGCTAATTTGTTGTTGTTAACATTGCTGTGCCGGTACAGTTCCTGCTTATAAAGTTATCCTATTGAAGAGTCGGGATGTTAGGAATATGTTAGGAAAGAGTTTTGACCCCATAAACACTTTAAACAAAAGTAGCTCTCTCTGTCAAGGTTTAAATGCCTTTTAACATTGTCAAAAGCTTCACCTGTTGATTCAGCAAAAGTCTGTTCTGTTTCCAAGTCCTCTGTGAGACTTCTTGTTTTTCACTTTTCCTCAGCATGTTTGTTATGATATCAGAATACAGTTGGACACGTACAGAAGGCTAATCCTTCGACCAAGATCCAGCCGTAATGTGTCATGGTTGGAACCTAAACAACTGAGGGCTTTGGGAGTGACTGCCAACTGTATAATATCTCTACTTTAACATTTTAAGTGGATGATCCTGAATCTCGTTACAACGGAAATCAATAGCACATGATTTTTGACAGTTGACCTTCAAAGTCACAAAGCCGCGTAATGGCCCGTACTTAAAATTAATTGCTCTGATAGCCCCCTAATATATTGCCCCAAGTCATTTATTCATCCATGATGTTCAGTGTTTTATGGTTACGGTAGTGCAGGCCTCTAGATTAGCATCCCATGGTTTGAGATTGAATGCTATTGGCAACAGTATATGGCTACAATGACCGTCAAAGACAGTTAGGCCCATGTGAGCAGCACATTTCACACTTGGTTACATTATAGATTCTTGTATGGCAGATATTGGTATAGGCCACATGTAATTACAGTATTGATACTTACTAAGCACACATAAGCATGAGTTTGGTCACTCTGGGGGATGTGCACTAGAGCACAGTGATTAGCACACTTACAGGACCAGACCACCCAGTTCACATGGGACAGTCCCCGTTTTGAGCCCTCTGTCCCATGTCACCGGGAATTTATCCAAAACCATTTATTTCTCCCAGTTTCTCACAAGTTATGTCCCGGTTTTCACCAGCACTAACCCTCAAAATAGCATTGTTTTTTTAATTTATTTTTTTACCTGAAACAAAATGACTTTCGACAACGTGCACATCAAACACAACGTTTCCACGGTGACTGGACCAATTTAAGAACTTAAAAGTCACCTCCATGCTGATTGACTTTAGACTTTTACAAGCAAAACAGTTCGGGGATAAAGACGTTACTTTGTGGTCCCAGTTTTTAGTATAGTTTAGAGTTGATTTCTTAGATTAACTTTATTGTGTGATAGTAGTAGAAATGTCTAATTATTTTACTGTCAATAAATCCTGAACTCAGACGACCCAGTCTAGCCGATGACATTAACCTGGCTCGACATCTGGAGATGAGCCCCAGGGTGCTGCAGTTCCCACTGCTCCGTGGTTGCCGGCTGCAACCTAGGATGGGTGAAATGTAGGGGGGACAACAAAGTACACGTTCACCTGACCTTAATCTGGCTGTGGAAACTTCTAGCACAAGGGCGAAATCTTGGATGACTCTGCATTTATTAGTCGGGTATAAGCTGCTAAAGTTGTGAAATAATATGATACCCGTTTCTCGCAAAGTTGTTGAAGAAAACCAATAAAAAAAGTCTGCAAAATTTACATTGACTAAAAATTGTCTGATTAACCCCTATTGTGCCTGAACTGAGTGTATCTTCTCCAGTTTGGCTTTACCCGAATTTAAAAGCTTCAAAGAAAAAAAGCATAAAAGTAGCGACGAAAACGAGGATGAAAATGCAACAAAAAGCCACAAAAAGGCGACAGAAAACGTGCTGGAAAAGTGACAAGAATTTGAAAAAATGAGGCAAAAACAGGATTAAACAAGCAACAACAAAAGCAATGAAAAAGCTACAAAAGTTAACAGGAGGTTAATCATGAATCACGCCCGGATTCTTCGCAGCTAAGTGATCCGACAATGTATTGAACTTCCCAGACCAAATTCATTTGCTTTTGGAATTTTTTACAATACAGCACAAAAATATCAGGATTTTTCTGGCAGAGATCGGGGTATTTTTCATCGCTGAAAGGAGCTCTTCTAATTAATGGATGAGCGTCACCATCCATCATTAGATTTAGTCCATTTAGCACAATTTCCTGTTTGCCATTCCTACTACAAAATGTGTCTTTCCTTGTTTACTCAGACACAGCACATTTTGGCACTAGTCCTTGATAATATCCTGCCTGCTATGAATTATCTTGATCGACTTATCATTTCATACAAGCCCTGAAGCCTGACGGGATGCTTATTGTGCAATTAGCATGGATACACCTGTTGGAAGATTCCTGTTTGAAGGATTTGTTAGATTTGTTAGTGTTGGTAGCGTACGTTTGAATACAAATTTCATTAAATGGAAACACATTGGGTTATTTTGTTTGCAACACACAATTGATCAATGTCTGTAAGATTTTTTTTTATTTTTTTTTCGGCTAGTAACATGTAAACCAAGCTCATGAGTTAGAATTTTGGGGAGGATGTTTTGTTCCCCAGCCTAGAGGCAGTGTAGTATTTTGGCTAATTTGATTTCCGCTCTGTTTCCCTGCGCCTGGTGTGTACCCCGGCTGTCCTCGGGCGTTTGCAGGTGCAGCCGAATATTCAGTCAGAGTTGTGGAGTTGCTTTTGTTTCGGTAATGGAGCGAGCGCTTCTCCATTCGCCGGGTTTGTAAACAAGCTTTGTAAAAAAAAAAAAAAAAAAAAAAGAGGAAATGTGAGGTCAGGTCGGCTCTGAAATCCATGTCAACAAACAGTGAAATGTGACATGTCAAAACATTTCAACTGTCCAAATAATTTCTGTTAAAAATATATCCGTTCCCTGAGACATTTTGGTGGTGCAGTATTATTGATGTGGAAAGGGAAGTCCAGGCATCTCTGCTCAGACTGCTGCCTCCACGACACAACCCAGGATAAAGCGGATACTTGAGGAAATATCAGGGGGTACTTAGAATTATTTCTGATTGAAATTCAGATCAGGTGACACTAAATACTAATAGAACATAATTTTGAAAGGAAAGGCTCTTTCAACCTGCATAGAGACAGAATGCGTTGTTTTATTGCATGTGATTCATGATTTGGGCTCAGACCCTGATGGAAGATTGCAGTAATGATATGGAATACATGGCATTGATGGACGAAAGCCAGAATCTCCCCCAGAGCCCGGACACTGGTGGTGGTGGTAGGACGAGACCCAGGGCAGCCAGTTGACGATGACGAGCAGAGCCGAGGAGAGGCCAGGCGGAGGAGGGTCGCAGCATGGCTGGGAAGTGGCCGAGTGACTGACCGGGGAGCTTAAGAAGGGGATCCTGGGCGATGAGTGGCTGAAGCAGCATGAGCAGCCACGATGATTGGCTGACGTGAAGGTGCGGCTTGAGCTGGGGCCGTGATTATGATCGGTAAAGGCTGCCGTTGATTAGGCGATGAATGAAGGATAGATATGTCTTCTAGGTTGAATTTGCGCTGAAGCTTCATTTAAACACTAAAATGTTTTACCAGTAATTTAGTCTTATTCTGAACACATGACATTGTCTTTTTACTGATAAAAAGTAGTTTTATTTGATTCCTTCGAAAATAATCGGCAACACCCTTGAGGTAGGGGAAGCCACTAAAGCGTTTAAGGCGGTGTTTTTCAACCACTGTGCTCGTGCACACTATTGTGCCGTGAAATACTGTCTGGTGTGCCGTGGGAAATTATCCAATTTCCCCTAATTGATCCAATTTTTTTTTTTAAACAAATAAATTATTATCCGCAAATAATGTGCCGTGCTGTCTAGTAGTGATCGGCAGAGTAACCATGTAATACTCTTCCATATCAGTAGGTGGCCACGGGTAGCTAATTCATTTGAGACAAGAGAATTAGTGATGCATGGATGCGACAGATGGCGGTGGCAGTGCCATTGTAGCTAGCGAGACGTGACAGTGATGGAGAAGGTTTTGAAAAGAAAAGATGCCAATTCGGGACTCGACCCCCGACAAAATCTGGACCCAGGTGAAGGCCCAAGTATGAGTGGTCAAAAGAAAGCCAAGACGGTTAGCGCAAGGCAATATAGCCAAAGCTATCTTTCATTTGGATTTACTTTCACCAGAGATGCAATGAAACCGACTCCATTGAGTGTGTGGTGAAAAGCTATCCAGCAGTGCTATGGTCACTAGTAAGCTTAAACGCCATCTCCAAACAAAACACCCTTCGCTTTAAAACAAGAATGTGGACTATTTTGTTTTCACTTGCGTGAAAAAATGGAGAAACGGACAACTTTAATGAGAAAAAACACAAAGGTAAATGAGAGAGCCCTTAAAGCTAGCTATCACGTAGCTTAAATTGTAGCTAAGACAAAAAGGTTGCACACTGTGGCAGAGACATTAATACTTCCCGCCTGCAAAGCTATTATAGATGAGATGCTCGGACCTGAAGCAGCTAAAGAAATAGCCAAAGTCCCTCTGTCAGATAACACAATTTACAGACGTATTGATGACATGTCTGCAGACATTGAAAGTGTGGTTTTGGAAAAGATCCGTATCATGAAGAAATTTGCATTGTAGCTTGATGAGTCCACTGACATTAGCGGGCATGCTCAACTCACGGCCAGTGTGCGTTTTGTGGATGGAGACGCAATCAAAGAAAACCTTCTTTTTTGCAAGGCATTACCAGAAAAAAACAACAGGAGAGGAAATTTTTCGGGTCACATCACAATATCTTGAATATAAGTGGGAAAAGTGTCTGCACTGATGGAGCTGCAGCCATGGTCGGGCACACAAAAGGCTTTGTAAGCAGAGTGAAGGAAAGAAACCCAGATGTGATTGTTACGCAGTGTTTTTTTACATTGTGAGGCCCTCGTAGCCAAGACTTTACCGGCAGACCTAGTTCCAGTGTTGGATGATGTTGTGCGCATGGTAAACTTTGTTAAGTCACGACCCATGAAAAGTCGCATATTTGCATCTTTGTGTTGGGAAATGGGAGCGGAGCATAAAACCTTGCTGTTTAATATGGAGGTCCAATGGTTGTCGCGTGGAAAGGTCTCGGCTCGTGTGTATGAGCTGAGGAAGTGTTTCTGTCAAATGAGAGGTCCGATTACACAAAGCTGCTTGCAAGTGATGAGTGGTGTGGTAGGCTGGCATACCTGGCAGATATCTTTCATCATCTGAATGAACTGAACACACGAATGCAAAGCCGAAATTAAAACCTAAAGATAAAATAAATGGATTCCGTTCAAAGGTGCAACTCTGGCAGGAACATGTGAAAAGTGGCATCTTGAAATGTTCACACTTACCAAGCAATGGCAAGATGTTAACACTGCAGCATTGTGTGAGATAATAGTTAAACATTTAAAAACTCTTGAGGAGAAGATTTTATATTTTCTTCAGCCTCCACTGAATGCCTTGACCCATAGCTCAGCATCAGTTGGTGGAAAGGACATGACTTTACAGGAGCAGGAGTGAGTAAGTAAGTCCTTTATTGTCATTGTACAATTGTACAACGAAATAGTGTTCAGGTGTCAGTCCTGAGCTGCTGCGGCTGAGCCGCGCTGCCACTGTGTCAACCTGAGCTGACCTTGGAGGTCGGGGAAACTGTAGCACTCGGAAGAAACCTGGCTGGCTGCCCTCTGTCTCCTCTGATCCTCTGAAATGGTGCAACTAACTGAACTGAGACAAAACCGTTGTTTAAAGCTAAGCTTTGCTAATCTATCTTTGGACACTTTTTGGTTGGCTACTGCCAAGGAGTTCCCCATTCTGGCAAACAATGCTCCCATTTTTCACAACATACAGTGCCTTGCGAAAGTATTCGGCCCCCTTGAACTTGTTGACCTTTTGCCACATTTCAGGCTTCAAACATAAATATATAAAACTGTAATTTTTTGTGAAGAACCAACAAGTGGGACACAATCATGAAGTGAAACGAAATTTATTGGATATTTCAAACATTTTTAACAAATAAACAACTGAAAAATTGGGCGTGCAAAATTATTCAGCCCCTTTACTTTCAGTGCAGCAAACTCTCTTCAGAAGTTCAGTGAGGATCTCTGAATTTTTCAGTTGTTTATTTTATATCTTAGTTTTATATCTTTATGTTTGAAGCCTGAAATGTGGCAAAAGGTCGAAATGTTCAAGGGGGCCGAATACTTTCGCAAGGCACTGTATCTGTGTGAGGTGAGCTTTTCAAGCCTGACTGCTATAAAAACAAAAAAACAAAGAGAGCTGTTGAGGAAGAGCTTTGTGTGTGTCTTTGTTCGATTCCTGCCAGGGGTTACATCAGCTCTGTGTTCCTCCACACAGGCCCAGGAGTGAGTAGAAATATTTAATTTTATTATAAAATACTTTTTCTGTGTGTTTATTTGATTCCTATTCAAGACACTTTGATGAGAACGGCTTTACATTGTGAATATAAGCTGCAGAGTTTCATTTTTTTAAATTTTTTTGTTGGTAGAGTGCCTCGTGATTTGTTCAATGAAAAAAAATGTGCCTTGGCTCAAAAAAGGTTGGTTTAAGGAGACTACAAAAATGCTCCTCTTCCCTCATAAAGCTTTTTGGTTGAATGAACACGCCAACTTTAACATTAAGGTACAGTATGTAACGCAGTTTCTATGTTTACTACCGCAAACACAGAGCGCATCGTGAGCTCTTCTCGGTCTTCAGGGAACACATTCAATCAGGCAGAAGATCAGACACAAGTTGCATTTAATTAGAAATGCGAATTACCCTAAACCTAAACAAATCTAAAGTATTGAGCAGAATGTAGCCTACATATGAGCTGTCAATGAATACGCTATTATGAGCACTTATGTGTCATTAAATACATTATTACTAACCATTACATGTGAACTGTTCTAATTTGACAGACACAACGCTGCCATTGAGACTGTCCTAATTAAAACAGTCCATTTTCCCAGCGCTGTAGACCTGGCCTTTGTCTTTTGCTCTATTGCCTCTGCAGCAAGCCTCTCTCCTTCTATCTATCCCAGTAACGCGTGGCAGTCATTTAATGTCCGAGTCGCCGCGGGACGTGGAGTGATTATCTCCGTCATTCATCTCCCCACAGCCCCGAAGGGAGTCCAAGGGGTGAGGAGCACTGTTTACCGCGCGCGCTACGGCATTTATTACCAACGCTCTCTTCGACACGAGCGCACAATCATTCTCTATCTGTCTGTGATAAAAATAACAACTCTTTATTCTTGCTCCTGTTTTATTGTTCTATCATTTACAAGTGTTTAGCTTAAAACAAAGAGTAGCTCAAGTAAGTGTTATTTTATTTTGGGAGTCAAAAGGCGGAGGCGCGGCTGACAAGCTCGGATAAAAAAAAAAAAAAAAAACACTTCTCGCTTTATCCTGTGACCTTTTAACTCTTCCTTAATACAGCGACTGCTCGTCTGACAACAATGACAGCCACCTTCAACCTGCCCTTGTCAGATTTGCTCACATGTGTTTATGACATAATGTAGACACCATTCAGATATAAATTTTAATAGACGGATCTTACACGTTTAAAGATTTTATTGCAAATCGTGTGAAACCCTTGTGCCTGTGAGAACTTACACAGACATCTTGTTATATTTGCCACATTGCTCAAATGAGGCAATATGTGTCAAATATCCCTTTCATTTTAATTTGTCATTGCACTTTTGGGGAATATTTAGGATTTAAGGATAGATGTCTAGATAGGTAGAGTATACAGATTTCCTGTAGCTCTTGTAAAACAATGGACAAAAGTTCACTCCTGTACAAAAGGGGTCTCCAACCTTTTTCACCAGGTTATTTTTACACACAAAAAAAACCTTATGCATCAAAGACACTTGAGTAAAATGCGACTTTGGTGGAGATGACACACGGAGAGTTAGTGGCAAAGATGATATGAGGCCCACCACATGTCTTTTAGACCCAATTTTAACACCCCGTTTTTTTGAGACATTTTATGGATCTTTGAGAGTCTTCCCTGCTGCCTGAGGCCATCTGTCTAACAGCTGAAGCGCAAAAGAGGATGAATGCTGCAATAAGACAATGAGGCAAAGCACAAAAGCACATCAACTTCAGAATAGTTTCAGAAGAATAAAATACGCGTTCTGTCAAAGTCCTGATCTAAACCTACGCCATTCACACCAGACATCCCAGGAATCCCAGTGAACTGCAAGAGTTTTGTAAAGAGGAAGGGTCCAAGATTCATCCTGATCGTTGTGCACAACTAATCTGCAACTACAGGAAATGTCTGGATGAAGTTTTTTCTGCCAAAGGAGGGTCAACCAGCTATTGAATCCAACAGTGGACTCACTTATTCCACACTGTCCTGTGAATGTTTACATGTTTATGGCCAATAAAAATATGATCAAATGTAAATGAGTGGTATTAGTTTAAGCAGACACTGTTTACTCATTCTTGTGATCAGACCACATTTTATGAGGAATTTAAGCAGAAATGCAAGAGATTCCAAACAATGTACTCACTTTTTTTCTCCCACTTTATGTCAACTCCTTATAACTGCATTGTGAAGTAAATTCACTTATCCATCCATCCATTTTCTCCCACTTGTCCGTTGCCGGGTCATGGGGGCAGCTGTTGGAGCTGCCCAAGTCACAAATTTACTTATTGCTGAAATAATTACAGTATATTTCTCTTACTGCTAATGTTTCATCTCAAAATAATACCTAAAAAAAAGTTTCAAGTTGTGTGTTTGAATGATCTCAGAAGTGCCATTTGTACGGCAATGTCATGAAATGGTCGGCATCAACTCGAGTGAACTGAATCCAAGCGTCTTGTCTTCCGGTTTGGAAAAATATTCCCAGAAAATACTTATATTTCTTTAAAAAACAAGTACTCAATAATCGTAGAGGTACAATATATCATATTAATGCTTATAGTTTACTTTGGAATGGCTAATATAGCATGATATAGGCCCTTTACCAGTGTTAGACCGGTATCAAACTTAAAATTTTTAAGCAAAAATTTTGAAAAACGTGTCTTTATACAACTTAATGATTTTATTAATGCACATAGCGTCCTTGAACAAATTCAGTCTGGTTTCAGGGTGAACCACAGCACCAAGAAGATCCTTTAAATGATTTTTAATGATTTTAGATTCAGTTATGATTAAAAAAAGATGACAGTGTTGGTTCTACTGGATCTGAGCGCTGCCTTTAATAAAGCCGACCACACTATTCTTTTAACTCGTTTAAAAATACATCGGCCTCTCCGGTGCTGTCCACAAATGGTTTATATCCTACCTCACAGACACTCATGGTAAGTGTGGATACCTGCAGCTCTAAAGTCCATAAAATCACATGTGGTTTGCCCCAGGGTTCGATTTTAGGCCCAGTGCTTTTTTAACCTGTATATGCTCCCTCTTGGTGATGACATCAGGAGACATGGAGTCAACTTTCATAGTTACGCTGATGATACACAGTTGTACATCTCCGTGTCTCCTGATGACACCAGGCCAATGGATGCACTTTTTAACTGCATTTTTTATATCGAATCTTGGATGGCAGAAAACCTTTTGTCATTGATGTTTGTGTTGTTGTTTTAAGTGGACCCCAGGAAGAATAGTTATTAATTAATAACTAATGGGGATCCGTAATAAAGATAAACATTGTCATTGTCATTGACCGTATATTTGCGGGCTGGGGGGATTTTAATCTGTATCGCACTTACATTTTGTATAAAAAGCGCTTTATAAATAAAGTTTGATTCAAAGACAATGACTTGATTACTATATTGACCAAAACTTTTACAAATTGTGTTCGGCATGTTCAGAACAAAAAGAAAATGCACCTAAAATGTGAGTCATAGTAAATAGTCTTTTGAATTGCTCTTTAACTTTAAATGAACTGGATCTCAAATTTCATAAGAGTCGCGTCGTTTCTTCAATCAAAAGCTGAGAGAAAATAATACGTTTCTGGGTGGCCTCAACAAGTCCAACGTACACATTTTAAACGGCCTTTTGTGTGTTAGTCCTCCAAGTTCTCCAAAACTGTGCGTGCGTGTTTTCTTCTAGTTCTGTGGCTTCTTCACAGCCCTAAACAAAAAGTCTAATCCTTCATCTTTCCCCTGGCCAAATGGATGGATCGATGCACTATACTGTCAAACACACAGAAAACAAACCTCTCTATACTGAGACATTGACGTCTTTAGCCACGACGACGTTAATTGGCGTGCATTCGACTTGCATTAAGTTGTCTCAATCAGTGAAGCGCGTGTTATTGTATGGTTTAAGCTTTTTAACACCTTGCACTGCATGGTTTGATGGATACGACGTGTTGAGGACACGCATCGGAGAGCCACGGAGGCGATTGGAAAACAGCGCGCGTTTCAATCTGCAGTCCCCCCGCACCCACACGAGTCGACACAGGCCCGTTACCGTCTGCGGCAGATTGAACAGAAGCGTTTGGAAAAAGAACGAAGTGAAAGTAATTTTGGCTCCTTGTACTTTCCGGTCCCTGTCGCGTAGCTCTGCCTTACACTGTGCAAACGTATCTCTTCATAAAGGCATTCACACGTTCATTTGATCTTTTAGAGAGGGGGGGGAAATATCAATTACCTATTATAGTTTTTGACTACATTTTTGGATTGCTCATATGTTTCTTTCTCATCACCAGAACCTACACTAGTGTACTCAGCATAGTACACTATCAATACTTTCATCCCTCTTCGTGCCTCGTGATTAAACAAACGTGCCGCGATGTCCTCTATATAAACTGCTACGCCGTTCTTATCTGAGGGAAGGCAGACAATATCCTGAGAGGCAAAGATAAAACAAGCGGCGGTGTCATGGCAGCAGACATCTCATCAAGCGCACGTAACCCCTGGAAGGACACGTGTGTGCGTGGATAAAAAAATACGCGACACACGTCAAGAAAATGTTTCGCAGGTAAAGCCAAGGCCCAGGTGTGTGTGTGTGTGTGTATAGTTGGAGTGTATCCGAGCAAATTAACTGGGAGAATAAGCGCGTGATATCCAGTCGATACCAAACTGTCACGTGTTAAATGTCAAGGACTCTAAAAATTAACGCTTCCAAAGTGGTTTATACATAGATCCGTCTGCGGTGAAACGATGTAAGAAGCCATTGGCAATATGTAACCATTTTTTCATCAAAGGTGTCTATGTTTTATACTGTTAGCTGAAGAAGCGGAGCTAGTGGCACGCGGTTCTCTTATTCTACACAAAGACATGCAGTCTGGCGCCTGGATCACGAATTAACCTCTTAACCCTCGCCCGAACCGCACACATTTAAAAGCTTCTTTAAAAAAAAGGCGTCAATAGCAAGAAAAGTGAGCCGAAAACGAGGATGAGAATGCGACAAAAGAGCAACAGAAAAAGTGGTAAACGCAATATAAAAAAAAGCAATGGAAAAAAAATGTTTCAAAAAAGTGAGTACACGCCATCGACGCAAGGAACATTTTCCATTTTAAACAAGTTGTGTTGGTCCTAGCTTACACTGGCCTTTATGCAGTATCCTTTTAGGTTTGGGTAAAGCTGATACGAAGATCAGAGAGAAAATGCACTTGGTGAAGGCGGGGGTAATATATTCGATAACTATTATGTATGAACTCACGCGGTAGGACTGCATTACTATGGGTAATGAAATTAAAGAGCCAACACGACGAGGATGCCAGACTGCGCCGTGTTTCGGGACAGACCGGGGCAAGAAATCAGTCGCCTAACTTTAGCGGTTCTGTTTGTCGTGCTATAAAATGGCCTTATAATGAACAGAGCAGCGTGTTGGCTGAGGAGAGGAGCCAGGGCGCTGTGCCTCTGGGAGAGGAGCAGAGGAAAATGAACAGCCCAGAATTATACTAGATATGGACACAACAATTACATCAGACAAGATTTAGGGGCATTGGAATTCAATACCTCAATGCGTATTAACAAGGCAAATAATAATGGTGTCAGTTTTAGTTATTAGTCATTATAATGTGTGTGCATTTTAGGGCAATCCGTATCCGTTCCTGTCTTTTTGATGTACATTGTGGTAAAATGACGCATGTCCAGTCTGTAATTCACTGGGTAACAAAAAAATATTTTTTGAAAATAGTCCAGGGTTTTCCAGCTGAATTTTGATGCTCTGAGTCCGAAAATGACCTTGGTTTTGCTCAATCAGGTCAGGATTTTTGCTACAGAAATGCTTTAAAAATCGATTTTGCGTCAAAAACAAATTTCTGCGGATCATCAGCTGAGAAACCCTTGACGTTTTTTCTGTTTTCCTCAAGAAATAAAAGTCAACGTATCCAAAGTCATTCAGTTTTTATTTACTCCATCAAATTTGATAAGCAGAATTCATAATAACGTAGTCGTACGTAATCCGTAACACTATGGCTGTATCTCAAAAGGTTGACCTGATAGAGCAAAATGCATGTGATATTCGGACTCAGAACACCAAAATTAGTCTAAATCAGTTGAGAAACCCCTGACCATTTTTTGGCTGTCAACTTGTGTTGTGAGCCGGGCGGTGATACTTTAACACTGTGCATCTGGCAACGCACGGATAATGTCACATGGGGATAGAATGCGTTTTATTTAGTGAAGGACAAAGTCCGAGAAGCGGAGGAGAGTGAGCCGTCAATCGCTGCTGTCCATCGGGGCCTCGCGGGACTTCAAAGCAGACTTCTGTCAGAGTCAAATCTTGACAAGCAGGCAATTATTTACAAAGGCTTCAGGTGATCTAGGGACACTATACGTGGGTTTTAATTGACTGTCTTTGCACCATTGAGTCAAACAAAATTTAATCCAAGAAATTAAAACAAATCTTCAAATTACTAAACATTCATTTGGGGCCACAACAAAAGAGACTGTCACACAAAATGCATTCATATTAAACCTCCTAACCCCCACCGTAACCCATTTTCTCCAGCTTAGCTTTACCCAAATTTACAAGCTTGTAGCTTACAGCCTATAGGCCAGTGTAACACCTCATTTGAAAGCTAAGCCCTGCAAAACTGACATAAGATTTCCCTCTCGTTGTCGTCACTTTCTTGTCATATGTTGGGTTCTTTTTTGCTGCCTATTTTGTTTGGTTATAAAAAATGTTGTGTTGCGTTTTTGTTGCTTTTTTTAATAAATGTTCCGTTGCTTTTTCACCGTCTGTTTTGTTGCGTTGTTGTCGCTCTTTTTATGCTTTTTTTTTTTTGGGTTGCGTTTTCATCCTCATTGACGTCTCATTCTTGTCCCTATTTTTGCTTTTTCTTTTTTTCAACAAGCTTTTAAATTCGGGTAAAGTCAAACAGGAGAAAAATTTGCTCGGTTAAGGTGTGGGGGTTCAACGGTGAAGAGCCATAGACATAATATTATTAGTTGACCGTCATTCCTCACGCCTCCCATTTACATTATTAACACCAGTGGAGAAAAGATCCCAAATGAAGTGCCATCCTCACCCCTCGGTCTGAACACACAGATCTAAACAGCTCCGTCAGACGAAGAGGTGCCATGTTGTTATTACCATAGAACAGTTCCCACAGCACCACCGATGGAAGTTTGCGTGCCGCGTATAGTTCCTGTCTCACACTACGGGAACCACCGACTGCACTACATTCGTCCGGGTGCGTACCTATGTTCCCCGGGTCCTATGTTCCCCGGGTGCGATGTTTATTTTTCCGTAGGTGAGTCAAGTCATGAGAGTGAAATGTCATACATATATCAATCAGCTTAACCCTGACCCTGCCCTAGCCTCTAACCTTAAGGATAGTGGGCTGGTGCCTAATCTTCATCAATAGAAGTGGGGGAACAGAGGTACTGGGGAACATAGGTACCGGGGAACATAGGGCTGACCCCCATTTGTCCTCTGAGTGTCTGAACTGAACAAAGCATTAGACCTCTTCACGGTGATACAGAGCTGCATCGGCCCTTGTAAGACCGCGTGACATTACCCTTTCACTTTGAACATTGCAAAAGCCCGAACCACTTTGAGTTTAATGTGCGGGAGTCTGCAGCAACTCGGAGCAACTACAACGGAAAGACGTCACGCTCAGGTTCATGATTAAACCGATTCCTTTTTCTTTTTTTTTGATTGGGCTGGGATAGCGGCCATTTATGTGCGGAGCTTTCTAAGTGGAGGCAGGGTGCGGCGCAATCTTCCGACGGCCTTGTGTTTCCATTCACGTTCGGATCAAAAGCTTTGCATGTGGCATGTGAGCAAACAACTTTTAATTAAACGCGCGGCACGGCTGCAAATTACAAACCAGATTGTGTTGCGAGACATGATGAAACTGCTAAAAACTTTGGGAGTAATTTTAAAAGCAATACGCTGTTTGCAGTGAAATAAGTTCGGAGGCAATGATGAATGGAAGTGTACTTCTCTTTTTTCTTTCATGTCGCCTGAGTTCTGCGCGCACACCAAGTCAGAAAAGTTCTTGAGAAAATAAAGGGATCACGTTATTTAATTGAAGAGAGTTAATGAACACAAGGGTTAAAGATATCTCACATAGAGATCCGCGAGGTTATAAGTAGAATAATGTGTTGATTAACACCTTTGGTATGTTTGTCTGAGTGTACCAGACCACAAATGAAGTTCCGTCAAGGGAAAAAATCAGTTCTTTGAATAGTCACTCAGAAAACTTACAGAAAACACAAGCAGTAGAAAGAAAGCAAGGTAAAAAAAAAAAAAAAGGTAAATTGGCGTCATGAACTAGCTTTGGTCTTAACTTTTCATAGCTTAATGATTATAATGTTGCACAGCCTGTGCCTACCAAGTAACCAAATTAAAACAAGTCTGTGGGGAAGCTGGCCAATGAGCTGGTCAAAAATTCGTATTTGACAAAAAAGTATTTCACCATTTTTGGTGAAATAAAAATGGTGGTTAAATCTAAATGTTAACCAAACAAATACTAAACAAAAGAAACCTGGGACAGTTATGCTTAGCTGTTTAGTTGGATATTGCAAAAAAATATAACTATGAAGCAATGAATACATGAACTTAACTGAGTAAAGTGACAAAGACATGAATGGGACAAAGTAACCCGAACCTACATTGTCACAAAGTCACCACTACGGACCCGTAAGCATCGACGTGCCGAACAGTCAAACACTAAACCTTTTGAAAACATACACAAACCAGTGATGCAACCGAACAAACTGCGAATATATTTCTGGTTCAAAAGGGTCAGAGCGAGTGACTGCCACCCTCGCGCTTTCGAAAACATAAGTTTCATTCAACTCGGTTTAGACTATGTGACAACCTGAGGTCTACACTCAAACAAAATACATACATAATGTGTATGCATAATAGAACGGCAAACAAATGTAATTTCTTTGTAAATATTTTATATCTGATGGAAAACCTGTTGAAAACACCGCGGTCCATCGAATGCTCTTTATTTCTTATTAACAATGACAGACACATCATCTGCAGTGTGACTCCCGAGCGGGTCATTAAACTCCATGAGGCCCTGTCACTCCGGCGAACACATATCTTTATTTGTCCTGTTGTCTTTGCGCAGCAGCCGTGTTTACAAATGCAGAGACAATCTCATTATAACTTGAAATAAACACAAATCCAATTAGTAAATGACGGCGTGTACATGTCACTCACCATATCTCAAGTCGCAGGAGACGGCAAGTGAAGTGACTCCTCTTTTACGCTCATTCCAAACTTCACCTTGTGTTGGGGCGATTATTATTTATGTTATTGGCATTTTACTTTGGCGGCTGGAAAGCTCGATGACATTCATTGAGTCAGTGGTGTAGACATCCATCTTCCCACACTGTCAGGTCATCAGAACTCCGGCCCGCGAGTTCCCCCGAGTAATATTTATCAGTGTCAAAAGTTTAGCCGTACTGTCCCGTGGACCGATGGCTTTGGAGTTGACCTTTAATTATGATTATGTCCTCAACCTAATCAGCACTTGTACAAAGAAATGTATTGCGCTTTATTTCAAACTTTTTAAACAACGAAGCCTCGATATTTTTGTGGCGTAACTGAAATGTAATGAATGAGTCTATAAAATGCACTTGCTTACAAAAATACACTGTTTGTAATTTTGCTCGTGGTAGCGGCAGTGGTGGGCCAGCAGGGCCTTCTCTGCTGGCCCTGGCCAAATGAAAAAAAGTGTAAAATGTCTTAATAGTATATTTAATTTCTAATTTATTTATATAATGTACAGTTGAGTCGCTTATATTGGTTTTGTTGAGGTGTAATACTCAAAAAGTGTCTTAAACACCTCTCACGAGCTGCTCCTCCTCAGGGCCTTCAGAACAGATTCTGCAGGCCCTGTGTTGTCAGGCCGCACACATGATTGACAGCCAGCGTGACTGACAGAATTATCAGCCAATCAGAATTCGATGTACATTGACAGTCCGCCCCCCAGGGCCTTCAGAAGCTCTGCAGCTTCCCCTGCGCTTTGTTCGCCTGGGAAAACCGCTAATGTAGCCGTGCATGGGCAAGACGTTCTAGCCACTCCGAAGAGAACCGGATAAACAGATATTCCTCTTGGAAACGTCCGAACGAGGAAAAATGAAGTGGATTTACTGATCACGGATATTTATACATTTATAAAGCAGCGGGAACGACAGCGGGACGTAGACGCTTCGCCCCGGACAGGAGAAGGGTTTCCCCACGTCAGCTACGCTGGGACTCGGGCAGGGAACAGGTACGAGACTACGAGCGCTATAAAAAAGGGATCTCAAATAGCACCAAACTTTAAGTTTAGTATCTTTATTTTACTCGCTCGGTCAACAAAACATCTCCTAAAAACCGCCGCCTGTCTCCAAGTTATAACGCGCTCGTCTCTGCCTGTCATGTGTCGTGTGTTTCCGTATGCTAGCCCGAGTGTTCCCGAAGGTTTTTGCTTTTATTTGGAGTTGGAGGCACCGCTGCTTTGGTTTGCGTTGTTGACAAATCCTTTAGCAGACAAATGCCACGCAAAAAGGCAGTTTTATCCATACGCCTATTGTCGATAAGTTTATATGTGTTTAACTGCGTGAACCCAGGTTGCTATTGAAGGCCCTGACTGAAACCCCACGGCCCGTCACTGGGTAGCAATAACAACAGGCAAACATGCTAATCTGTGCAGGCCCAACCCAGCCCAGTGCCTGGTCTACCCGGTTATATAGGCCAGTGGTTCCCAAAGTTCCCCAGATGATTTCAAAATGAAATAAAAAGAAAAATGCTACTGTTTTTAGTATATCTTGGAGTGTAAAACAGCATATAATTAGTGGAATCCATTCAAATAAACTGTTTAAATACATATTCACTTGATTTTAAAATGTCTTTCGGCCCTAAAGTAGCATTAGAGGGTCCTGCGTTGTTTACGTGTCCATTTTTGGGGTCCCAACCATAAAGGTTTGGGAACCCCTGATATAGGCAAGCATCTCCACGGCCCAGGCCAGGTCTATACCAGGCTGATCAGGCATACGGTTTTGGGGCCGACCTCTGGCCGTGGCCCTAAACCGAGACTAATGTGCCGTGAACGTTAGCATACCACTTGCATGTAGCTTACCTTCATAGTTTGTATTTTAGCTGCTTCTTTCCTGAAGTATTTGCCTTGGCATTTGTCCACATTGTTCTCATAAGCGGCTCACAAAACATTTCAGGCCGTTCTGTTGTCCCTTTAACTTTTTGTTTGTTCATGTGTCCACCATATATTTAAAAGAAAATCCACCTTACGTTCATAAAAGCACTAAGCACAGAGAACTTGACACTTAACATGTACGAATATTTCTATTACACAATATGTCCATAACATCTCAAATCATTGTGCAATCAAGTGCATTTTCACAGACCTTTAAAACCTTCTATATACAGTAAAGATATATGTGAGGATTTTACATGGTGATGATAAGTGTGCCCTTGCTTTACACAAGTAATGAAAAAGGTTTTTGAAGTGCAATTGCTATAAAGTCTTCACAAGCAAAAGTCAATTTTTCATAAGGGACATGAGGCTGGACACTGAAAATCAATAAGCTCTGATTTAAGAGGAGCTGTGTATTTATGTGCAAAGACAATACTTATAGATTTCCAAACACAAAAAGAAGCATCTCTAAAGCGTCCCTGTGGTTAGGTTGCCCGGTGACAGTATAATACAGGTTTAGAACTTTTTTAATGCCTTTGTATACTGCATATAGAAAAAGTAATGCCTCCACTAGCGACGGATGCTCTTTAGGATGGAGGCGTCTGTTTGAAGGCAATTGAAAAGTTGAAATGATCGGAATGACGATAGAGTAAGGGGATTACGCAGTGATTATATTCATATTCCAGCAGGTAGGCCAACATACTGTATGAGTGAGTGGGATTTATTAAGAGAGACCTATGAGAGCTAAAATATACAGACCAATTAGACTATTTTAGTTTCCCTTCTTGGTCTCTAATTGAACAGTGGTTCTCAAATGGTTGGTCACGACGCCAAAGAGGGCTGTGGGATGAGGGCCGCTGCTATAACCACTTGGGTGTCCTAGGCAGAAATGTTTGCCGCGCATTGGCACACATTTCTTTTGCTCGTCTTCCACCCATTGACACTCTCGTTCATACACCAAGTTACGCAGACACTGGAGAACTCCTTTCAGTTTGTCTACGGGGCGACCTGAAAGGGCACATTGAGTTGTGCATTCAGTCCGCAGCCTCCGTGTGATCCAGCGCTTTCCTGTCCCGGCCCTGTAAGTTCCGGGTGATTGTAGCCGCACGTGCCGTCTGGGTCGGTGTGTCCTACAGGTCTCATGTGGCCTTACTGTGCGAGAGGTGAGCAAAACAGGCAGCTAAAAAGGAATTGTGTTTTAGGGAACGGATAAGAATGCCGGATTTAGTCAAAATGTATAACCAATTTAAATACATTCATGAAGGAGACAGAAGCACTGAGGGTTTCTCAACTTTGACAATGTCCACTATTCTATTCTATCTTCTTGGTTGCCAGAATATTCAAGAACTCTCACTATTGCAGCAGTAAGAGTAGCTGGATACCACTGATCTAATTTCCCCCTACAATGTACATTTATACCCAACAAAATTTGAAGTAAGCCTTCTCTGTCTATGCTTATTATTTCACATATAAAAAGTTTTTTTTTCATGGAATTGTTCGCCAAAATCTATTCTACAATCCATGACAGCACTATTTTATTCTATTCTATTTTTATTTACCGGATTTATACTGGCCTATAGTCGTGCCTGCCAAAACCGCTGCAAAAGGGACTTTCAAATCACTGTGTAAACTAACCATGGCAGGTCAAAAACTAAACAACATCACCATTTCCTCAGTGTTTAATCGGAATCACCAGTCAGTGCTTCTGCTGAGCGCCGAATAAAAAATATAAATGAGAACTGATCCTCAGCCCAAATGAATGACGTTGTACCAGTGCCATGTCCCGCTCTGATAATAAACAAGCGCGTTTTACCTGAGCGTCTGCCACATGCTGGCCCACACCAACAGCAGCCGGTAAAAACATCTGCTGCCTGTTTAGCCCGTGTGCTCTCACCGGGCCCTGAAACTAACGTGGGAGGTAGAGTTCTTATAGAGCGGGATACCATTTGTGGAATTCCTGATGCATTCTGTAATAATTAACCTCTTAACCCCCACCTGAATCGAGCACATGTTCTCCAGTTTGGCTTTACCCAAGTCTAAAAAAGAAAAAATCTGACGAAAAAGCGATGGAAAAGTGACAAAAAATGTCATGAAAATGTGATGAAAAGTTTACAAAAAATTATGATAAAGTGAAAAAAAATTTGACCAAAAAGTGATGGAAAAAGTGACAAAAAGGGTGACGAAAAATTTGACAAAAATGTGACAAAAAATGACGACAACGTTTTTTTTTTTTTATGAAAACGCAACAAAAAAGTGATGAAAAAGTGATGAAAAAGGGACAAAAAACCTTTGGGGTAGGGTGTACACAGAGTACCACTGAAAGCAAAAAAAAAGATTGGGAATCGCTGCTCTAGTCAACAGAAACCCAACAGATTCAGTCACATACAACAGTTTTAAAGTTCATTCACTACTTTTTATTTAGTTTTGTTATTTAGTCAGGAAAAATCATTCATCGAGAATATTACTCATAAACATGCATGAATGAAACAAAACACACCTCCGTGGTAAGCTTTAGCTCCATATGTGACCTTTAAAATTGCCCGCGCTTCCATTTGCGGCGCGTCTTTATTCCACATGTTGCCGCTCGTTTTCACATCCACGGTGAATGGATTTATTTCCACTTTTCAGCTTCGCGTCCTTGATTCGCCTTTCTGACCTTTCTACAGACTTTCACGAGGAACAGTCGATTCTACGCATTGAAAGCGGATCGTGGTTTGTCTTACAGAATCACAACCTGTCATTTCTGAAGAAGACATTTCCCAAAGTGCAGGAAGCTCAAGGACAGCGCTGGCAAGGTCTCTGCGCCATAAGTTCATCTCCATTTGTAACACTCTAGAAAAATCAATTCCCTTTTAAAGCTTCCCAAAAGACGCATTAAGAATGACTTGTTCCGCTTTAAGAGTCCACCGCTGGTCTGCAATGATGGAATTAAATGTTCTAATGTTCTATTCTGTAGAATGGAGTACTTGTTACACTTACTTACCAAACATGAATGGGTTTCTGATATCTTATAGAAGTTTAAATATATGTTTAAGTATATTCTGTACCATTCGTAATAACTGTCATCAATTGTAAGTATGAATTGATCAAAACCATTTCTGGAGTGGTGTTTTTTGAGTGAATTGCGCATGAGATCTTTGACTATGCACAAAGCGCCTTCCTTTTACCCAAGCTCGTAAACAGGCAGTGCTTTCCTCACCTTCTGATCGCTGGTACAAAGCGTATCCCTCCATCGCAGAGCACCGGCAGAGGAAAACGTCCGCCGAAGCTTCAGTACTACAAAGGAAAAAGTAAGGATGGAGACTTTATGGATAGATGTAGAGCCTTTTCAAATCAACAAATTGTCAAAACGTGTTTGAAATGTCTCACAAATAAAAATGGGACAAACAAGGAGGTATCCGGGCGAGACTCACAGCTAAGCCACACACGCCTTCTATTGTTCTGGCTAATGGATGTTCACTGGAGAATAAAACAGATTGACTGCTAAGCTCTTCCCAGAAGATGGAGAAAGACTGTTGTGGAGTGGAGGGAGCTGTGCAGGAGGAAGAGGAAGGAAGTGGAGGAGCAGACCAGTGCAGGACACCATGCTCTGAAACAGGGACAAACCCTGGAGGCGCTGCACCGTTTCAGAGGATCAGAGGAGCCCTGAAGGCAGCCAGCCAGGTTTCCTCCGGGGTGCTACGGTTTCCCCGACCTCCTGCTCAGGTTGACCCACAATGGATGGAAGCGCGGCTCAGTTGCAGCGGCTCAGTTGCAGCGGCTCAGGACTAACGCCTGAACACTATTTCGTTGTATGCTTGCACAATGACAAATAAAGCACTTACTTACTCACTTATAACTGCAAAAAAGCACAATACCTCCTCTTTTTCACACGCAAAAGCAGTTCTTGCTTGTTTTTCTCAACAAGAAGGTTGCAGCAGGTAAAACAGGCCACACTTGTATTTATAGGACTAAGCATATACAACCAATGTTCCTTTTAGCAAAAGCAAAGCATCTCCACAGCATCAGTGTAAAAGTGTAGTTCTGTACTTATAGGTCCATTATGTACCCCTTTGGAGTCGCAGGTATGAATCAGTCTTCCTTCACCTCTGGTCTTCACTTTATGTCCAAAACCTCGCAAATGCTCCTACAGTATGCACAGGTCGCACTCTCACAACACTTCCCAGGGTTACCGCTCCATTAGATCGTTTTGCGCTCTCAATGCCTCAAGTGCACAGATACACTCAAGAAGATGTTCAGAATGAGAAATCACGATGAAAAGGAGGGTGACGGCCATTATGAAGGGGGCCGAGGAGATTGGGGTTCGGAGAGAGCGCGATTATTGCTGTTGAGGTCTACTTTTGATGGCTCTTTCTGAGTAAATGTTCTTGCCTAGTTTGGCTAATCTTACTCTCCCCTCTGCCTCGTGCCCCTAGTGATGATGGCCATAATAGAGATGGGACGTAAACGAAATAATAATTTATGGATATCTATAGAATTATTTGAACTTGGGCATAGCACGGAAACTTTGCTTTTGGAATAAAAAAAAATATATATATATTTCCGTTAAGACTCAATCATCTGCCTTTTTTTTTTTCTGGAAACCCCTTGAAAACGTCAATGGTGCATTCACACATAGATAAAAAACCTTCCATTTATTCATCATCAAAAAGCGCTGAAGAAAAATCAGCAAAGAAGTGCCTCCATATCACGAGTATGGCAGCCGGTGTGAATTACTAAATGCAAATGTGGCAGACGGGTTTTTTTGCACAACGCATTTTCATCGAAAGCCTTCAATTGGTTCGCACTCAATTCTGCTCCGACACCGTAGCTCTAGTACAAAAGTCAGACTGGGACACTGAATAGCCGGATAATTGCTGAAGATAAAGATTGCCTACAGACTCTTTGTGTAAGGAGATGCCTGTGATACCGGAGGCCGTCTGATCTCAGGTGCTGGGATTGCGGAATTAGAACAGAAACTGGTTCTAGCCATACGATTTACAATTGCTCTGTAAAAACAATATTTAATTTGAACCGGTTTGTCTCATCCCTGCTGACATAGATAGGTATTTTTTAAGAAAGGTCAAAGGACATCCATGCTGTTTAAAACCTGGGGGTAATTAAACAAAAGTGATTGGAGGCAAGTACAAGTATCACCAGCAATCCATTCTTATGTGCACACAGGTTATTGGATAAAACACAGCCACACTCCCTTTCCGAATATTTGCATTTTCAAAAGCCTCACAATGCTCTATGACATGAGATGATCTACCCCTCCTCCTCTCAGCCTGATAAAAGCCACCCTCTATACGGCGGTCACGGGTCAGTGAAAGCAACACTGGCCATGGTAAACCTATTCATCCAGGGCCATTCACAATGTAATTTGGCTTTCGTCCAGCGCAGACCTGTGCAGCCCCGTTGTCCCTGAAGGCTGTTAGCTGATCGCGAGGCATATTAATTAAAGACCCTTCTCCCATTACACGGTTTCGGAGCGCTGCATGCTTTATTGTTCGTGAATGATTTCTTGATTATTTATTTTTTACATAAGGAAGAATGTCAAGTAAAATGTCATGCTGAGGAAGGCGGGCTATAGCACCTTTATTTCATGCATCATCAATGTGTTTTTATAACAATCGTGGATAAGAATAACTAAAAAATGTGTGTATGCAGGTTTAGGGTTTACTACAAAGGGACTGATACATCTTCTTCAATACCACTGCCGCAACCTGACAAGAGTAGTTAGCAACCACGGGGAGAACCCGCAAACTCCACACAGAAAGGCCAACACGGTCTTGCAACCGGACTATGTGCTTTAAAGGTGCATTATATAACTTTTTACATATGTGTGTGTAATTGGTCTTTCTGTGACCCAATGGCTGTATGGGTGGTCAGCATGGCGCCTTTACTTGCAATCAGGGTGGCCTCTACAACGCACCAGCATCCATTGTTTTGTGTAGTTTTCTGGTGAGAGGGTCCGTCAGCAGTGAAAATCTACCAGAAACTCTCAAAACAATTGATCATGAAGCATCATAAAGGCCACTGTGATGGAAAATAAAGGTGAAATAAAGGCTGCTGGGTCACTGAAAGGTTAGACAAATGAAAATGTTTTGTTTCCACATAAAAAGTCGCATATCGCACCTTTAATTGCTAAATTGTCTGACTCCATTTGCCCAAAAGAGGAGCCTTACTCCAGAATGATTGCTTTCAATCCCTATATTTGAAATCCCTTCTATATTTTAATCTGAATTCAGTCTGTGTATTTTCATACCTCATGGGAGCCCAGTTCAGTGGGATGTATTTTTGCAATGTGGGTGAAATATCACATCAAGACACAAAACTAGTTTATGCGCCGATGTATTACGTTAGTGCTTGATTAATTGTTAACAGTCCATATGCACTTTCATGAATGTATTTATCTAAGAGATTGTTTCATTGTGAATTACAAACCAGACAGTGTAGGCCTGATTTCCTAATGTTTGTTGATGATTGTGTCGGTAAAACTACTGCGTTTTATTTGGCCATATTCCTTTGAGCATGGAGGAATGGCCACAACAAAAAACATTAGGCCCCAGAACAGAGCCTTGTGGGACTGCCCGGTGTTATCCATGTCAAACCTTCATCACCGCCACAGAGATATTTTACCTTTCATTAGACATTTTGAATAATGTGAATTCAATCCTCTGAGCTGTTCATTTGCGATTGCATCATGAAAAGCCGGCAGCAGGGAACAGAGCCGGAAACACATCAGTAAGTAGCTCAGAAGCACGTCTGTTTGATTCCTGCGAGCGACGGAGAGGCGGGAGGTAGAAAGACAAAGGATGTGACTTGAGAGAAAATCAGCATGTGCTCTGTGATACTGCAAACTCATATTTAATATTAACCAAAATGGGTGTCAAAGTCAGCTGTCAACTTGTGCGAGTGAATGAAACATTTTGAAACTTTTTCCAGTATCCAGTATTTTTACTTGACCCCGGGCACCACAGCTCAAGGCGAAAGTTTTCATCTTAGTAGATCCTGAAATGCCGTGTATGAATTGTCTGCTCTCGACTCCACAGGCAGACCACTAATCAAGGACCTACCTATATTTCTACTTAGTTTGCCGAGTTGTGAGAATATTTCTGCTACTCACCAGTGAATAAATCTCACTTTTGCAAGATGGATGGTGGGTGTGAGACGTTTCCTTTTCATATAAGTTTCTTTTTAATAAGTTATACAGGTAGCAACAGTGGTTTAGGGTGAAAATGTAAGTTGCCTTTGGATATTTTGCTATGTGAAACTGCACGTTCTGGGCCTATAAATTTCAACCAAGAAGAAAGACACCATCAGGCAGTGGCCAAACCTTTGCACATAGACACTGGAAGGCAGAAATGTCAGAAGGGAAGTATGATAGATTTGTTTAGGAAAAATATCACCCACAGGGGTCTAGACTTGGGCTGTGTTGAATCTAGGGAAAGGAGAGGATGAGGGGCAGGTGCAGATGTGGAGTGAAGCAAAGGAGGAAATGTACATATTGGACGTTAATTTTGTACATTTGTAGTTAATACTAAACGCTTGTTCCCAGTTCTTGACCTCAAAATTTGTCAAATATCACCAGTTATTTTCTGCACTTACTGTATATCCATATGTAAAATAGTCTACAGAATATGCAAATCCGAGTACACTAATGATGGCCTGTTTTTTAATACAGTGCGCTATGAGTTGCCACACCATAAAGACACATGAGGCCCTAATATTCTCCCAAATATTGCATGATTCATTCTAAGACTGGACTTCGCTGTATGCTAATGAAACTACAACCAATATGCTGCAATCTCCCAGGGCTTGTTAAACACACTATTCACTCGACATCCCATAATTTCTTAAAGTTCAGTTTCCCAAAGCCCGACACCTCCCAAGTCTTTTAAAGCTTTTTTGTAACTCACAAGACTGTTTACTTTCATTATGCGAGACAAGTTGGCACTTTCTAACAAAGATTCATTTCAGCTAATTGACTGGTTCTCGGTGATGCGGCGGTCGGCTGCAGGTCTTAAATTACAACTTATGTACATAATGAATCAAGTGATGCCTTAAGTGGGGAGGATTGGAAAAAAGTACAGTTAATTCTCAGAGAATAGTACAGTATTTAATTATTAGTTTTCCTTTCATGCCCGGGCTTGACCTTGGTTGCCCCGTGAGTCACCATGGCAACCAGAAAGTCCAGTGCTCTCCTGCAACAATGACATGTATTAGTGATGGAGGTGTCTTTGGGCTGTGGTTTAGATACTAATCCAGTCACAAGAACCATTTTTACATTCAAGCGGCAGGGAAGAACACACATTTACATATGCATTTTCATTTCTATTCTATATCTTTATTATTTGTATCTTTATTTCAGATCATCATTCGTTATTTCCGCAGCAATGACTAGTTTATTCTCAGCATATAAGGTTACGGTATACTTTATCAATCCCCGTAGGGAAATTCATTCTTCGTGCTTCCTCGGGGCTGCTGGGGGCGCCTGTTGGAGCAGTGAGCTGCCAACGTAGGCCGGCGCTCGGGGCCTCATCTCCAGATGTTGAGCCAGGCTAATGTTCAGAAACACCTGGCTGGAGGATTAACCTATTGTACATGTTTTTAGTGGTAGGGGAAACCGGGGTACCAGGAGGAAACCTACACAGACATGGGGAGAACATGCAAACTCCACAGAAAGCCCCTGTCTGGCCAGGTATCGAACCCAAGGACCTACTAGCTGTGAAGCATGAGCGCTAACTGCTGCGCCACCATGCCGTACAAGATACCAAAAGCAATGTAAAGAGATGGCACTCTCTCCGCTGAACGAGAAATACTAATCGACATATAAAAACATCAATACAATAGAAACAAAACACTTTAACAGTAAAGGCAAAAACCTCAGCTCTCCTTTAGGCTAATGTTCATGAACTTCACCGCCTGAGGATAAAAACTGCCTGGCTCCGAAGACGAGCGTCCTGCATAATGCCGAGAGCCTTTTTCTCACAGCGGGTTCTGCACCCGGGCCAGAGTGGATCCAATAATCTGAGATGCAGCTTTAACCATGAGTCACGGGATGTAACGTTACCAAACCACACCGGCAAACGTCTTGCCAGAACACTTTCAATCTGAAAAAAAAAAATGACGAGTGTTTCTTTTGACAACCCGTATTTTTTGAGACACCTTAAACACTGGAGTGTCTGCTGAGCTTTTTTAATTGCACCGTTGACGTGAAGAGACCAAAAGAAAGTGTCACAAATAAGAAACTTGTTCTGCTTCCTGAAGTCTATAATGAGCTATTTAGTTCTTCCTGGGGTCCACACTATCTCTACCTTCATCTTCACCAACTACCCTACAATTATGCATGAAAAAAAAAGACATAAGAGCAAATATAGCTGCTACAATATAAGAGCAAATGGTGATAATGATAATAATAACCAGAACCAATAATAACACACTTCTACTTGGCACTCCCTGGTATTAGTCTATTTTGTTTTTGAAGACTAATAAGGAACGCTCTGCTGCGACTTTAACACACACCTTTCCTGTCAAACCGAGCCCTCACCAATTTGTCGTTTTCTTTTTGAGGCACTTGAAAAGGACTGAGTGGCAAAAAGTATAACTAGATGCCTGCAGCAAACAAGCTTAAGATTACGACTGTTTAAGAGAGCAAACACAGATAGTCTCTTCATTGTGTGGGCCGCGTGTCAAAAGTACAAGGAAGAAATGAGAATTATCTGGTCCACAAATGTAATTAAGAGTTGTTTTCACAAACGTTTACACAGGCAGTTCAATTAAAACATGGTCAGTGGGAAGAATGATTTATATAATTGTATCAGAGTGATTTCTTGATAACACACTTTCTGAACCCACTATTGTCCAGTTATTTCTTTCAATTACTTTATGTATTATGTCTATTAGTAAAATGCCTGGACTGATTAACCTGCAATAATACATTACAAATATAAATGGTATGTTTTTGGAATCGCCGAGTGGCTTTAAAACAAAAGGAGTTTGTGGTAAAATCCATTGTTTTTTCCTCTGGAATGCACTGTAGCCAATTACAGATTTACATACGGGCTTTTAAACCGTATTATTGCACAAAAACGTTACGTGAAACATTCGTGCCGTCCAATCTGATATTACCACCCACAAAAGTAGAAGAAAATAATAAATAGTTAAGCCAGATGAGCCTGTGCCTGAACAAAGTTCACAGGGACAAATCAGCACCATGGACAGCGCCCACGCAATGCTACAACCCCATTTCTACACTATAATAAACTGTCTAGCCAAAGTAAAAGTTCCCACCTGGACTGTACTGATGTGGTCTTGCAGCAGTCTGTCAGGTGACTACTTAAATATATCAAATGACTTAATGCATCGGCGGATTTCTTCTTCCTTGATGGCGCGGGCATTTCAAGATGATAACGCCAGGATTCATCAAGCTCAAATTGTGAAAGAGTAGTTCAGGAGCATGAGACATAATTTTAACACATAGGATTGGCCACTACAGAGTCCAGAGTCCAGATCTTAACCCTAGTGAGAATCTTTGGGAAGTGAAGGTTTTTTTTGTCATATAAAAATAAAGACCTTTACCATTTATATAAAGGCTTTGCACAGACTTTTCCTTATCGAAACAGTACAGCAAATGTGTGCCGTATCAAAGCTGAAGGTGGGTCAACGAGTTTTGTTGTTGTTGTTGGCCATGCAGTGTGGATTACTTGGACTTTACATGTTCTCGAGCCAGCTGACTATGATATCATATACTACTACATTGCATGTTATGAGAATCACCGAATCCCACTATTCCCAGTACATGAATGTGTCTGTTTAAACGCATTTTCTGGCCACTGTGAAGGATGTGCCCTACCGGAACCACTCATTATAAGTTTCTGGTCAAATAATCCAAATAGCAACGACGTCATGACTATTCTAAGCACGTAAAGCTTGGCTGTTCGCACTCTGATAATCAGGGCTGCTAACATGATGCTTCCCGCTGTGTTGTTGTGTGATTTTAAGTCAACTCCGGCGCTGTAGAGCGTCCAGGCACGCACTGCGAGGTACGCGGAGAATATACAAGCAGATGTTGTTTTGGCTGCAACAATGACAGATGCTTGCTTCCGTATTCACAGAATCTCATCGTTGGACCAACATCCTGCGCCAATTCTTAAGTATTTGGCCGGCGCTTCCCATAGATGAACTGGTTGTTTTCATCAAATTCCCCAACTGTGATTTACGCACAAAATGTCACAAAGATGTCACACATGGGGCACATTGGAAATAGCCATCATTTCATTATTATGGAGATTTTGATATTTACAGCGGGCATTATTAGATGATGTAAATTCTCAGACATCAGGGCATTATTAAAAAAAAAAAAAAAAAAAAAACTGGTTCTCCTTCACGGTTTGGACAAGGTCATTGAATCAGTCTTCCACAATAATGCAGCATATACAGACTTTTCTTTAGCATTATTTTGAAAATGCATTTGTTTTACTTTCTGCCTTTGCGGTATGTACATGTTGGAGCTGGGATTGACACTTCAGAATTTGGGTTTGTGGATATAAAGCTACGACCACTGAGCCTCAGCTGCACTGAACCAATTCTTTAATTGATTCTTACAACAGTTAAGAAATCTCCCACCATTCAATATTCAAATTCACCATTTTGTTTTTGTAGTTATTTGCTCAAAGGTTTCAAATTGCAGTTTGGAGTCAAGGATACCTAGCTTCTAACAAGTAGAAATGATTCACCACAGGTTTAAATGACTCAAATTGTGGATTCTTTTGAGAGGTTTTCACCAATTTAGACGTTTTTCCTGGTCTGACCAAGATCACTTTGCTTGTTTGATGACAATAACAATTATCTTTAAAGTGTTTGAAATGTTCTAAGGTCAATAAGAAAGTCAAACTGCCAATGGGACAAGAGCAACTTTCTTACCCCATTGGCAAATAAATAAACATGTATTGAAACTCAAGTCAAATGCCCAACAAAATCCTAACTAATCAAAACAACTTAAATGTAAATGATTATGCTCAAACTAAGATATTTAAACTAATCTAGATATATTTATATATATTTTTATTTATTATCATTTATTTTTTTGCAGTGTTGCAGCCTAAACCGGCCCCAAACTTAGATGGAGTTTTTTTTCACTTTAATCTCTTCGTTGGTTAGAATAACTTCAGCCCTTTGGCGTCTCACTTTAATGTCCGTCATGAGCAGCGTGTGCGTATATTGTGTATTTTGTCCATCAATGTCAAATAAATAAAGGTTTTCTGTTTGATCTGTACACGAACTACATACAAAGTTAAAACATAGAGTTTATTGCAGAGTGCCTGAAAGTTGTATGTTTTATTACAGAACAGTGAAGGGAGAGTGGTGAGACGGAATGAAAGGTGTGAACATACAGACTGAATAATGAAAGAAGACATTTTCTTGCCGATTCTAATTATCTCAGTGGCTTAAAGTGCATATGACACTTTAGACACAGTTGTTGCTAAAGTAAAGTTAATTAACACATCTATATTTAAGAGTTTGCAAAAAAATGTTACCCAGGTTTTTTTAGTTTGACCATTTTTGTGATGTTTATAGTTTCACTTTCAAACTATCGAGAGGTCCATAGATAAACACAGCAAAAAACGCAACTATCTGAATCTCCTGCTGAAATAATAACAAATTAACACCTAATTACAACAATAAAGCCCACCATTTCTGCAGGCAAAATTAAGATATTTTTATATTTACAATAAGCCTTCATTGTGTATGGAAAAAACAATTTGTGGATTAATGCCAGAAAAGCCTTGCTAAAGAAACTCCAGAGTAAAAGTAATATTTCGTTGTGATCAGATGTTTAGAAAGAGCATTGTAATCAGCAGTAAATCAAATCTGCAAAATCCCATTACAGTGAATGGGGCTAAAGTCCCGTTGGACCCGGAAGTAGAGCGATGACATCATCTTTACCTTTATCTATCACTTCCTGTCAGTAGTTTTGGCAGGACGGTAGCACACCATAAGCCATATTTTCGACTGCAATAAAACCTGTCATATGCTCTTTAAGAAACCTGGAATTCTGTACGCAGTTGTCATATCATAGCTTTTTATTGAGAAGGAAATGGCAGGATGGCACACAATGCAATAAGATTAGGAAAAAGGACTCAAAACATCATACGATAAAATCATGAACATTGTCATAATCTCAAAACATTTTCACATGAGTATTTAACTTCTCCACGTACGTTTTTGATGAAGAAACAGCATTACAACATTGTTCAAAGCTCAGAATAGTTGGCTTTGCATTATGCCTCCTTTAAGTCAAAACCCGTAACCGAATTCCACAATGTATTTACCGTTTGAACAGAATATTCAACATGAGGCCCAGGGAACAGTCACGCCTCATCTTCTCTCACGTGTCAGATGTATTTCTTATTTTGGATTTGGATCAGTAGTTGTTGTTGCTCTCCAAGCCAAACGTATGTTCTCCTTTTGTTCTAACATTGAACCAGAAGATGCGTAATGTATGGTAGTAGGAAAAAGTATTGGTTGGCGTTTTGTGTTGCTGAATGTCCAGTCCACAAAACACTCTGGGCCCCACAAAAATGTATTTCCCAACCACTCTTCGGTGGACACTGGACACAAGCCAACCTTTTAAGTCCTGATGGAGAAAGCGGCTATACAACATCTCCTGTGATTACTTCCTCAGATAACTGCTGCTATCGGAGCGAGATGCAGCCCCTGGATATTGGACTTATCTCTCAGTGCAATTTGAGCGTGTTGTTTTGGCTGAATCATCATATAATCAGGCTATTAACTCCCACATGAGCCCGCAGCGAAACCTTGGCACAATGAGGAGCGGGGCTCTAAATGAAGTTAATTGGAGGCTGCTGAATCTATTTTGGATTTGGAAACTGTTGAGAGCAGTAATTTTCCTCGTGAAGATTCATGCTCACCGTTTTCCTAGTTGTAATTAGCGCCACAAATGAGGTCATCATTTTGCAAGCTTCGGGACGGGCTGTAGCCAGAAAAGCGAGTAATCGGTGAGGAATTTAGCATTTTCATGAAAAGTTTATGAAGAGCATTGGAAGAGCCTTAATGTTTGTACAAATCTGAGACAAACACTTGTTGCTAGTGATGATTTGCACCTTCTTTATCCTGCTTAATTAAAAAGAGAGTCTTACAACATTGTAGGACAGCAAGTGCCTGATAAAGTCTGTGAATGTTGCCATTGTTTTCCTAAGGAAGGACAGCAAGGGGATTGCAAATAAATCAGTATTTAAAGATTACAAGGCAGACAAGGAGATAATAATGTGTGTTGGATAAATTTATGTCAGTGTTATTGGCAAGAGAAGTTTATTTGTAGAGGATCATTCATACACAACAAGGCAATTCAAAGCTTCAAAGTTACATAAAATCAATCCATGAAACATCAATATAATCATTCATTAATTACGTTAAAAGTGAAGAGTTTGGGGAAAACGTATTTCAGTGTCATATGCACAGCTAAAAGGAACTGTTTTCAGCCTGGATTTTTGACATTTTCAAAGTGGAGGCCTGTCTCACATCTTCAGGAAATGTGTTTCAATGTGTTCTCAGGGCCCAAGATATTTCATATGGCTCCAACATGTCAGAGATGTACTTTGGGGTTAGACCATAAAGAGATGTGTTCACAAGCAGAGCTGTTTCAAAGTCTACTGTCTGAGCGACAGGAAGCCAGTGCAGAGACCTGAGCACTGGACTAATGGTAAATGGTCTCAACTTATATAGCGCTTTTCCACCTACATTAGGCACTCAAAGCGCTTTACAGCATTCATACACCAATGTACGCAGACACTGGAGGCAAGGTGGGTGAAGTGTCTTGCCCACGGACACAATGACAGCGTGCACCTTCAGGAGACGGGATTCGAACCCCCGACCTTCTGATCATGAGACGACCCGCTCTACCATCTGCGCCAACATCGACTAATGTGGTTATACCTGGTTCTAGTCAGGACTCAAGCCGCAGCGTTCTGGATGTACTGCCGTTACAGTAGTCCAACCGGCTGGAGACAAAACCTAGGAAGCCTGACAGAAATCAATATTCTAAACATAAATAAATTAAACTATATGTTATGGCTGGCCTTTCAGTCCACTCTGTTGCCATTTGTTCTTGCCTTGTTCTCCCCGTCTTCAGATCCTCACCTGTTCCTCTGGCCTGCTTCTGCTCACCTCCAGCCATTCCACTTCATTGCCTGCAAAACATGTCTCCTTTTCGGAAAGGAGAACTTTAATACATTTTGCATTTGAACTGTTTCATCCTCTCTGCCTGCATGTTTGAGTTCGTTTCTGTATTCCACCGAACACTAAAGTCAATTGCAAATTAATTGTGAATATTGTATTATGGATTGAGTTGGACAAATCCAGCAGCCTTTAGGAACACAGCAGTCTTTACAGTGAGAAAGTCATACAGTCCTAACACAAGAATAAAGCGACATGTTGTTTTCCGCAAATTTGTTTTAATATTTATCCATTTGCTATTCTCTGCATTGGAATACAATAAATCGTCACCCACAGGCCTTTGGAGTAAAAGAGAACTTGATGTTGTAGTGAAATAGTTTTGTGAAGGTGTACAGGCGTCAGCAGTTGAATGTGGGATGTTCTGAGTGTTGGGAGGTTTTGATTCTCTGTTGAGTTTCTGAACTCAAACACAGATTTCCACAGTCTCCTTTTTAGCGTTGAATCAGTATATATATGCCCAGTTGACAAGGCGCTTCATGTTTTGCCAGTGCTACGTATCAAAGCTTTTACCCCGCACGCATGCCAACACCCCGCTGCTTCTGCTCGGGATCGCACACCAAGACGCACAATCATTCAAAACTGTGCGTACCCCAGTTTCTCGGCTGCAACAGAGCGTCTGCTGGGGACTTTTGTGGGCGTTGAATTGGTCCATGTTGGTGGTACCGGAACATGGAGTCCCTCTATAGGCGGGTAAAGCAGCGAAAAAGGCGCCTTGCCGTTTATCCGTGTCTGACAGTTAGCAATGCGTCTGAGGGAATTTGAATGAGGAGACAATGGGGTTGCATTAGTGCTGCAACAAGCGCTGTTTCAGTATGTTGGATCCTTTTGCACATGATTTCAGAGGGAAGGAAAACCAGAGCACATGTAGGAAACACGGCAGAACAAGTCAATGCCACTGACTCACAACA
The DNA here is from genome assembly GCA_021464625.1 of Proterorhinus semilunaris. Lineage (NCBI taxonomy): Eukaryota > Metazoa > Chordata > Actinopteri > Gobiiformes > Gobiidae > Proterorhinus > Proterorhinus semilunaris. The sequence continues at coordinate 22,956,175 of CM038361.1, read as the reverse complement.
AGAAAGATTATTTGTCCTTGTTGTGTTGCTGCACTGTCGGTGAATTAAAACACACTGCATGTGTTTGAAGCCAACACTTGTACTTTCTACACTGGATTTCACACTAAAAATAATTTTACGAAGCAATGTTGACTTTTGCAGGAATAAAATTTGACTTGTAGTATCTGTACTTTTACTCAAGTAATGGAACCATGTACTTTGATCTCCGTTCATAAAATCCATCACAAGACACAGCCCATATTGTAGTATTGATATAGCGATACCAAAACAGTGCTCAATTGAGTATTGATACTGAGTAACAATAATCATATATTTTATTTGTTAGGCGCCTTTAGACTCAAGGGCGTCCTACATCATAAAATACATTAAAAAGTACTGTACTGTACACATAAATACAAAAGGTACCAGACACTATTTGGCATTATGCAAATAAAGTGCGGCAGTATAGACACAAAAGGTCAAATTACTTCATTGTTTTGTGTCACAGCAGAGGAGTATTGACACAGGTGAAAAAGTTTATGTTCCCTTACTCTATTTACATTGTTAAATAAGCAGTTATAGAAATATGTTTTTGATTTACATGTTAATGATAGAAAACCACCTGTTTTAGCTATATTCCTATTGATTTAAATGGTACATCGCATTACTTCTGTGCAGTGCACTGTATACTGTCCAATACAAAGTGTGGTGTCAGTAAAGATGGCCAAGTCAGATGGTTTTGTACTAAGTTTCAACAAAACAACAAGAGCCAAACATGTACGGACAGTTGGCGGACAAGTGTCATGGGATTTCCCTCATCTCAACACCAATAAGCAAACAAGCCCATGTGTGAGAGTGGCATGTTGTGACTGCATGAGGATTATTGAGCGTGATGAGCTTAGACTGTGGAGGAAATTGCTCTTGAGATTGGGCCATATAATACAAACTCCAGCTAAGCTCTGTGTCATATGTTTCACATGTAGCGACGGCCAGGGCTAGAAATAGCCACTGTCCGTCAACCTAACGCGAGTGGGTCGCCGCGGGAAGAAGCAGGTGGAACAATAGACCTTTCTATCCGCAGTGTTGGAGAGTAGATATAATAATCCAGTAGAAACAGGTGGATACATACCACAAAGGAGCTATTGTTGCCTCTAAGCCACTCACTAGCACCGGCCACGGATAAAGCCATACATTTCAATGACGACCTCGGCTAAGTCTGTAAATCAGGATCAGACAGGAGCTGAAACATTTGATTTTGAAAACTGAACCAGTTGTTCACAATACAATGCTGCAACCATTACTTTATTTATTCTGTTTGGATTAATTTTTATGTTTTCATATATAACAATGATTGTTTTAAATATAGCTGAAATAATGCATTTGGTATCAAGTGAAACACAAATTAAGATACAGAAATATTTCAAAACATAAAGATCCAAAGCCCTAAATGACACCCATAATATGGGATGCGCTGAATACATTTATGGAGTAGTTTAAGTTTGTAGAGATCTTGATTTTGTGTAAATAGCAGGTTCATTCCTCCAGTTAGCCTACAACACCACATCAAAAAGCAATGGATGGCACAGCGGCCACCAGCGATAAAAAAACAAACTTTCACTCACCAGTCTGAAGTAACCTTTGCGTGCCTTCTGCTCAGCAAACCCGTGGTAAATCCATGTTCCAGCGTAAGTAGCGGCGGCCTCGGAGAGCCACACGGGAAGTGTTGCATAGTCATGAAGCCACACACTTTTTTTCTCGAGACACGGGCTGCCGACATGTGTTCCTGGAAACCACAGTAATAGAACAGAAATAGTTACAAGAATGAAAACTATGTATAGTATAGATGCTCAAAACACCGTTGCCATTTGGTGCATTGCTCATCCACCGTCTAGACTTCATGAAAAATGGTCCACACTGTCATTTTCAGCTCCGATAAATTAGGATGACATTTTGAATGCTACATTACAAAGGCAGGGCACTGTTGCTAAGAAGAAAGTAGAAAAGGGAAGCTCCTCACATGCCGACACACTGATTAATCCTTAATTTACTGCAAGCATCTGCCTGCGTAAACAGAATTAAGTCAATCTCGGTCACAGATGTCACTACGTCGGTTACAGTTTCTGTGACAAATATTGAGGGATCACCAAGAGCACAAAAACAGTAGTTCTTCAGTCAATTTCAATGGCTTCACAATTTAATGTTACAATGCATTGTCTTTACAAGTGTCTGCCAAACATGTAAGCTTGTCAACAGTCAATTTATCGTCTTTGACTTGACACCATTAATCACTATTCATAATTATTGAGATCTTAGTAATTTTTTGTTAGCCTATACACATTGATTCAATGTTCATTCGTTTTGTATTTCAGTCTGATATTGTGATCAAATGTTAAAAAAAAGGACAAACATAAATATGCGTGTGCTTACAAGCTGCTACACCTCGAAATGATATTCAGTTTGTGAGACACTGACTTTCCTATTCCCCAAACTTTTACATTTTATCGAATCAGCTGGAAACTTCAGACAAAAAAAAACTTGGGAGTTTTGTATTTGGCAAGTATAAACATGGCGCATGAGAACAACATTGATTTATCCTCATAAATAAATCATGTGGCACGGAGGGGATTTCAAGTGGAGGGCTTCGGCAGCCTATAGCTCGCATTAAAGGTCGCGCAGCATGCAACTCCTCTCAAGTGCTGAAGAAATGTGCGTGCGAATCAGACACACCGTCAGATCCCTCTCATCTCCCCCGTCAGCGACCCCAGCACCAAGGTGAGCGCGCACATTGGGAGGCGCAATTACAAACACGCGCCAGCAGGAGCAGCGCAGGCTCCTGGGCGCTCGTCAAAAATGATCTCTACTTGAAGAGTTGAAGGTTTCTTTTCGATTACAGGGTCCCCGTGTAATCGAATTAGCATGTGACACATACAAACAGTTTAACAATAATATGACCGTCCCGGGATAGTTAGCCACTGGCTGCTTCACTGTCGACTATAGGACATTCAGATCAGCACTGCTGTTGTGATACTGGACTATACAAAAATGTATTGATTGATTGACCTTTATATTACACTTACATTGAAGCTAAGTGGAGACAAAAATGTATTAAGAAGAAGAAGAAGAGCTTTATCAATATAGCGCCTTTCACAGACATGATCATAACGCGTTTTACATAAGAGATTCAATTGATTTAATTTTTATTTCTTATGACAAAGCTAACTAAAGACATTATAAGTATTTATTTCTGTAGGGACAGTACATATTAATGAACATTAATGTGTGTAAATATGTAAAATTTTAGCCATAGACTTATTTCCATCAGTTGTCCCTCGACAGGCTGATGTAAAACTCCACAATGAACATCAAAGTCAAAAACCATTATTCTGTTGCTAATACAAAAGATTTTCCTAATGAGCTAGACATGCAGTGGGTAATCAAGTGGATTTGGATGTTGACCTAACAAATTTTAATCTCACATTTTGGCTGCCTTTAGTGGAGGAGACGAGCATGTCAGGTCAGGTTATCGCTCATGTTTCAAGGCCCATGTTTTTTATCTTCATAATTTTTAAAGTATTTTTCAATTATACAAATGTTTGCCAGACCCGAATGGTTGAATTCCCACACTGCATCGCTAGATGCGCCATCTTTGAAACAGCCAGCTAACTTTGTCCCACAGAAGCAGACGAGCTCCGCACCTACCCCGCCTCTCACGATGCACCCCCCAATAAACCCCTTACCCTCACCATGTAAACACAAACACGTGCAGGGATCGCACATGTTTGAAGCAGCACACAGGCTAACACAGTCATAGTTTAGCATTTTGAAGATTGTGAGCTGATAAACATCTGGCCGACCTGTTCTGATGCGGCTGAAATCCACATGAAATGTCCATGTCGTTTGTTCACGACTGACACCTACTGACAGAAAAATATATCCAAGGAGTATCGCTGAGGGTAGCTTTAACAACCTCTTAAAGATAAATCTAAGTTGATGCATGCACTGAAGTTGTCAGAACAAGGACATACAGAAGGCATTTTTAACATTCTTGAAGGAGACAGCTCATTCTGCGCCAGTATGAAACATGCATAACAAACCCCTCCAGCTAAGATCTCTCGACCAAGATGCTCAAGATCTGAAGACCGTCTCTGAGCTCTGCACTGCAGTGCTGCTTCTGACAGTAAATGTAACAATAAATTACAATCTGTGAACTTAACAACAGAATAATGGAAACTTTGAGTTGTAACATTGTGTGGTGAGGTACAGAGGAGTGAGACATGTAAGGAATTTATCAAACACATACTTGAAGTGGCGCAAAAGAGAAGGGACGGCCTCTGCTTTCAAAGTTTGTGGTAACTATGTATTCGCTACTGAAGAGGGAGTTCTTTATAGCTATGGGGCTGTTGCAACTTCACAAGCCTTTCGTCACAAACAAAGCCATTTCTATACAAAGGATGTACAAGCCGTGTTTGTCAATTATGCTATGAGGGCGAGCATAATAATAATAGCCTGTGAAGTGGCACAGACTAGATTTGCTTCCACTGGGTTGAGCCACAAATTGATTCTGAACATGTTGAGATCTTGAGCGAGAAAGGAAGACCGCCACGTGCCCTCGACTAAGCATATGGAAATGTGCCTTTATTCCAGCAGGGAAAGCGAAGCAAAGGTGTTGTTATTGTTCTCGGGTTATTTTAGATCAAGAACAACACCGCGGAAGCTTGGCGTGAACACAACAGGGAGAATGAAAAATGAAGAAAGTGCAAAATTACCGCAGGGCGAACATGAAATTTTAATGCGAGAGGTACAAAACAAACATCAGCCCCCCCAAAAAAGATCAATTTCTTGGGCAAATAGTTGAGTTGAACACTAAACTGGAGAGAAAGATTGATTGGTTTCAAAAGCGGCAAGGTCAGAAAGTCACTTCTCTGTCATCCTCGCTGTTGGTTGTTAATTATGCCGTGTCAAGCAGGGAATTAATGGGGTGGGCTGGGGGAGGGATGGCATCAGGTTCTGCGCTGAAGTTAAAAACTACCTTGTTTTTAGGTTCTGCGCTGAAGTTAAAAACTACCTTGTTTTTTCGGCTTCATTGTTTCAAACAGGAGGCTCCTGAAGTTGTGTATAATAACACCAGATGCAATAACCTGGAAAAAATAATAGCATGTAGTCACTTGTCCTTAAAGCAGTACCAAGTAATTTGTGCCCCTAGAGGCCATAAGCGCCACTGCAGGTGATGTAGCATGTTGCGTTTTTTTTACTTATTAATTATCCGTGAGAGTAAATACTACACTGACAGAAAAAGACAAAGAGAGATCGTTTTTTTCACTCGAACTTGGCTGTAAATACTGTTTAAGTAGCGCTAGCCCGCAGTTAGCTTTGCCCGTTAGCCTGTTAGCGTCTTCTTCGTGATTCCATTACTGTGTATTGGAGGCTCCGACCCGGTGGCAGTCGGGTTGCAATTGTGGTTTTCTGGCCAGAGACACCGGGGGGAGATGATTTATTAAGGTAAACAAGTTACTTAGTACTGCTTTAAAGCCACTGCCTTAACATTCAGGTAATATGTTGCTGCACCCCAAAGGGAACTCAACTGTGGAACATGAAGATGATACAAAACCTCCTTCTAATGCTAAGCTAGACACTGACTGCACTCTTTCAAAAATAGCAAATTTGGAAGAGATCCTAATGTAGTCCCACCTCATTCCTTTGGGTTACCTGTACGAGGCAGGCTTTTGTAAGGTTTTGCCAATAAAAACACCCACAATTAATTAAGTGCTGGTATTTTACCGGGTGAAAGAGGCCTTATCTGTATCTGTACTGGCATAGTTTTGACAGATCGCTCTTGTCTGGTTAAACATTCACTGCGTAGAGCTCTATCCTGCTGCGCATCAGCTCTCACTGCAGGTCGAGTGATGCAGAGCTGGAGATAAGTCTGTATAACATATATACACCCCTATTACTCATTTCGAAAAGGTGTCACAGTATGAAGGTCGTATTAAAGCAGCTATGAAGCTAAGGTTATAGGCTATAACGTACTGTGTCTTACAAAGGTCCATTATTGAGCATTATTTCGGTTTTTGAAGCACTGACCTCGCTGGCGTTTCTGCCTTTTTCTGCGAACTGCATTTGTGAAGAGACGCCAAGAGCCCCAACAGCTGCAGCACGGTGGAGGCACCACAAGAGGCGCTACAGGAAATATGAGGGAAAAACAATGAGGTATCCGGGCAATAGCCTGATAAACCACACCCACTTCATTTCTGCATAAAAGAAGGCGGGTCTGGACATACACGGTAAACAAGTGGCTGATTGAAGGCTACGTCACTCGCTGCACCGCTATGTTGTTAGTTCAATTAACATTAGCCAAAACTAATCATGGATGAAGTAGTCGAGGATTTTGAGGAATTAAGAACTTACCTATTTAACAAATTTCACACAACGTCGACACCAGTTTCGCTTCGGTTGCCATGCTGTTGCTATGCTGTGACAACGCCTGCACACCCTCTATTAGCAAGATATGCTCAGTAAAGGCATTTTGAGTGCTGCAATGAACAGGAGGAGTTTGGACTATAAACACACAGAGGAACACTTCTGACGCGGGACTATTTCTAACACACAGTTTTATTTTTAGTTAGCATTTCTTGTTTGACTATCTTCCTATAGCTTATACAGCCTCATTAAACCTGAAATCATCAGTCGGTATAAAAATGACTCAAATGCACAGTGTCAAATGAAGTCAAATCACTGACACGCCATCAGCCTCGACACCACTTCTAACATTTTTCATTTTTTGCGTGTCTCAGCTGAACCGATACGAGCGTGTGAGTTAATGGGGACTATTTTTAGACGCCCGATGATGACATAAAACCCGGGGTTAATCCGTTACACGTGTGCTGGGTATTAATAACATCACAAACGGCCACGCTTCAGGAACGCGGCTCTGGGCCTTTGAACTGCCTCGGTGCACGCTGCAAAAACGGAAACCGTTCAAATGACTTCGGAATAGGGTTTGGGATGGAATGATATCAATTCGACGTCACCTGGAGTATCATTAAAAACCAATATAAAAAGAAGGCTGAAGGGTCACTAATAGCAAGTAGCACATTTAACGCCTGAATGCTTTTACAAAACGCCCCGGTATTTCACATAATATCCACCCACAATCCTGAGCTCCAAAATGTAAAAATGCATCTCAGAGTCTCCACACTCGGCGGCATCTGTCAACTTATTCATCTCGATTTGACATTTTTGTGCAATCACGCTTCATTTTTGACTACGCGCCTTCCCCCCCCCGTCAGTTGATGGCCATCTCATTCTCCGACTTGTCCCGTCAGCGGTGGTTGTTCTGAAGTTTAAAATAAAGCAGGAAGCGCGAGTGTTTTCCCCGCCGTGACAACACTGAGTCACGCATTTGAAGGCTGCAGTCAGCACAGCTCCCGAGGCACTCACAAGTTGAACACGCACTGTTTGAAAGTGCAGGCAAAGGAAGAGTTGTCTTATCAACAATGTTTGAAATATAATAATGCTATGATATTTCTGTTAAACTCATCAGTGTAGTGCAGTGTTAATGCTCTGCACTGGTGTGACTGGAAATGGGAGCAGACTTTGTTGACATTTATTTAAATTATAATGATAATGATAGTTTTCTATTGCTATTCCAGACGTACAATTTCATGCATTATACACTTGGTTGAAAACTGCATAATAGAGCCACAGCTACAGTCTACAGCCCTGGGGCAGTAGACTGACGGAAGCTTCCATCACCACAACCACCACACCCACCCAGGCTTACAGCATCAGGTATTCCCACACGATCTCTCATCCCAGCACTAACTATTGGCTCAGCACTGCTCAGCTTCTGAGATCAGATGAGATCGGGAATTTGATCCTTTTATGGCGCTAAAGGATTCTCCAGAAACAGGCTGCACATGACCTTCAAAAGACATTGAAGAACTTCAAACTATTATATTCAGTGATAGGTATGGCAGAACAGTTGACTGAGTTGTGACCATCTATATATATCTATATCAGTCTGTAGTGTAGACTGTACATTAAGAATGGACTAAGTGAGGGTCATGTACAAGTGAGGGTCGTTAATGCTAGAGTGTCCGGAGCCAGCTTCTATTTTTAGATTAGGGCAAAAATATAGCGAAAGGAACATAATAGGACAATGTAGCGCGTGTTAAGACACGGAGGCAAGAATGACTTCAAGAGAGGCAAAAAGTTTCAACACAAAGTCCATTACAGCAAGGAACTTCCAGAGTTTGCCGCCTACAACCATGTTTTTCACAGTATGGTCGCCTTTTTTTCTTTGACGATAAAGCGAAAGATCAATTATCTATTTAATTCACCATCATTCATGTCGACCGGTCATTTTCCATCGACTAATCTGTTGTATTATTTCATTTCTTTCTCAGCGTTTTATCTTTGTAAATATATATTTTCTCCTTTTGCAAAGCCCTGTGACGCGACCGCTGTTCTGTTAATGGGTTGTGCAAAAATAAACAGACATTTTAATTTAGGCTTCAGGGGCTGAGATCTCTGCTTATAGCCACGGAGGCTAATTTTTTTCTGGCTGGCCACCATTTCCCGTGTGACTTGTGCATCCCCATTGATGTCGCTACAGCCATCTGCAATTACCAAACTCAAGGGAATGAATAAAAGATGTTACGGGGTATCGATGGTTGGAAAATAACGACTTGCTGTTAACTCACCCACCATCATCAAGAAGCCTGCCGCATTCGTGAAATACGCTGCACTGGGTTGGAGATTTTACAGCTCACTGACGGGATCCCATCTGATGAAATACATTTGGCCTAGTTCACATTTCACTCATACATTCATAAAACTCTGCGAGAATAGTTTGGCCTTTTTATATCATAGCACTGTGTTCACTCTTTTCAGAAAGACAAAGGTTATCATGTCTTGCACGCACAGCTGAGTCCCACGGCACTCTCAAAGCCCTGCTCATATGAGAGGAGGCTTAGGAGCCCGGAGCAGCGAGAAGACGCTGTGTCCCCGAGTTAAGTGTTGCGACGCGGGACATTTTGACCCCTCTCTGTGGGCAGAGTGTGCGGCTTAGGGCCGGGGACATCGCTTGGAAAATCCCAGATGGGGCGGTGCACACGACAGCACAGGCGGGATTAGGAGAGCGAACATCAAATTGTCTTATGTAACTACAATGTAGAGCAGACGACCGCCACCACCAGCAGCTGTTACGCAACGGCAGCTGACCTGGAAAGAGACACAGGGGGAGGGAGGACGGGAGAGAGAGAGAGACGGGCGCGCCGGCAACATGTGCACAGACACACGGGCTGCAAAGCACTTCGAAAAGAGTGGTTCATTTAAAAAAATAAAAAATAAATAGGCCCAAAATACCACAAATACAGTTCGGACAAACTGCTGTACCAGCCACCGAGTGTGGTGACCGTGGTATCGACTACATTTCTGAGGTGGAGCAAACGCGAGTAAAGCGGAAGTGGAGTAAACCAATCAGCGAAGTAAAATTGATTGGGAAAAAGAAAGTGGCACTGCTCATGGACCACACATGCCGGCAAATAAAGTGTGGCTCGAGCTGCGAGCCAGGGCACGGTGCCCAGATATAATAACGATATAGAAAAAACACAGGGGTGTCACTCTGGACTTACCAGGCTATGTCACAACAGCATCTCCTTCAGGGGTGTTCAAACTTTTTCCATAGTGGCCTAGTGGCGTATTGAAGTGTGCACAGCACGGAGGGTTACAAATTGGTGGAAAATTGATTGAAATATTCAAGTGCGCGAGGACACTCCAGGATCAATTGTTTGCAAGGTTTCCACTGCTGACGGAACCTCTCACCAGAAAACCTACAAAACTATTGATTCTGGAGCGTTGTAGAGGCCACTTGTGATTTTATGCAACTGTGAAGAACTTTGAATTGCCTTGTGGATGAATTGTGCTCTACACATAAACTTGCCTTGCCTGCCACTATGATCATTTATTTATTTATTTATTAGTTTATGTGACAGGGACAGTACACATTAATGATCATTTCTGTTAATGTGTCAGTATTAGCTGCAAAGCTAGTTTTCAACTGTTGTCCCTGGGCAAGGTGTATAATGCCAACAACATTTTATAAAACATAAAACAATTTAAAAGTTGAGGTTACATACTTACATAACAAATGTTGATACAATTCATACATTAATAACATCTGAACGTTTGTTCTGTGACTTGCTCAATAGAATAGAGATGTTGGTGCAAGGGCAGGTCATACAGTTCAAACAAACATTATAAGGATAAATATGTACAATTATTATTTACAAAGCAACGCCTGTGCAGAGGATCCTGACACTCGTCTCAGTCCTGCAGGAGATCTGTATAGGGTCTAATGAGCACATTGTTGATTGGATTTCAACCAGTTTTTTTATTGATTCCTAAATGTGTTAAATGTGGAGCATTCTCTTATAGTGAGAGGGATGTTCCAGATGTTACAGCCTCTGACTGAAGGAAAAGTCTGGCCAAAGGTGGTCTGTCTGAAGGGCACTTCACAGTCTCCTCTAACCATAGACCGAGTGGCTTTGACTTGCACCACTTGCGGTGGTGCAAGTCCATTGAGTATTTTATAGACCATACAGACAAATTTAAAGTATTTAAAATGTTCGAAGTTTATAAGGTTGTACGTCTCAAGAATGCGGCAGTGGTGGTACGGAACAGGTTTTCTGGCAAAAACTTTTAAAGCTTTTTTATATAAGGATTCTATTTGTCTAAAAGTGGTTTCATTTGTAAGAGACCAGTTTGTAAAACAATATTCGATGTGCGAGAACGCCATAGCAGCAGAAACATCCTAGCTGCCTGAAGTGTCATTGATGAGCGAATATATCTGAAGTTATGAAGACTGAATTTAATCGTTTTACACATTTTCGTGACGTGACTTTTGAACGTGAGAGTAGAGTCAAGAACTACTCCAGGGTATTTGAACTCTTGTACCAGTTCAAGCTCCACATCTCTGAGAAATACATGTGAATTAGTAGTTTTTTTGTTTTGTTTGGAAAACATCATACATACAGTCTTTTCAGTGTTTAAAAGGAGACATGATTTTGACAGCCAATTTTGGACTTGGGCCATTTCAGAAGTAAGAATACGACCAGCTTCCTGTATATTTTTTGCTGGAGTGTATATTACAGCATCGCCTGCATACATTTGTATCTTGGTGTTTCTGCATGCTTCTGGAAGATCATTTATATAGAGGGAAAAAAGAACCGGTCCCTGAATGGAGCCCTGTGGTACTCCCACTGTGCACTCTCGATAGGGCGATTTGACATCGTTGACCACAACACACTGCATTCTATTGGTAAGATATGATTTAATCCAGTTCATGGCTTTCTCTGAACAATTAAAATGAGATAATTTGGTTAGCAGGATTTTGTGATCAACGGTGTCGAAAGCCTTCTTTAAATCCAGAAATACGGCACCTACACAACTGTTCTTATCTAAAAAGCTTTTGTTTTTTTCTAAAAACACACTTATAGCGCCCTCTGTTGAGTGATGGGTGCGAAATGCAAACTGCATTGGATGTAGAGGATTATGACTATCAAGATGTTCGGTTAATAGTTTCACAACCCACTTCTCTATCATTTTTGAGACTACGGGTAAGATGTTAATTGGTCTGTAGTTATGCTTGTCAGTTTTGTCCCCAGTTTTGAAAATTGGACTAACCACGCCCACTATCCATGTATCTGGGACCACTGAGTGCTCAATTGACAGATTTACCATGTGGGCGATGGGTGGTATCAGTGTGTCTTTATGCTCTTTTATAAAACTGATATCAAGATCAAAGTCATCCTTAGCTTTGGAGCTGTTCAGTAAACTAATAATGTTGGCTACATCTCTCTCTGTTATCTCATCTATATTAAAGATGGGCTGTGCATCGCTTATTGGAATAGTGTCATAATCAGGAGGATTGAACAACTGAGAGATTTCTTGAACTGAGTTTATGAAGAAATTATTATTGAACTCTGCAGCAATTATATTTGGATCTTTTGACACGACGTCACTAAAAGGTCAAATACGCACAAATATAAACGTTTTATTTGCATAAAAAGTTGCACCTAATGCACCTTTAATTAATGCAATCTGCTCTAGGCCTATGAAGAAAAACGATCTCCTAAATTTGAAAATCTGAACTCAATAGGAGGTCGGTAGTTCCTTTACTTTTACTTCATTAGATAAGATTTTGTTAGCGAGGACAGATGGGGAACGAGAGGCGAAGTTTGGAAGCAACACATCTTCAGGTCACAACAAAATATCCTCCTCGATCCGACAGCTGCAGAGTGAGAGCGCTGCTGGTTGATTTGGTTATTATTCAGCCCACACACAGATGCCACTGGGGGCAGCATCACATCAAACCGAAGCAAAAGGAGGAGGTTTCTTTTCCACAGGCGTCTAAGAGGATTAAAGTTACCAGTTGGATCTGTGCGCTGACTGGAAAAAAAATATGGATATTGTGTCGTCGTCGCCGCATGTATACATCGAGGTTTTGCTTTCCTATACATTATTATTTATGCATACTCACTGATATTAATCCTTTCTTCTTACGCTGGAACAAATGAAAAAAATACTGTTGCCAATGGTACAAGCGTTTTTCCACATGAAATAATATGATTATTATAAACAATAATTATTGGCCTGACAAGAGGAAAATCCTTCACAAAGTAATACATTTAGCGAATAATGAATGTGCTGCAATGTGCTGGTTTTCCATCAGCTTTTATATTTGACTGCTTTTTGTTTGTTTGTTTTTATCACAATCTTTTTCCACATATGCTCTTATATATGGAGGATTGAAAGTGCCACAATTAAATAAATAAATACACCATTAAATAATTAAATACATGTGTCATTAATTAATTAAATGTTTCATTGGTGGGGGGCTACGGTGGCGCAGATGGTAGAGCGGGTCGTCTCATGATCGGAAGGTCGAGGGTTCGAATCCCGCCTCCTGAAGGTGCACGCTGTCGTTGTGTCCTTGGGCAAGACACTTCACCCACCTTGCCTCCAGTGTCTGCGTACATTGGTGTATGAATGGGTGAGAGGTTCCTTGCTGTAAAGCGCTTTGAGTGCCTAATGTAGGTGGAAAAGCGCTATATAAGTTGAGACCATTTACCATTTACCATTAATTAATTAAATATGGAATTAAATAAATAAATGCACCATTAAATAATTTAATAAATGTGTCATTAATTAAATAAATGTGTCATTAATTCATTAAATTACCAATGATTCTGTGTAAAAAAAATAAAATAATTATTTATCTATTTAATTAATTATTTCATGGTCCTGTGTTGCAGTGTTTCATGAATTAATTTTATCTGTCAAACTCGCTCATCAAAGTTTGAGGGGTGGGTCCTAACACCTGATTGGTCATCCTGCTCATCGAGTCAAGGCAAATCAATTCCAGAATAATGGATTGATGCAGACTAGTGAACATACTCCGATACGCTGGGTGGCGCTATTCTCCTTTACGTAGCTTTGAATACTCAAGCAAAAACAACTAAACACAAGCCTCGATCACTCCATCAAGGGATGTCAAGAAATAACTTTTTTTAAATTAATATCTGCTGTTTCTCAATAATCGTAAAGAGCACTCATCCGCCCGGTAGGTGGCGGTAAATGCGCCTAGATTGGTAGCTATCCGCCATTTGAATTAGAATGTACCGTTGCCTCAATGCCCCCACAGCGCCAATGCTCCACCCCTAGTCTCAATGACCACTTCCTAGTCTCAATGTCCCGCACCCTGGTCTCAATGTCCCGGCAATTAAACAGCTGTTTTCTTAGAATTGTTCAGTGTATTAAGAATTTCCTAGTCTAAAGAAGGTACAGACATGGCATGTCATGACTGTATTTGTTAAGGGTAAAAAGCTGTTTAACTGAATCACATCATGTCCATCACATTTGATTTTGAACATGTTTACTTCAAATCTGGTGACATGACTGGTTATTTTATGACACAAACCAATCACATTTCTACCTAAAGAAAAACAAAGTCAATAAAATGTCATTTCTGCTCTCATCTGTATTTGGTTAAATCAGTGCATCCTGAAGTCATCTCTGATGGCACATTAGACGAACGTGTAATGTGGATTTAATGTTTTTCATTCAACAGTTTTCAATACAATGTACATTTGCTAGCTGGGTAACATAGCCAACTGGTTATCTAGCTTTAAATAATAAATTAAATACTGTACATATATGGCAAAACACAACGGTAGCTCAAAAACATGTTCACTTATACACTAATGTCTTTAGTGTAACTAGGCAACCACACTTACTTGGTTCTTCACGCGGATCATGTAATACAGACAAACTCTCTTGTCGTTGTACACTTATTTTGCACTTTTTACGTTTATCTCAAAATGTTGATAAACCGCATAAATGTGACGCATAAAACGCGTACATGTCATTAATATGTGGAGCCCTATCTTACGGTATCTTTTAACGTAAAAGTCTCCGATAAAACAGCTGTTTAATTGCGAGGCATTAAGACCATTCGGCCGGGACATTGAGACCAATGGATGCGGTACATTGAGACCGGGGCATTGAGGCAACGGCACATTCCGAGTACTTCTTCTAAAATTTCGGTCACTCTACGGTCAATGCCTTGGTCAGAAAGTGCGGAAATAACTCCAAGAACTTCAATAAATTCCTCCGCTTTATTCTGTATATGCTCGGGGTCTGCAGGTCCTGCTTCCACATACTCAGCAAGATCTAAAATATCTCGCACCAACTCCCTTGAAACCTCATGAAGGTCCTCCATCAGCGTAGCCGTCATGTTTCCAAAAAACACTTCAGGCCAAAGCAATGGATTAGACAAGATTTGAGTTAACCAGGCTTTAGCCCGCCCACAACTTTTGATGGGCGAGTTTGACAGATAAAATTAATTCATGAAACACTGCAACACAGGACCATGAAATAATTAATTAAATAGATAAATAATTATATATATATTTTTACACAGAATCATTGGTAATTTAATTAATTAATGACACATTTATTTAATTAATGACACATTTATTTAATTAATGACACATTTATTTAATTATTTAATGGTGCATTTATTTATTTAATTCCATATTTAATTAATTAATGAAACATTTAATTAATTAATGACACATGTATTTAATTATTTAATGGTGTATTTATTTATTTAATTGTGGCACTTTCAATCCTCCATACTTATAGTCTATAGTTTTGTATTGTTTATTATTTATCTAAGTAATGTGTTATATGTTTTATGTTTCATGTTGCACGTTGGAAAAAAAAAAAATCCTAGTTCATGAACCTGTTCACTAACAATGGTGGTAAAAACAATTCTGATTCTGATATTCATCTCGTTAGGCAAATAATGTAAGAACCAGCCAATAACGTAATAATTACACTATCGGCTGGCAAATCGTTATTGGTTCCTACACACCTTTTCAGTTTCACCACTATTCAGCTTTTTGAATAGCACCACATCTAGTGGTAGCTAGTTGAGTGTATCTTGGCCTGTTATATTTTACTTGTATTTTATTTCTATGTGACCTGCTATTACTGTGAAACACTTTGGTCAACCGCAGTTGTTTTATATGTGCTATACAAATAAACTTGAATTGGATTGAATCTAAATCTGAAACAGGACTGTGCCTGTTTGTGAGGCAAACAAACAAATTGGACTAAACCAAAACACGTAAATAATTGGACTAAACCATAACACGTAAATAATTGGACTAAACCAAAACACGTAAATAATTGGACTAAACCAAAACACGTAAAGAGGACCTACTGAATGCAGAGAAGTCTTTAACGTTGCCCCTTTATGAGGATGACATGCAATTTCCCTCAATTTTTATCATATGAAATACTAAAGCAGTTTTAAATGTGGAGTCAAATAGAAAATGTGAACTCCAGATGAGTCTGAATAACACCTGAAGTTCATCCATGTACAAAACATGATTTATTGCACCTCACTTATGTATCTGTGTTGAGCCTCCTGGTTGAAATACTTCACTTGTACCATTTTTGTTACACATTTCAGTTTGTGTCAGTTGGCACATTGCTCCGTGTGTCGCGCGTCAAAAGCACTGGCTAAATCTGGACCTGCATAGACTCCTGACAGACGAGCCGGCCCCAAAGTGCCATTCACATCCTTCTCATATTCACATCATTCTGCATTGGGTCAGGTGTCACTGCACAAAAGACTGGTGACATTAATGAAAGTTAGAAAAAAAAAATAAGTCGCCTCACAGAAGGTCGCGCAAAGTGTAAGAGTGCAGTAATTAAATCACTACAGTTGCCAAATAGCGGTGTCCTTATAGTGGCAAAACATTATGAACTTATTATGAATACGCATAAATTACTAATTATTTGATGGTACACGGCGACCTTATAATATAATGGCCTATTACTGTGCAAATGTTTTGGCAAACAGAACAGTTTGCACACAGTAAATTCTCTCTTTTGGAGAAAGAGTTTAAGTAAACAAAGAGCTTTTGCATTTTACAATAAAAAGATAACCCCAAACATAACAGCATACAATGCCCCAACATAATCGATTTAAATGTTGGTCACGTGACTTAGAAATAAAAACTTGATGGACTTGTCCAAGGGCAGAATATCAGCGTGCCCTTTGGAGAAATTGGAACTGATAACCTAAAGTGAGTGGACAAAGTGAGAAAAAGAACCTTCCACCGCATCTGAGAGAAGTGTTGATATACAAGATATTAGATCTATTGTTAAACAAATAAAACTCGCCAATAGTAGTAGCACTATAGCAGATACGAAGCATGTACAGTCCATGCTGCGTAGTGAAAAGAGCAGCATCCTCTCCGTCTTGTCGATGTCCCTGGAGCTGGTTGTCTTGTGTTGTTAATATAAGTTTGTATCGTCACCTGTGGAGGGTCAGCTGAAATGAGTTTCCACAGCAGGAGGCCGTCTGCTCCGCTCACTGTAACAGAGGGAGGGATCAGGCCCCATTACAGAGTGAAGTTGTTCCTATAATATGGTAAAAAAGTAAATACAAATGTTTTCAGTTTCATTTTAACCACCTGGAAACTGTGGAGTTTTCGGGGCTTCAAATGTTATTACATTTAAATTGGTTGTGGACCCAACGTTACTTCTAAAATTTTGCCTTTTGCATGTAATTCAAGCTAAAATATATTAATCAATCAATGATGTAACTGTGATCAGTAAACCATGAGAAAGAAAGCTACACTCTGATTTCAAATCTGAAGTGTCAAGGGAATACTTTGAGGTTGAGGAGGCCATGGGTTCAAAGAGAAGCCAGAGGGACCCGAGTACCACAGAAACTATGCCTCGGGCCGGACCCACAGCCCCGTAAGACGGAGTGACCGGGACTTTTCATGACCGCAGGAGTTCAGCTGGAAAGTGTGGCTTTATGTCACTAGAAATAGATACTTTTATTATACATTTTTATTTGTTAAAGTTGTGACATTTTACAATATTTTAAACATCTGCAAAATGCAAACAATTTAAGATTTGACCAAAGGATGTTACTTGAAACATCTAAAAACCAAACTGACTGTGGCATTACGGTGACCTTTGTGCCATTAATGCAGCGGCTCATTGTGATGCACCAGCTCGGGGTGCTGTCAGGCAGATCGAGACGCCTTTAAACATGTTTGTTCAATCAAAAAAGTCTGTCGCAAATGTGTGTTTACCAAAAAACGTCTGTTTCACCCACGTATTTGCTGCCATTATGTTTACCCTGCGCACAAGCCATCAATTCAGAGAAGGATGGCGCTGGGAATGGGAATGAGGCAGGAGGCCCACGCGGAGAATAATACACAGGACTATATACATAAACTGTTTTTATGCATCATCCACAGAGGGATAATGAGAAAGTGGCTTCCTCGACGCACGTCTGTTTGCCACGCGGGTGACTCTGCCATTAAAGTTTCCACACGCAACGCAAACAGCGACCCCTCACAATTTAAGGAGATTTATTTGTGGATAGGGATGCATTCACTTGTCAAAAAAAAAAAACAGCAAAAAAAAACAAACAAGATAAAAAAAGAAAAGATGCTCGACTTCCTCCACTTTCACTTGCTACCCAGAAGCACACTTAATCCCCATTACCCCTCAACTCACAGTAATCCTTTGAGACTGGAAGGGCATCCGTGTCTAAAAAATGGTGGTTTGTTGGGGCAACTTCGGAAGAAAGGAGTAGAAGAAAAAAATCTCCAACAAAGAGCTCAAATCTTGGGCCACTTTTAGCTCTCTGCAAATATCTATAAACTTGTCAAGGTATTGTTTTGAATTTTATATAACCTTTTGATCCAATAGACTGAATCAAATTAATTACCGTTCACGCTGCAGTTGTCACGGCATCTAAACAAGTCAAACTTTTAACTCGATGAAAAGACCCAGACCATTTTTCTCTGTCAACGGATCAATACTTTGTTTAAAAAAAAAAAATGACACTGGGCCCAGGACCGCGCTGGACATCACCGTTTATGATATATAATTCTCACGGTGCATTCCGCCTCGGGGCTTTACCGTGAAATGGATGTGCCCGTGAACGCCTCGTAAAGCATTGCTCGGCAGGTCACATGTAAAAAGTGTCAAGGCGAGACACAAACAGTGGCCTCAGAGGACGATGAATTGCCGAGCGCTCCCTAGACGCATGCGGTGTAATAATGGTGGGGAAATGAAATGGTGACAGGCGAGGAGGGGCTAAAGCAACAGCGCTCTCTTGATCCCAGAAGAGAAAAGGTTAAAAGAAAACGCAATAAAAACCGAGCAGCCTACTCCTCTGTCAGAGCGTGTGCAGTCACTTGTGAATGTGACGTACTCGAATACATTTTCCATTCCGCTGCTAAAGTTAACAACCCACTGGCGCGATGGCCTGAGAGTATTCATCTCCAATAGACACGGCTAACAGTGACAAAGGGGCTGTGGCTTTATTGCGCTGAAAAGAGGAATCCTCAAAGTCTCGAGAAAATATTGACGTTCCCATTACATTACCTCAGCCATCATACACACATCATACTGAAGTTCATTCCGACTTTGAAGGGGGTCATTTAACAAAACAGGTGCCAATTTAATAGCAAGTGCGGGCTGGGAATAGCACTTTGGAAATGGCCTGTATTACAGCAGTGATGAACGGCTCTTTTAAATCGGCTCTTTAAAAGGGACTATATGGAGTTTAAAAATTAAAAAATGAAGTATTCTCCTCCCCCTACATGCTCCGTCAATGTCCTAATGTGTAGAATGAGCCCAGACCTATTCACCAATGACCGACATGCATCTTGTCCCTTTAAGTTGAACAGTTCAAACCAGGTTAATCACTCTAGAAAGTTTCTCTAGCAGTTGAAACTCCATTGCTATTATTTGCACGGCTGTGGATATGTCCAACTTCTTCCCCACTGCAGTACTTGGACATTATTTCTACTTCACATAGTTGCTGCTGCTACTACTACTGTGACCACCAGTACTACCACCGCTAACAGGCTTTTGATGCCATTTCTGCCATGAAAATTAAAACAAATGAATTGACCAACAAAGATTAGTACTTATTTCTGAGCCCTGATTATCTTAAAAGGTGCATTATGCAACTTTTTATGTGAAAAAAACAGTTGATATTTCTGCGAATTTGACCTAGCAGCTGTATGAGTGGTCAGCATGGCGCCTTTACTTTACAACACTCCAAGATCAACTGTACGCACAAATAAACTTTTTTTTTCCTGCATAAAAAGTTGCAAAATGCATCTTTAAAAGGCTGCTACTACAACTACTAAATTCAGAACTAAACTTCTAAATGGAATAGGAGTTTAATTTAAGTCAAATTTGGAATTCCTTTGCAAAAGCAGACATCACCGCTTTTCAGAATTGTTTTGCATAGGCCAAGTTTCTTCGAAGACATCAGTCTTTGCAAACAAACTCTACAGGTCTAAAAAATGTAGTTGTGTGTAATGTGCGCAAAGCAGTTAAAACGGAGGCAAATGTTAGATCTTAATGCAAATGACATGCTAAACTTGAGTGAAATGATCTATTCTGCTCCTTTGACAGGGAAATAGGCTTCGGCATATGGCAAATGTCGGTGATTTGAATCCACAGCTGGATATGTGCTCTAACAAAAGGCAGCAGTGAGCGGGCAGCTGCTGTGACTCACACAGGAAGTAATGACACATTCAGATCCGCCAATGAGAATCTAATTCACACTATTGTATGCGACTAACCGGCTGAAAGCCCGGATCTGCGAGCGCCCCGCTGCGAAACGAGACAGTTCATCTGATCTGCACTCAAAACAGGCCAGAAAACAAACACACGCAACAAAGATGAGGCATTCAGTGTCAGTGAAAAAGCAAGTTTATACATCAAATGTGCGGGTAATAAACATACAGAGTAAATATAAATCATTTCTCATGTCGTCTTTGATCACACCTCATGGCAGACAGATGCGAGCACGAACTTAGTGCATTACATGAAAGAGGCTGAATCAAAGGAAGTCCACGCAATATAAAAAATTCACAATCATTTTGAATCAGAGGAAACGTATCTCTGCACCAGTAATGTTCAGAAAGTAATAATATCCCTCAATTCAATAACAGTATTTGACAACTAATTTTAATGTTAGGCCATCTGTTCAGCCCACGTCGAATACAGTATTTCCTATCTGCTTTAAAAAAAAAAGAAAAAACTAATTAGCTATCAGTGGTACTTTATTACTATAAAACACAACTTGAACTTAATTTTTTAGACTTTATTAACTGAACACATTTTTATATTTTCTTTCATTTAAAATATTCATGCAATGAGCAGTAGTTGCCACGTAGATAATCTTGAGAGTTCAAAAGGGATAACGGAACAATAAAACATTTTTGGGAACATTTTTGCGTTGTGAAGTCAGAAACTACATTTCAACCTCTAGCTGCTTTATAACATTTATTTGACCTTTGCTTCACCAAAGTCCCACAGAGATAACCCTAACCCTCTTGTACATGTTTCCATAGGTAAGGGAAACCAGATCACACGGAGGAAACCAGAGGCAGCACGGAGAACGCCATACATACTCTGCTTAGGTCCCATGGAGAATAAAACTCTGGGCCTTCTTGCTTTGAGGCAGAACATTAACCGCTGTGCTACCTTTCTGTGCCCGTTGGTTCACCCAGACCTTTGTTTCACTCGAGTTAACAGCGGTGCAGAAGGATTGACAGCCAGCTCGTCTTCATAACGTTGTGTTACCATGGCGCTCGCTGGCATTTTGACCCTTCCAAGAATCTCGCATGAAAACTATCTTTACGGTTTCAATATTACAGTCTGTGTCCATCTGTATGAGAACTTGCTTCCATTTCCTTCACGAATCGTTCCAATATTTATTTAGCACTAAGAGTAACTCAACAAAATCAAGTCCGATCAGCTCTGTCGGCATCGCTTTGCACATTCACACATGGCTTCAAAAAGCACTGAGGCACTGATTAAGGCTCAGGCACAAACGCATCACGAGGCAAAGTTGGCTCCTCTTTGTTTTTTCAGCATCTGTTAGTCAAATGTAAAGGGACCATTGTAATCCCACAGTACGCCCCGCAGAAGAATTGAATGACAATACCAGATGCTTTATGGTACCTCCTTGGCTACACATCGCTACGTCAAATTTAACAAAGTAGCCCGTCCCAAAATGGCTGCCGTCATTCTTCATGTGGATGCATTAACTGAGTGGGTGGAACAAATGTCTCATTTAAAGTGGCTGACTTTGAGCAACCATATGGGTAGACTGCTGTTTCCATATGTTGTTGTTGCTAGAAAATGTGAAACAAACGTGATATGGGAGTACCGGAATAAGCAGATTTCTAGAGTCATGAAACACCAATTGTCCGAAAGGTAGGGCTGCACAATGCTTCGCCAAATCGGGCAGCAAGTCCCTGGCCCTTTTTCTGTACATTTATCATGATTTGGGGCAACACCAGTAAGAATCCTCTGTCCTTTTAAAATCAAGTCAAACGAGAGACCATGGCTGAAACCTCCCTTCAGAATTGGGATTGGCCGGTCTGAGTTGATTACCGGTCAGCGGGGATTACTGCCGCTCGCTTCGTTGCTCTTAGCAGACACTTCGCTCCACCTCCTCTGAAAGTACAGCTTTCGGTTCTCCTGCACTTTGAGACGCACATCGAACACCTCTTGGATGGCTTGTTTGAAGCAGTGGAAGTTGTAGTCAATCAAACCTGTGAAAGAGATGAAGAAAAGAAGTAAACTTTAAAAATAACAGTGGTGACACGGATACCAAGAAAGTTTGAAATCAACTTGTCAGCTTTGAAACAATTGTTTGAAAACATGCCTTTACACTTGATTCATTACATTCGAGTTATCATTTTTAATTTGGTAACTATTGCTTTGAGCTGCATCTGTAGAACTTAGAGTGGTCCTCTGCATTTTTAAAGTCCACTGTTCTGAGCTGTCCTGTACTAAAACTGCATTTTTTTGCTGTACCATTCTTTTTTTTTTTAGCAATTAGCTAAAATAGGGTGACCTGTATCAAGATTACATTTACATTATGTGCAAATTCTAATTAGTAACATTTTAGTTTTAATATTTGGACACAAATCTCAGAGCAACATATTAAAATCAGAAACCGTGCAATTTGAGAAGTATAAAATGCAAACATCAAAAACATATCCAAATGGTTGATAATAGAATTGCTAATAAAAAATAAAAAAAAGTTTTAAAACAATCCAGACTGTGGCCCTGAGTTGTTCCAGAGCCTTAGTCCCCCATGGTTTTAAGGCTGAAGACGATGGCTGTCGGTGCTGCAGAGGCGTTGTGATCCATGGATGCATCGGGGGGTTAGGAGGCAGACTATATAGTGTTGTTGAACAGGGAGCAAGTGCAGACTACGAAGTACCGGAGTGATGCTGTTGTATTTCCACCCCCCCATCAGGACCGAGGCAGCACTGTTCTGAAAGAGCTGAAGCTTTTATAAACACCTGCCAGGGATGCCGCTGAGGGTGCGCTACAGTCATCTAGCCTGGAGAAGATATAGCCATGAACCAGGTTTTCTGCGTCCACGAGGGAGAGGAAGGGGCTGAGTTTTGCAATGCTCCTAAGCTGAAAATAATATATTTTACTGGAGGTGCTAAAAAGGGGTTTCTTAAAACATACTTTGCCCCTATCAAGGTGATATTACAATAGGTGCTTTATGCGGCCCTCATGGGCTCTGGTAAAGATGATATTTTCCAGTCACGAAGTGGAAATTACAAGTGCATTGTGTTCCAAGTGCTTTTGTGTCGTAGCAAAGTGAATAAAAAAAACAATACACTATAATCAATTCACATGAGAAATTAGTCCACAAACTGCTGAACTACAGCTACTTTGATTGTATATGCTTCATAACAATCAGCTAAAAGGCATGCAACTTTAGCACTGCTCTGTCGTGTTAAAAGGTAAGGTTCCCTCATCTCAAGCGCTCTGGCATCAAAATTATGTCCCAGTAGAAAATATGAGGTGACATCCATGTGCAATTTTCCATCTGTCAAGTGGCATTCACCATGATTACGACGCAGCATAAAACCATGTAGAAATCCAAATTCAACTGAGGGTTTACAGTTTTGAGTTTAATTTGGATATGCCATAGTCGGTTCCATCAATACATTTAAATTTGGATCATTACACAATGTTATCACCACCATCATCATCATCCCATGGCTCAGTTTGAGAATTATGAAAGCAGACGAGCATCTCCAAAATGGCAGCTCTTGTGTGCCTGTCAGTGCCCAGTATCTAACAAGAGATCCAAGGAAGAAACGTTCAACAATAATCAATGTTTAATATTCTAATCCACAACAAATGCCTGATAAATATTCAGTGCCCTAAAACTCAAGTCAACAGAATGCATCATTATTATTTTACCTTGAGTCGCATACCAACATTGCAGTGATTTGCATTTGTAATAAGTTACTGAAGGTTTCTTGTTCTTTCTGTCCTCAAGAGGCTTTAAAAGTCCAACACTTGGCCCCCGCACAACACACAACGCAACCACTGCCTATACTTTGATCAAACCTTGAAAAATTAGAAGAAAAAAAAAAAAAAGAGATATTTTAAAATATGGGTCCAGACCATATCCTATCAAGCTGCTCATACGTTTCAACTTTAATTCAGCGTTTGAATCTCTGTCCGGACGCCGCTGTGGATCTAAAACCTCCTGTAGTGATCGTCTCAGTGGGCGGCTGCGAGGTCTGACCTGCTGTAGTTTTGGAGATTGCCAACACCAAGGCCGCACAATATCAGAACTTTTTCTTTTTCCTTCTTAATGCATAATTTAGATATTTTTAAGTATTGCAATCGAGATTGGATTTAATGTTTTATCATGATTCAGTTCACACATCCTGGTGCAAAAGCGCTAATTTTATACATGAGACAACCTCATTTAGAAAATATACTTGGCTGTTTGCAAAGGATATTGTGATAACTGAATAAATGCACCCTTTATTGAGACCCTTCACATTGATATTTATTCAGTAATTGCAGACCCCTTGCTAACACAACTTTTTAAAAATATTCCCGGGGAAACTGTTCAACAAAGTCAAACAATTCTTCATACACTTGCTGACATGGTATTGGCCCAATAAAAATAGAATCTTTCCAATATTAAGACGCATGAAATATGGAAGCAAGGTTGTGCATAAAATGTGCTCAGGTATCGACGTCCACTGCATAGGAGGTCATTTTTTGTCAGCATTGATTTGACTGTTGGCAGCTGGGCAACAGAAAACTTGGAGACAAACTTTTATTATTTAACATTAGCTATGTGAGGGAAAAAGCAAATAATTGATGTTCTGTATGCGGATTCAGATCACCAGAGTTTAGCAAGAACTGTGACAGATTACTAATGAATGTGTGCAGTCTTCAAAATGGCGGTGGGTAGAGAAGTGAAAATGTTGACTTAAAGCTGTGGTAATCAAATTGTAATAGAGTAAACTTCATTGGGCACCATAGATCCACATTGGGACTTGACATATTTGCAACAAGAAAAACAAACCGTGAGGGTAATTTATCTACAGTATACAGCGGTGTGCTAAAGTCTCCACTCCCCTTGAACTTTCACATTTTGCCACGCTAGGGACCATAAACATAATTATAATATTTAATTGACATTTTATGTGAAAGACACACACCACTGTACATGCGTTTCCAATGACATCACGCTTCGTTCTGGTGGCCATTTTGAATACTAAGTAGAATTATGCAGTACAACAATATGTCTTTCATTTTCATCCTAAGGAGAGATATTGTTACAACTGATTGACAGTGGCATTTGTATGTACTCGTAATCATTGCTCAAGATAATAACAGTTCAAACATGGCCCCAGAGACACACGTTTATGTGATATAACCAGCAAATGTGACACAGACGTAGCAGCGCCGTCTGTCAAGCTACAGCAGGATTTACAAAAGATCCGCGTCACTCCTCAGACTAAATTAACACATCAACGTGGAAACAGAAAACCTTTCTCTGATCTTTACAGTTTGTCATGCCAACAGAGTCTCAGTCTGAGTCGGCGTTTAAGCTGCTCAAGACGTTAGCATGCTACCGGTTAGCAACACGATAAACGCGCGTGTGGCTCACATCTATGAACACTGAGGAAATACTACAGTAACAGCTCAGCTCTGACCTCTGTCACATGTTGTAGCCAAGGCTAGATGTTTGTAGTGTGGTTCAGAGCTTTCTCTTGGAGAGGTCAGAGCTGAGCTATTGAAGCTAAATGCTAACCGGTAGTATCCTAACGTCTTGAGCAGCTTTAACAATGACTTACGTCAGTGCGCTCTCTGGGGCCATGTTTTTACTGTTTTCTTATTATATTCGACGTAGCCGATATCAGCGCCTTTTGCTGCAACTTTCTGATGACAGGGTTTGCAGAACAGATGTCCATCGACAACAACAACAACAACAACGCCGTGGTCATCTTTTGGATCCTAAAGAGGTCCCACTCTGCTGACTTCAATCATTTTTGGGTGGATACGACATCGGAGGAGAGCGTACTTCTGCCTTGCTCAAGTACCGGTGAGTTTAGGCACCGTTTATGGCGTACTGCGGCTCGTACGTCAGCGTGAAACATTTCAGGGATAAACCGTGGCTTCTAAAATTCTTACGGATAACCTACCGCGTCCTTTTATAATAGTGGTAATCATAAAACCGGTTAATCTCGACATCCCTAATCAGTTGTCTTTCATTTTCATCCTGAGTAGAGATATTGTTACATGTTGTAGTACTGCATAATTCTACTTCGGTATTCAAAATGGCCACCATAACAACAAAAGTCACGTGACTGAAAAAAACATGTATAGCCATGTGTGGGCATTTTTCATCTAATTTACCTTTATTGAAAGTGCCTGCGTTATCGTCAAGTGTCACAATCACGCATTTTCCTCCAGCACGAACCAGGAAGTCAGAGGCGGAATTAGCACAGTGTTGGCGGTCTGCCTTGTTCACATCTCCCCTCTGTCTCGCTTTGAACTGCCGGTGAGACATGCTTCTAATTATCGGGATGTGTGGAGGGTCTGTGAGAGCTAGAAACGCATTTAACAGCTGAGCTTTTGCTGAACGCCCTCTGACTTTCACTGTTTGATTCAGGTGTTTAAGAGTGGTTGAAATAACTTCAGTCGAGTAAGAGTAGAAAGTGGTGAAAGTGTAGGCTCTTGAGCACAGAGTGACGGAGCGAAATAATCTCGATTTATGTTTAGCATAGGCAATCTGACAGAACATTAATAATGAGTATCTATTTTAATGCTTCTTGAATAACAAAAAATGATAAAGGAAGGAGCGGGAAATACAAAAATATATATAGACATAGAGCTCAAGTTGAGACGAGTACAGGCAAAATATAAAAAACTATCCTCACAAGCATTTTCCCCCCAAAAAATTACTGACTGCGATACTGCCATGTCCAGGTGGATCTGAAAACACCAAATTTGCAATACAAGGTTATTATAGATCCACCCCTAACAACATAAAACACATGTTTAATAATCCAATTTGAAATGAAACTTGCGCGTGTACGCCAAATGAAATGAAAAGTCTTCAATTCTTTTACCTGTGCTTTTCCAGAGATTTTGTGCCTGAATAAAGCATTCGAGCTCAACATTTGCAAATAACTTTCCCAGTGAGCCAATTTTTCTGAGACAAAAAGTCAAAGACAGACAAAAAAACAAAAAACAAACCAGATTTGAGTAAAACACCGTCTCCACAAACAAAATCAGCGGCGCCGCCATCACGCGAGGAGCCTATTTAATAATATATAACACCCAGGAACAACACGGGGCATGCTGAGCCCCGCCGCCCGTAACAATGGACTTGGCTAATACCGTATCTCGTCGGCACAAACGCGACTCGCACTGAAAACAGGCTTTCATAATGAGATTTATGAAGAAACGGGACACTTTTCTTCATTGTCTGTCAGCAGCGGCGGGTAACACACAAAGCGATTAATAATAAGCCGGGAAAATCTCTTCATTGCCGTGCCAATATTGAGCTAATTGCTGGTAATGGTTGCGGGCGTGTTCGTGTGAAACGGGGAGAATGGAAAGTTAGGGCTGAAGATGCAATTCAATGGAGTTTTGTTGTTGTTTTAATTCATCAATTGTTCAAGTTTGTTAAGGTTAAAAGAGCATTCAGTCTAAAGCCCATAAGAAATAAAACTTTTCATCCTACTGCCCAGCATCCATTTATGGGCATTTAACAGTAAAATGTGGTACAAGCAGAAACAAATGGATCCATTTCAACTCGGAAAAAAAACTTTATCTGACATCATCTGTTATTTAAACAGGAAAGTCAGTGACATTTCAGAATTTCTCTTTCCTGGGAGCCCTAACGAGAGAGTGGCACAGTATAAGCAAACAATTGAACCAGGACACATCTTGCTGTGAGGTGGTGCAGCAGTGAGCTCTGTAAACCGATAGCCAGAACATAGTAAAGCGCCATCAAGGCAAAACCTCCCTATAGCACTGCCTGTCTAATAACTAATATTAGGGCTACGCTTGTCTGCTTGATAAATGGTAAGCCTTACTCTTCCTGGACTTAAGGGAACTGTCTCCAAAAAAAATCTTTGCACCAGAATCCACAGGGTGCATTACAAAGCAGTGGTCAGCAATTTTATCAAGTTTGAAAAGTGCTGACCAACGGAGTAAGATCAAGTCAAGAAAAAGAAATCACTCCATCACATTTCTGCATCGACACTGCTCTAACCCAACCACCATTTTCTATACATCCAACGGCTTTCATTTTGTCTGAATCTGTCCTAGTTATAGCAGTGTAACTATGCACTGGGGTTGCACAATATACCACCAACTTTTTTGTCATCACAATATAGAAGAAGCTACAACGTGTAAACAGAAAGCAACCTCCCTCTCTCTCGGTATGGCTGAATATTTTGCCTTTTTCTGTGAACTGCATTGTGGTTTCTGTGTTCCACATTGTGGGGTGCAGTGGATTTTTTTTTACTGCAGACAGTTCATAATGGTCCTGAAGAAAGCTGCTTTATAAAAGTAAACAGAAGAAGAAATGTGTTGGTCTCAAATGTATTTAGCTGATAAGCTAGCTGAGACACTTAAGAGGCACCAAGAGCCCCCGCCCCCCCACACCTGCAGCACAGTAGATGAGTCACAAGAGGAGCTACAGGAAACAAGGGACAAACAAGGAAGTATCTGGTAATAAGCGGCAGGAAGCCTTTCCAAAAACCTCCTTTTTTACGAGGAACGCTTTGAACGGCGTTTCTTGCTCCAGTTTTAGGGATTTTATATTTTCCAAATTATTTAAAACAGACGAAAGAGCAGAACAGAACAGTGCATCGGCCGCCATCTTTAATGTTTTGGAAGAGTGCGTGGTGGTGACGGGTGACGGCTTCCGTCTCTTGGTGCGTGATTGGACCGATGTGGGTAACATCGTGAAATGATTGGCTGCGAGCAGCCGCCCAGACGGTTCTTCTTTTGAACAGGAAGGAGGAGTGTCTGGCAGGCCAGGCAATATCTGGGCGAGGCTCACAGCTAGGCCACACATGCCTTCTAAAGTTCTGGTTAATGGATGTTAAAACATATTAAACAGCTAAGCACTTCCCAGAAGACGGTGAAAGACTGTTGTGAAGCAGTGGCAGCTGTGCAGGAGGAAGAGGGATGAGGAGGTGGAGATAACCAGTGCAGGACACCATGCTCTGAAACAGGGACAAACCCAGGAGGCAGTACACCGTTTCAGAGGATCAGAGGAGCAATGAAGGCTGCTAACCAGCTTTCTTCTGGGTGCTATGGTTTCCCTGACCTGCAACATGTTGGTCAGGTCGACCCAGTGGCAGCACGGCTCAGTCGCAACGGCTCAGGACTAACACCTCAACACTATTTTGTTGTACGCTTTTACAATGACAAATAAAGTACTTAATACATCACTGAGATCTTCCTTCTGACTGAGACACACACACACACGCACGCACACACTAGTATTCAAGTCTCGTTTTGCCACAGTTTGATTAAATCAAATCTTATCTTCTGCTACCCTACTAGTACTATACAATTGAATCTCTTCATACCCAATCCCCCTCTCTGTGTGTGTTTCTTGCAGGTATACATCACACAGAGGGGCTTTGAGGCCGCAGCCCTTCTCCTTTGACACATCACACTCTCTGTGCCGCTCGAGGGTCCTCCATTGTGCGGCCAACAACACACTCTGCCTGCAGCTGTCATGAGCCGCTTTGTACGGCTAAGTCCCGCACAAGCCTGTTAGTGCACCAATCCTGCCTCTGCCTCTGATCAACGCAATCACGGCTTATAGCTGCTCTGTTGTTGCCAACGGAGGGTGGCATCTATGTAACAAATAGTGTCGAAAATAGGGGCAATTCTAAACCTTATGTAACAAATTAGACAACCAAGAAATCAGCAACCTTTCCTTCTCTGGGCCGTATTGATACTGTCCACACAAAGGAAAGCCCCCATAAGAACTCTATGTCCTAACACACCCTGTGAAACTTTTCTTTTTGGTTTCTAAAACATTGACTTTAGATAAATGTTCACTTGTCTCCCAACATAGACTGTGCAGCTGTATCAATTGATGATATCATGGAAAGATCAATCAATTCCTCTGACAGTTTTCATAATGTGTTGCCTAATTGATTTATTTTGTATTTTTTTGCTGTGTCATTCATTAAAAATCCATGGTTTCCTAAAGCTTTTATTTTTTGTCCACCTTTCAAATACATAGACGTTATGGAAGGACACAATGATTTAACATCTGTGTTCTTTAAAAAATAAAATAAAAAATGCAATCTAGTTTGACCTTGGTCATTTGAGAATGTGTCGTCGTCCCTGGCTTCTGTACAAAATGAAAAACGACTGCATTGAGTGAAGGTTTTCTGCTCATTTAAATCACTAAAGCCACTGTGCAGCTGGGACATACTTTCATTCCAAACAGAAACGGATGGAACTTGTTTGCTTTTGGTTACAAAATAAAACGGCGCCGCATTGAACAAAACATTTTTAGAAGGGAATGGCTTCTGCGCGAGTCAGATGCCAGAAGTTTGCTGACGTTCTCCTCAAACACGTCTCTGCACCCAAAGCTCCCTGATGTGTTGTCCGCTATGAAACGGATCAACTTCAAAAAGCCGTTTGGCAGAAGCACAAATGCGTTTGATGAATATGGAAACAAGAAATGTGTCTGTTCTCAGCCTATATTACAAAAACAGAATTGGAGCCGTTACTGGAGTTGATCAAGCCCATTTTTCGACCTGTTCATTTTGTGATACGAGCACGAAATTTTGCTGTCTTGATAGTCACACAGCAATTATTTAAGTAAGAGCGGACCTCGACCCAATACCAGTTACATTTTATTTAGTTCCAACTTCGACAAGTCATTTGGTTCAGGGTCCCCAAAAAAACCTCTTTCAAACCCGCTTCATTTGATTTCGTCCCCAAGGTCCTGACGAGAATTAAGATAATTAAATAGTATTACGGGGTGGTACTTTTCCCAAACATTCAACATTCTAAAAGTGTAATTACTATGGACAGTTACATTTTCTCAAAGTGAGAATTCATACTGATTTTTTTGGCTTCATCTCTCTCAATACGATATCCTAGAATTACATACATAGTGGAGAGTTCTGAAAAAACTGCAGTTTTTGTGCCGTCTTTGCTTTTTCAGCAGGAAAAAGGCACAGTGGTTAAGATGGTCACATAGCAGCAGGAAGAGCTCGATTTGCCGGACATGGCGAGGGTGACGTTTGCGTGTTGTCCCGGTGTCTGAAAAAGGTTTCCTCTGGCCTGTGTTAGTCCCGAGCTCCTGCAACTGCGGATCGACGCTTTGATAAATGGAATCTAATTTTCAAAAGTTAATTATCTCCACTTCCGGGTCCACTTGGGAATTACAGACAAGGCAAGATAGGACAATTTAGAACATGCACAATAAACCTCCAGCCAAGTACTCCTCACTGTAAAAGCTTTCAAAATTGAAGAGGCCAACAGAGCAGCTGAGAACCAAACAGCCTTAGATATTTATCAAATGCACAGGACAAACTGCCCCATTCCTGTTAGGAAACACAACACCTTGATGTTGCATAGTCGCATGTTTTTTTTCTTCCTTTCCCTTCAACAACTTTCCATTCAACAACTTTTGCTTCAAACTATCCTCAGCAGTTTTCCCAGCAGAGTCTTCCCACTGCGGTGTTTACTTTTGTTGTGACACCACGGGGTGTATCCCTTACCCCGTGTTTAGCTGGCCGAGGCTGTGCGAGTGTAAGGAAAAGGAGAGAATGAACACATTGGCCAGACTTACCAGGCACCTGTAATTATTAATAGATAATTAGCACGGGCAGCAGGGGCTTCAAATGAGCTGTCGAACTCTGGTAGAAAATCCATTTAACGCTTGTTAGGAAACAGTTGGTCGCACAGGAGGCGTTTGCTACGACACAACTGGAAAGCATACAAGTTCAAGCGCAATCTTATTCCTTTACACAGTTTGGCAGTCATTGATAATTGCTCATGGCATCTACCCTCAGAACATTGCCAAAACCAAAAAATCATCTCTGAAATAAATATGCCACATTGCAAACTGTGGTTCTCTTTTAACCAGGGGAAGAGTTCTCACGAGGTTTTACACTTTGCACCGTTGACTTGTAGCAGATTTTCAAGTTTGTGAATCTTGGGTAAACAGTGTAGGCGTGAAAGCCAACGGCTCAAAGACATGCCTCGTCACTGTGATTTTGTCTCGGGACTTTACTGCATCTCACCAAGGCTGTACCTGACTCTCTAAAAGGGTTAGGAAAAGTGCATTCTTTCACTGAAGGCAATTGAAAACAATTTTAAAAACTAAAAAACTAAAAAGATGTCCTCCTACATTATTGCTTCCAGCAGAAATTCAAAGACACCAATTAAACCAAGACGTGACTTTGTACTGAGGAAGAAAGGGCAGGGAGTGTCGAAACATGCAAACAATTGCCTTTCCTCAAAGGGTTTCAAAGGCTCGACTTAGTCCAGATTACTCTTACAATTAAAAAAAAAAAAAAACACGACTGGGGGCTCATGTAAACATTTTTTCCTTGCGAGTTGGAGTCAGGCCAAAAACCCTAGTCCAAAAACATGGCTCTCGCAAACCTAAAAGTATGCTAGCATTTACATAAAACACTCCAATATCTGAATTTGTTGCATCTGCACCTATAGCCCTTTCTCAGCCATATGTAATGTAATTTACAATTTAATATTCTCATACTCTTATGACCTGACCCTCTTGACCAGACAAGGAACCCCTTTGAATCCCAGGCGACCTCCCGCTCGTCAGGTTAGGGGCAAAAGCAACAAAATGACATAGAACCAACTCATCAACATGACCAACAATTGTACTGCTATCACAACTACTGCACCACCCTGTTATTGCATTTGATTTTTTTCAATGAAGGGTTTGATCCAGTGGCTCTGAAATGGTGGTTCGAGATCCAAAAGCGGGTGGTGGAACCATTACCAATGGGTCACGACCATCACTCGTACATGCAAAGGTTCTTTAAACATTTCATATGGAAGTCCTGTTGCGGAGTTGTTTTGATAACAATTTCTCCGTCCCGCTTCTACAATACTTGTATACAGAATACATGTTTCACGCTCAGTATTTTACTTATAGCAACAATAAACTACAAAAAACTCACAGCCACTTACACCTCACCAATTGGCACCAAGAACCAATGTTAAAGGGACTAGATGCAGCTTGGTCATTTCTTTAATACTCACTGCTGCCACCTCAGGTCTTACGCGCAACTGCAGTCTCTAAATTAAGCTTGTGCATGACGGCAATTAACTCCAGACAGAGGAGGTTGTGGTGAATAGGTCTGGGCTCATTCTACACAGGACATTGCTGGAACATAATGGGGAGGAAAATACATATTAACATTCTTAAACTCCATATAGTCCCTTTAAGCTAAAATTAATGGCTTAACCCCCACCTGAACAGAGAACATTTTCTCCAGTTTGGCTTTAACCAAATCTGAAAGCGTCTTGAAAAAAACAACAAAAAACAAAAGCATCAAAAACAAGAAGAAAAACGCAACAAAAAAGTGTAAAAAGAAGCCAAAAAAGAGCAACATAAAACAAAATAGCAACAAAAAGACTAAAAAAAAGGGATGAGGCGTCACAAAAAATTGACAAACGATAAAATGCAGCAAAAAAGTGACCAACGCAATAAGCCATACACTAGGGGTGTCACGATTTCAATTTTTTGAGTCACGATTATTGTGAGACAAAAAATTGCGATTTTACGATTATTCACGATTATTGAAAGGAAAGAACTGACATTTTTAGTTTTTGTCTTTAAAAAGCTTTTTAATACAAACAGTCACTATTTCTAAAAATGAAAAATGCTTTAAGATGGTTTTGCATTAAAATAAATTGGCCTACATTGAATAATACAAAACAATGTCAACTTTACTTCTTTATAATGACCATAATTATCATAATTATTTTACTATATATTATTAGGCCACAAGCTAGGCTCGGTTTTATGCTCTCAAAAGTTAAGCTGTTGCTTAATTATTTTGATAAACAGAGAATGAAACGTGTTTACAAAGTGACTAATGAACAGCTGATTCCCACATGTGCGCGGTTTCACTTTCATTTCTGCAACGCGTAGCTGAAGCAGAGCGTAGCGTTAGCCTTTTGTTTACATCCTGAGCCAGTTGTGGCTATTTCCGAACATTTGGACAACTTTTTTGGGAAGTATGCAGTTCGTTACCTGGACATTCAGAGCGAAGGATTATCTCCAAGATGTTGTTTATATTCGACGTAGCTGCAACTTTCTGACGACAGGGTTAGCATAACGGACGTCCATCGACAACAAAGCCTTGATCATGTTTTGGATCCTAAAGAGGTCCCACTCTGCTGACTTCAATCGTTTTGGGTGGATATAACACTGGAGGAGAGCGTCCTTCTGCCTCGCTCAACTACCGGTGAGTTTACACGCTGTTTGAGGCGCGCAGCGGCTCGTGCGTCCACGTGGAAAAAAGGCTGCGGTAAACCGTGGCTTCTGAAATTCTTACGGTTAACCTACCGCGTCCTTTTATAATCGTGGTAATCGTAAAACCGGTTAATCTTGACATCCCTACCATACACACACACAAAAAATCAAAAGGGGAAACAAAATATGAAACAAAAAAGTGACAAAAACTTGAAATAAGTGACAATGGAAAAATATCATCCATCCATTTTCTTCCACTTTTCCGTTGCCGGGTCGTGGGGGCAGCTGTTGGAGCTGCCCAAATCACATTGCACCAGCCCCTATGGCTCCTCCTGCAGGTGGTGAGTCCACAGAAGGACGGCCTCATGGTTCTAACCGGGCCTGTTGGTCTCTCATAAGGGGCTTCTGAACCGCTCTTTGTCTGACCCGTCACCTAGGACCTGTTTGCCATGGGAGACCCTACCAGGGGCACGAAGCCCCCGATAGAGACCCCAGGATCATTCGGGCGCTCAAACCCCTCCACCACATTAAGGTGGCGGTTCAAGGAGGGGAAACTTATCAGTTTAGATCAGTTTTGTAGGTCTTAGCTTTCAAATGAGGCCTTACAATGGCTCCAGTCCAGAAGCTTTAAAATTTGGGTAAAGCCGAACTGGAGAAAATGCACTCGGTTAAGAGGTTAGTGTTATGACACAATTCAAAGATTTTTCTAGTGGAAACCGTTTAAGTGAAAGTTAACCCTGGTTCACTATAAAACTGTTTCATTGCAGGAAAAAAAATAAATACTTGATCTCAAGTATCAAGCCACAAATACAAAACATCTGACACAGTTTGATGCCGCTTCAGCTGTCAAGTCCATACCAAGAAAAAATAAATAAAAGTTTAAACTTTTGAAAACTAAAGTATAAACTGGTGAGACCCCAGAGTGCAGAGTTGTGTCCCAATTACAGCGGGAGGACCCCAGAGGGCAGAGGACAGGAGCTCTCTTCATGTCTGAGGCGTCGGAGGGCCCGCCAGTGATCAAAAACACAACTCATGAAAGAAGGCACTCGGCCTTTGATTCTCAAGACAAAAGCTGATGCCGTTTGTTGAGCTCTGAGTAAAAGCCTCTCCATCAGCAACAAAGCAGCATAAAGCCACAATGAAACCCAAAGCAAACCGGTAGTGAAAAATAAAGCACTGCAAAGCACGTTCACTGTTTAAACAATCCTAGAAGACATTATTAAAAACTGTCAGAAAATTGGAAAAGAAAAGTAATCCAATTTCATCTCAAATGCTTCTTTCTCATTACACACCCAGTTGAAATTAGAATAGAAATGACCTCTTAATGGTCTGAAAACAAGCATGGCTCAGACAGAATATCAGACTTCAGCTCCGTTTTCGCTCCAACACTAAAACCTTTGAGGGCAGATTTGACAGAGTTGATAGTCTCTGTGGTTCATTATCTTGTGTTGCGCAGTGGACAGCAGCCCGAGCAGTGACAGCAGGGGCACCAGCCGCTTCCCCAACGCGCTGCGTGCCGCTACATTACTATCATTCTTGTACTGCCTTTGCCAATTCTCATTTCCATCTTTCATGTTTGAATAAATACAGATTGGCCCAACGGCAACTGAGCTTGGCACAAGTTTCTGCGAGTGCTTTGTTAACCTCAATGCGACAATGTAAAAATGGCATCTTTCTTAATGACAAAAATACATTGGGAACAAGATGTCTGTGTAGGCTCTCCGTCGTACTCCTTCTTCTGTACTCTGTAGTTGAAGTGTTGTACCGTTTCGCCTCTCATCCAAAAGGCTTCGTCAGCAACACTAAAGTTTCAGCTCAGGCCCTACTCTCAGCTGAGCACTGCTAATTGCCTGCCTATTGACCTGTCCTGGGCAGAGTCTCAACCTGCCATGCTAACACGGCTGAGACTCAGCCCAGGACAGATCAATAGGCAGGCAATTAGTGATCAGCTAAAAGTAGGGCCGTTCAGACAAACTCAGGAGAGAGTAAAGTCGTTAGGACTTAGAACTACAAAGAAGTTTACCTACAGGTGAGAGTAGTCATTAATAGAGGGGAACTAAACTCCTCCCAGTGGTCTATATCTGGGCTGCGGGCTGAGCTGAAACTTTAGTGCACTGACAAAGCCTTTTGGATGAGAGGCGAAACATTTGACACTTCAACTACAGAGTACAGAAGATGACTCAAGAATCCAGTAATGTGCAGTCAGGGGAGGCCAGGCCTCAGTCATCATGGAAAAAAACAACAAATAAAACTTTATAAAAAACAAGTCTCATCTCTTAAGATGACCGGGATTTCCTATGATTTTAATCAATCTTGTGGTTAAAAAATGCTGATATTGTGTAAAGAGGGCGGAGCTGCGGCGAGCCTCCAGCGTCCCGCTCATTCACTCAGCGCTCTGTCCCATTCAGGGCTTTGTTCGCCCCCTAAAAGTAAAATACATTTGTAAATGGGTTTTTGTTGAAAGAATCAGGCATAAGAACGACTTGTTTAACCTGTTCATTTGACTTTAAACTGCGTTTTGAACGGCCCAAAGTGAGGCTCGCCTCCAATGCAGTGCCCTGACGATACAAGGGGGGCGCTGTGTCAGTGCTACACATTTCTACAAAACATGTGGACGACAAGTGAAAACCAGTCTATTATATTATTCTGCACGGTTCAGGAAAGGCAATTTAAACGTACCCCTCCTGGAACCGCCACCTTAACGTGGTGTAGGGGTTTGAGCACCCGAATGATCCTGGAGCTCTGTTGTCGGGGGCTTGATGCCCCTGGTAAGGTCTCCCAGGGCAAACAGGTCCTAGGTGACGGGTCAGACAAAGAGCGGTTCAGAAGCCCCTCATGAGAGACCAACAGGCCCGGTTAGAACCATGAGGCCGTCCTTCTGTGGACCCACCACCTGCAGGAGGAGCCATAGGGGCTGGTGCAATATGATTTGGACAACTCCAACAGCTGCCCCCACGACCCGGCAACGGAAAAGTGGAAGAAGATGGATGGATGAATTTAAACGTAAAGGAGTAAATAAAAGGGAAAACTGATTAGACTGACATTTTATGGATGAAATGCTATAGACTTGTCTTTATGCTGAAAATGTCGATACCATCACACACCGCCCACGTGGCGCATCAGGATTGTCAACAACTTATCATTTGGAAGGGCGGGATAAGAGTCCCGGTCACGTTCACTATGTTGTTTTTTTATTTTTATTTGCAAAAATACATTGGGAATGTATTTTATGTTTAAATGTGTTGCTATTGAACGCCATTTCCTGCACTTTTGTTTACTTTATATTGGAGTCAATAGCTTGTGCCTCACCAGCAACAAAACCCACCACACGTCACTGCAAGAACCTTCATTGAAGATTGGAAACAAGAGTTTTTTAAGCAAACATGTTCATGACGCTCAATAGCAGGGTCAATGTTAAACTGCATGTTTAGGTTGATAACGAGTAAGGATTAGAACATTGAAATAAAATAGATTATATAGTGATATGTCAAGAGACTTTCCTAGATGCTTTTTCTGCAACATTCTGTTATTGCGAGATAGGAGGAAATCAAATTTCCTTCAGCCGCAAAGCGTCACCCAATTACTTTCACAGCTACATTTACTGTTGAGACATGGACACTTGTTGCAAAATTTATTATAGTAATCTGCATTTGGCCTGTGTTTAATTGCATCCCACAATTTAGCATCTCTGGAAAGCACTTTGGCTAACACTAGTTGTTTTTAAATGTGCTCTATAAATTAACTTGAATTGCTTCTGGTGGTCAATTCAGTGCTTCTCAAACCTTTCAGTCTTTTGTACCCAGTAAACCTGAAACATTAGAAGTGCCCCATGCCAAGTGCTCGTATATACCCCTAGAAGATGGGAAACGCTGGGTCAGTTTAAAGATGAATCCCTCCAGGAAATAAAGGATCTATGGTGTGACTTGGCAGTTCTCGTGTTGCAAAAACTATAGATTGAATTCATATTTTAGACCTCCGCTAAGATGACGAGAGATTTGTGCCAGAGGGTTTAACCAGTGTTAAAATCGATTAGAAAACCTTCCTTGTACCTTGAAAACCTTCCTTGTACCGGTCGAGATAATTTTTTTCAGAGATTTCGTGTCCTGCCAATCTTACAGCTGCAACAGAGCATTGAAACTTGTTTTGCTTTTCCCGTCCAAGCTGAAGCTGGACAGTGTTTGTCAAACAGCCCACAGAGTCCCCTGCACTTAGTCCTCTGTGAGCCACTGCGCTTCTGTTGAGGCTCAACAAAACCCAACAGGAACTTTTATGCAGAAATACACAAAATGAATCAGTCTCCACCACCACATTTTCGACATAGATTTTGTCCAACGACCAAAACAAGCACATAGCATTAATTTGGAAACCACATCAATACAGGGCCATTAATTTCTGCTGTTCCGAACCCAGATAAATTGAAGGAAGTTAACAGATCATACGGGGTTAAAACTCCCAAATCATATGACCATTTCCATGCTTGGCACATAATCTATTCTTTGACTTTTGAAGCAACAATTACTTTTTTAAAATTAAACTAAGCTTTAATTTCGTGCTCAAACTACTGCTTTGTGACTTACAAAGCAGTAGGACACTCTCCGCTGCACTAATGTTAATGTTTTGGACTGACCCAGGCTTGGATGAAGAGATTTACAGGTTATATCTATTGATTCATTTATAATCAGGGAAATTTGATTAAATTCTGGGTTCCCTGTAATTTCAGCAGGTGCACAATCCCCACAGCACCCACAGGATTGGCACCTATACCTATACCAGCGGTTCTGAACTTGTATGGCATTGCGACGTGCACACACCTACGGCCCAAAACAGAATTGAATTCTTTATACTGTATATAAAAAGGCAAAATACTTTAAACACCTTTCCATTCCAAAAAAAATTACTGAAAGACTTATTTAAAACATGCATATTCATGACTACATGGGCTCAACAACAATGATCTCGACAGAATGGATAATCATCCATGCCAGATTCATCTGACTGAAGGACAGCATCTTCCATCGGGCTGTCACGAAGCTGAACTCTCGCCTTCCCTTCCTCTGCCGCCCCCTGGGAAATTCAAATCACCATGTGCCATTTGTGATCTTTGCTGCTACATTATTTTGTGTCAGTCCCAAATGCACTTTCTAGTCAACATTTTATAAAACATCCGCCTCACAGAAACATATCCAGACTTTTATTAAAACGGACGGACTCCATAAAAGGCATCAGAGCTCTCACAATAACAATGTTACCAAATGCTGTGGGGTTTGGAAATATTTCTTACATAACTGCATCATCCGCACGACCCGTGTGCGCTCATATTCGGTATTGCTCAGACTTGACTTTGCCGAGGAAACGGACATCTAGGCAAGCAATGGAGTAGACAGAAAAGACACTCTTCTCGCAGAGCGTGGCATTAGAAGTCTTCATGCAACGGCCAAAAGCACTCTCTCCCTCCGTCAGACCCCTGGGCCGCTTCTGAAGGCCCACACCGCGGGCAGCCGGGGGCATATCCGAAACGCCTCTGCATATTTCTCAAGGAGCTTTTCAGAAAACCTTAGCTTGACCCAGTGTCCATCCGCCGAGACGGAAATTATTACTCAAAACAAGCAGTACAGCTCGCCCCAGTGAATTAAAGATGTTGCCCATTCAGCGGGATCTGAGACGTACTACTTGGGATAATTGGACTGGGGAGCATGGACGGAATCTTATCAAACTAATGAAGCGTAAAGTGTGTTTACATAAATGCGCGCCTGTGGGTGATAATGTATCTGGACAATGTGCAAGTGAGGAGAGCAGCGAGACGATATCAAAGCAGAGCTTACTCAAATCATTGCATACAGGCACTAAAACGGTTTTGAAAAGGTGAATTTGTTTCCTCCTTAGTTAAGGGTGGCTACATGTTTAATGTTCTTTTGTTGTCAAATTGGGAGTAAAATTGGAGTAGACTGAGCGCGTTTCAGTTACTTCCAAGCACAAGACTCTGAAGGCTATACTAAGAAGCTGCTTGGACATGTCCTGGATTAGTTCCTTTATCCCAGGTTGACAAACCCAGACATGGAGCTTCTGGATAAGTCGTACAACAAAAGTTTATCGGTTGGCTGAGGTAACCCTGGGTTTCTCTGAGGATGTGTGAGCGTGTTCTTGTGAAACAGGAAGAATCAGTGCCAAGCAGCCAAGCACAGAAAAGACACAGATCTGAATATCAAATATATATCCCTAAACACACGACAAATATATTACACAGCGCCAAGGCATGTTTGAACCAAGGAGCACATTTGTTCATCTTTATTAGAACTGAAATGCAACACTCGCATTATGTGGATGAGAAGTAAGCCTTTTTCATGTACTCAATCCGAAATCCACTTATTGAAAAAGTTACAAAACAATGTTGCTACTTTGTAAAAATTAAAACCGCAGTTTGGGTGACAAAGCGGGGGATTTTCTCCTCCGATTTGAGAAAACGGTATGACATTCTTCTCATCTTGGCTGGGAACGAAACCTGGTCCAGAGCAGGTGATGAGCTAAGGGCACGTTTCCATGGAGAGCTATCCTGCCAGAAAGTTATCCAGCTTTGTAATACAGCAACAACCAGAGTTAACCCTGAATTTACCCCACTAACCCTCTAATCCAGCTTAGTATACCCCTCAGGTCTGCTGAATCAATACTGACTGAATAGAAATATAATTTGAACCACCTTTTCTTTTCTTAGATCAACAGCAACAAGACAATTAAAGGTTTGTAGCACTGTTGCCTGACATAAAGCTACAGTAATCTACAGCAATTGCTCTAGCCAAACCAACATACATAAATCAGGAAACAAGGCTAGTATGTATGGCATGTGTAATAATATGGGGCTGGAAATAGCATGTTTCCACCCAATTCCCACGTTATTACTGTGCAGTCAATTTAAGTGCTACCGGAAAACTCCACAATGTCCGTGAACTATGAACCATATCGACATTACACCTGATTGTCACTTCAGTTATAAGTTTCTAGTATAGGAACCTGTCTCGACTCTTCAAACCCATCATTTCATCTGCTGCGGTCGTCTCCACTCATTGTCATTTTGAAACATGGCGCCGTCTATTGCAACATGTATGAAAACCTGATCACGTCGTGGAGAAGTGCAGAAAATTGTCAGGTGCTGAATACGTCTGAAAATCCTTTGTAACAGAGAAGGCCTTTGCAAATTTCTCCATATGCGCCTCTTGTTGCCTTCAATATCCGCCTACGTCAATGCAAAATGAAAGTCAAACTCTAGTTCGCTTTTCAACACGTTTGATCATCCCTTTCTCAGTCTGAGGTTTTTTTTGTGTTTCTTTCATGTTGCTATGGGAATACATTGGTTGTGTTGACTTTGTTGCCCGTGTTGCTGCGAACTACAAGCATATGTGTCTCAGAGACGGTAACCTCTTCTGAAATGCCTTAAATTGACAGAACTTAAAGGTCACATACAGTATCACACCTTATCCTTGTACGTAGGAGAGCAAATTTGAACATGATATAAAATGTGCTTAAACATGCTAGGCTAGCAGAGGGCACACTTCGTCCCATTGTGTGTAGGGCAGCAGTGTAAAAATAAAACAGGTTAACCAACACAGGGAAGAGAGTTTTTGACCACGGACAGGGTTAGAACAAGTTTGGCGAAGGCGTCTAGACACAAAAGAGACGGAGCGAGGGGAGGCGGCGTCTCTGAAACGGGGACAAACCCAGGAGGAGGCACACCGTTTTGGGGAGCACTGAAGGCAGCCAGCCAGGTTTCCTCCGGGTACTCCGGTTTCCCCCACCATCAAAAACATGCCGTCACGTTGGCCCACAGTGGCAGCACACTCAGTCGCTGCGGCTCAGGACTAACCCCAATATCTGATCTACGCAATTTCATTTTACTATTGTACAGTGACAAATAAATCACTCACTTAAATTGAGTGACAACTACTGGAGTGTGGACTGGTGTTTTGAGTGAGAAAGATGAGCATACAGCATATTATCCTCATGTATGATTTAGACCAGGGATCTCCAACAAGTTGGAGTTGGCTCTTCATATGATTTTTTGGTTTATTATTTTAATAATATGGTTGTGATTTTGCCAATATCATTTTTTTTTTTTTTTTTTGACAATGTGTTGAACGCCGTCTGTGTAAACACTTCAGAGAAGTATTAAGAGGAAACTGCAGGTCATTTACACCATCTTTGAAGCACGAGTACAGTAGACATTTTTTTTTGCATAAATATAGCTCACAGGGTCAAAGAAAAAAGGTTGACAGTCTTGAATTAAGCCCTTTAATCAACGTTACAGGTTGTCACATTAGTCCAACTGAATTATAAAGACCAATTGATGTAGTTTGGTCTGCGTTTGAGTCAAGATAATTCTGATTTATTGGATTTAGATATTACTGTACCTGGATGTTTTATCTCTCCCATGTTTCCTAATTATAGAATGCAAAGTAGTTTTGTTTGATAAACTTCAAGGTCTAAAATTAGAAATCTGTGCAAGCTAATAAACCAAAAAGAAAGTTTTTCATTTTCCCATTTTGTTAATGGAAAGCCCATTATCGACTTAGTTTAATTTGTTGCAAATCATAATTTAGTTTCAAGCCAAGATAATGATATGCCATTCTTTGTCTTTTCCCTACGGGTCACTGCGACCCAGAGGCACATCCAGCTGGGTACACTTTGATGAACTAACGAAATGCCTTAATTCCAAAACAGCAAATTAAAGTTGAGCCGAGTTTTGTTGTAAAAGATCTCACGTCGCATTACAAACTGTCAGCGAGTGAAGTTGGAAGTCAACTTTAGACATCAAAGCGTCTTCTGAACTAAACTTAACCACCGCAAAAATAAGCTGCAATGAGAGTAAACACTTTACATTTCAAACACCTGCTGAGCACCTCTGATCCACGCTAGACGTTTGACTTCTGTCTGAAGCTGGCCCTTATACCACTAGAATGGATATGAAAGCCCTGGACATCTGTGGTGAAATGACTCAAGTAGGAGATGGCTTGAATTTAATTTTTATTAATTTTTGCCAGAAATTTTTGTTTTTTTCTGTCACACTTTGTTTTTATTAGAGCACAGTAAGAACATGGACATAGCATAGCAACTATGATTAAAATAGGTAAAAAAGGTTTCCTGGTTATTGACAGTCGTTATGGTGGATTAATGTTGGGGCTCTGGTTTGAATAAAATCATGAGAGACTATTGTACTAGCTAAGAAAACTGTTTACAATTTGCTAAATGCCACTCAATTCATACAGGAAGCATACGCAATGTTTTCATCAAATTGTAACCAACAAAATAAAAGACTAAATTCTTGCATTAATGATATTCTTATAACAATATTTGGATGATTTATTGTACACTACTTTTATATTTCCAAAGAGTCAGTTTAGCATTATGCTCTTAAATCTTTGTTCTGTATCCAACCTCCCGCTTTATTGCTCTCCACTCCAAAGAACATCTTCAGACCCCTCTACTCTTTCTTCAACGCATTTCTCCCGTGTCTTTCCATTTGGTAGT
Organism: Proterorhinus semilunaris; assembly: GCA_021464625.1. NCBI lineage: Eukaryota > Metazoa > Chordata > Actinopteri > Gobiiformes > Gobiidae > Proterorhinus > Proterorhinus semilunaris. The sequence goes on along the minus strand of CM038361.1, from coordinate 22,912,251 downwards.
GCAGCACTCGCCTTCACTCATCATAAGAGAGTGAAGTGAGGCCCTTGAGTGACTGTGACTCCCGCTGCTCCGGGGCACCTTTCAGCAGATGACCCGCCTGCTCAATCCTTCACACGCAAGAACTAGCAACACACACTCACTATACCAGCTGCCTTTACTTTCAAGGTAACCCATTTTAACATAATATAAGGCTGCAGATGAGGTACTTGTAGAGAGTATGCACACAGGATTTTGCCTGAACCGCACATAATGGCACATGGTATAGACTTGAACTTGTAGGGGATGAGTGATTGAGAGAAGAGATTTGAGGCCTTGATGTTAGAAGGAGATATAATGTCATTTGTCAACAGTGAGTGGCTGACGGCCAATCCTTTATGTTCTGCACTCAACATTGGATGCAGTGATTTGCTTATTTTGTAGAGGTTTCACTTGACCTTGGAAGATAGCGGTGGATCTATAAGCTTTTAGACTTGCATGTCAAAGTCCACAATGAAAAAAATGCCCTTATTTGACAAATACTTGCCTAACCGCTAGTAGATTCTGGGTTTGATTCCCGGATTGCATAGGGCCTTTTCAGCGGAGAATTTGCATGTTCTACCAGTGTCTGGATGGGTTTACTCCAGGTGCTCTATGCCTCTACTGTATATATTCCTGGCCTTCAGCCTATTCACCGTATTCTGGAAGCTGCAGAGGGCGCTGCCATGAATTGTGCCTGCCCCTTCACTTGTATTAGTTTACATAATTATTACATTACATAGTTTGGTCACGACCCACTCTACTACCATCTGTCGCCCCAGAGGGTCGGCAGTTTGGCGCACACGGCCATCATGTCCTTGGGCAAGGCACTTCATCCACCTTGCCTCCAGTGTCTGCGCACACTGTTTGAATGAGCGTGTGAATGGCTGAGTGGTTCCTTAATGTGGAGCGCTTCGAGTGCCTAAAGCAGGTAGAAAGGCACTATATAAATGTGACCACTTACCATTCATTTACATAGGACATACATAGGACTGCAGACATCGAGAGAAAATCCATTACTACACGGACACAAAGAGGTTTTCAGGCCATGGAGAGAAACTGTGCAGCGCTGACTTGATTGGCTCAAATCTAAAAAAGGACAATATACGTCTGGGGGACAATAAAGCACAATTACCCTTAACAATGTTAATTTAACACAAATTAAACTAACTGTAGATCAAATTGTACAACTGTAGTCACCTAAAACTCATATTTACTGTATATCAAATTATTTTGCTGCAAAATATATTTTATTTGCTCAACAGAAATGCACTTTTTATAGAAACACAGCTTGTGACTGTTTGGCTGTGGCTGTCCAGAGACCACCGTGTACTGTAGTGCCAAATTTGTGTCCAAAAATGCCAAGGCATCCGAGGAACCGCAGCCTTCTCAGCGGGAAATGGCCAGAACGGAACAGTAAATAGACGGATGACTCCTCACTGTGTAACAGCGGAGACCGGGGAGCTTGTGGGCAGATCATTTTGGAGAGAGCCACCAGTGAAAGGCGCCCCCTTCTCCGTGCACGATTAAATCAGGACTTAACTAAATGGGTGCAGAATCAAGCTAATCGTCCGCCGGCAGCAGTTTGATGGGGCACATCTAAAGAGGACATTTGAGGTAAATTGTGAGATTGTATTCAGAGATTAGATGCAAAACAGGGAACATATTGGTGGAATTACCGGTTAGTAGGAGATAATGGAAAGTGAAAGCTGCACTATTGAACCCCATCATTGTACAAAGATATTACCAATTGTATTATGGCTAAAACTTTCCATGATCTTTGTTTTCTCCCAAGCCTTCACTAAAGGGTAGTATTAGTGATCAAATACTACAACCTTTGTTCCCTTGCGCACCATATAAAAAAAGGCTTTATATAAAACCCACATCTCACGGCCAATTTACACAGTCCAGTTCACACAACACCAAAGACCGGATTGAGAGAAGGGCCGAGAAAACCCTGAGGATTCATTTCTAATTTTCTCCTACAAGACTGTGCACGTTCCCCCCCCCACCATCATCTAACAACAAAACTCCGAAGCTTTACTTTCTCATACAAGCAGTTTACCTGAAATCAGCTTTCTAAGCTCGAGCTCGAGTTTGTAGAAAGAAGCACGGCTATATATTTTTGCAGTGGTACGTGGTGCCCATAATAACCTGCACTTTAACAAGTCTTGTGGTTTGTAATGGGAGTGCAAACTTTGACCTGAAAGTCAAACCGAGGAGATACAAGGTTTTTGTATAATCCGAAAATAAATCAATATGAAGTATTTTTAAACGTCTCGAGAGACATGAAGCAGACATCAATGTCACCCGGTCAGTGGAGAAGAATGGCGTCAATATTTTATGTGGCTTTGGTGAAATGGTAAATGGTGCAGGTGTCAGTGGTTCTTGAATAGTGTCTAAAACTACTTTGCACTACGAGTTTCTGATGTTACCTCTCCCTTTCACAACTTTTGAGAAGCAGGTCACCAATAAAAACATTAATGGAAAGGAACGGCGGCACGGTAGACCTTCACAGCTAGAAGGTCCGGGGTTCGATTCCCACCTGGACGGGGCCTTTCTGTGTAGAGTTTGCCTGTTCTCCCCGTGCCTGCGTAGGTTTCCTCCGGGTACTCCGGTTTCCCCTACCACTAAAAACATGTATAAAGGCCAGGGTGAATGAGAGTGTGTTTGAGAGTGCACAGGGGGGACAACAGATGGAAAATAGCCCAAGGCTACAATCTGGTGTGGCTTGTTTACATGCATGAGACCCATGTATGTTCCTTAACATGCACTGTCCCGACCAAATAAACCAATAAATAAAAATAAAAAATAAAATGGAAAATAAGGATAATTTAAAAAAATAAAATAAAAAAAAGAATAAATATTGTAGTTATAAAATTAAACTTTGACCTGAAAGTCAAACCGAGGAGATACAAGGTTTTTGTATAATCCGAAAATAAATCAATATGAAGTATTTTTAAACGTCTCGAGAGACATGAAGCAGACATCAATGTCACCCGGTCAGTGGAGAAGAATGGCGTCAATATTTTATGTGGCTTTGGTGAAATGGTAAATGGTGCAGGTGTCAGTGGTTCTTGAATAGTGTCTAAAACTACTTTGCACTACGAGTTTCTGATGTTACCTCTCCCTTTCACAACTTTTGAGAAGCAGGTCACCAATAAAAACATTAATGGAAAGGAACGGCGGCACGGTAGACCTTCACAGCTAGAAGGTCCGGGGTTCGATTCCCACCTGGACGGGGCCTTTCTGTGTGGAGTTTGCCTGTTCTCCCCGTGCCTGCGTAGGTTTCCTCCGGGTACTCCGGTTTCCCCTACCACTAAAAACATGTATAAAGGCCAGGGTGAATGAGAGTGTGTTTGAGAGTGCACAGGGGGGACAACAGATGGAAAATAGCCCAAGGCTACAATCTGGTGTGGCTTGTTTACATGCATGAGACCCATGTATGTTCCTTAACATGCACTGTCCCGACCAAATAAACCAATAAATAAAAATAAAAAATAAAATGGAAAATAAGGATAATTTAAAAAAATAAAATAAAAAAAAGAATAAATATTGTAGTTATAAAATTAAACTCTTCTTAATAAATGCATCATAGTAGGTTATGAGAACTATAGAATGTCGTGCCTTCAGATGAACAGGAGCCAGACCCACAGCGGAAGTGGACATATAATGCATAAATGTGCCTCAGCATTGATATTTCACATTATACAATATAAATGAATGCATGTATGTAAAACACACTTGAGTAAAGAACACACAGGTCACTTGGAGCGCCATCCACTGGCAGCAGGGGGAATTAAAAATATCAAATTGATGGCGCCATAATTAACGCACTTTCATCAATGTTGATTTAGAGTGCACAATGGCTCAGAAGAGGTTTTTAAAAGTTATGCAAAAGATTTCCATTGGTCATGCACAAGAATAATAACACAAGAATAAATAAATAGAATTACTGAAGCCTGCGTGAATGAAGCAAAAAACAACAGGTATGTCTCTGATGAGGGAACTTTTATAACATGGTTAAAAGCTCAGAAGAGTTCATTTTACATGATTTATACAGAGTTCCCACTTAATTACGTCTCCTAATGTTTTGCTGATGTGGCTGTAAACAGATTGAACACTGACCTTTCCTCTCGAAGCTCTCCTTGCGCACGAAGCAGACAACGGCCAGGAACTTGGTGACCTCCTTCAGATACATGACTGTCGTGTTGTTCAGATGGATGATTGCCATAGACTCGTCATCGTACGGCAGACCACCTGCATTGTCCGCCCAGTGGTGAGGAGCGCGGCTGAAAATACAGACAAATAAACCAAAGTAATTTTAAAACAAGGCAGAAGAAGCCTAAAGCAATGCCAACTTCCTCTATGAGAAATTCTCAAAAGAAAAAGTATGAGCTTCATTTGAGAGGCCCCTTCACGGCATGGCAATTTTTATATAAAAATGTGTCAGTGAGAAACACCTCCACAGGTGGTAGAGAACGACCGAGGCAAGATCCTGTGGGACTTCCAAATACAGATGGACAGAGCGGCGAATCAACCGGAAATTGTGGTGGTGGACAAAGAGCAGAGGGAAGCCGTCGTGAATAACATAGCAATACCAAGTGACTGCAACATCAGGAAAAAGGAACATGAGAAACAAAAATACCAGGGGCACATTATAGCTGCGCTGGAGTAGTCAGTACACTTGTATACTGGAGCAGAGTCGCCTTTAAAGCTGCAAAATTAGAAAAATACATTGCTGTAGATTTAAAAAGTTAACTTCACATATAATCAGCCTTTAGGCATCCATTTTAAATTAAAGCACTTAAAAGAACAGACTAGAATAAACGTCATTGTTTTCTGGAGGGAAATGGGATAATGCCATCTTGGATTTTGTCAGTCTACAATGACTATCAATATGCAGCATGGGCCACACAGACCATCAACCACTCGTACCGCTTTCACAGGAAAGGTGGGTGAATTGTCTGACCTTTGGATTCAGCAAATGCTCTAACCAACAGTCACCTCACGGTATTTTAACTCATGCTAGAATAAAGGAAGGTATATTTGCAGCAGTGGCTACGGAGCCTTTTCCCTGAAGGTAACATGTTGTACTGACGGTTGGCTTTGAGTTGCAAATGTGTAAAATTTGTCAAATTTTCAGTGGCTCTCGGCTTTGGATGCTTCTGTTGAGAATAAGGATGCAATCTTGACTGTGGCTATAATTATCTGTAAACAACAACAACAAAAGCACTGGCCCATAAACCTCTGAAAGTAACAGTACTTGACCGCTAGGGCGATACACTTTTGTCACGATCAGATGCGGATCACGATACTCAGCGGCTGATCAGATACATATTGCGAGTCATGTGTCCAAAGTTTATAAACAAAATGCCATTTAAAATGTATCGCCGTGTTAAGGTTATCAAGTGCAGCAACACAAAACCAAGTGCTGTTACTGGAAAACAAAGGAATGCAGGATAAAAATGCCTTCGAAAAGAATTGCAGGTATTGCAATCTTCATAAATGGTATTGCAGCAAAAAGTATTTTGATATATGTGTATATACACTGCAATAAAGTAAAGCCTTTTCACAAACATGCATGTTCAGACAGATACTAGCTAGCTAATCTGAGAAGAGCTGCTTATTTACAGAGGTTTGCCACCCGGCGGGGATGCTTCCTGGCCCTTAGTGCAGAGTTTCCCTGTATTGTTATGGTGCACGCCAGACTGGGGACAGTATGATAAAAATATTAGCATTTATACATGTCTGAACTATCCGGATACATTAGTGGTTTATAACCACCTCGCTAATGAGTCATTCCTCTGTTCTCTCACCCCCCTAAAAAAACATGGATGTGCTCCATCTCAAAGTCCAAAGTTCCATGGACTTTGCACATTGCTCATCTCGTATCTCCTGAGTTGTGCATGTCAGGGTTTTTAAAAGCCTCAAGTGGCATCGGTTATAGGACTAAAGGCACAGGTGAGTGGTGACCAAGCTCCGAGCCGAATAAAACATTGTCATTTGAAAGTTTTGATTGCCATTTTGCCTTTTCATTTTGTGAACTTCCATATTTATCTAAGAAGGCAACTAAAATTATAATATTTATACTCTTAACTAAAAGGACAAACGCAAATTGAGCAAGGCATCTTACAATATTTTTTCCCTGAGGCATCGCTGGCAACAAACCTAGCGCGCGGCGGAAGTGTCAGAGCTAGCATCTCGTTGCAACAGATGCTGGATTAAATGTTATTATTCAAATGAAAAACAACATTGCAACAAATATATTTAATCCCTCTTTATGCCCATGGGCTCAAACATTATGACATATACCTGCTAAAAATAGCTGTGAGTGTTCCAGCAAGGCGATGATGAAGATGTTCTGAAGTAAGTAAAGTGAGCTGTGCATTCAGTGTTGTCAAAGAGAAACGGAAATAATTGCGTAGTTGCAACAACGAGTTGGCTGCCTCCGTTTCAGTGGCAGATCTATGGATGCCAAACGTGGAGCCAGGTTCCTTAACACAAACAAGCTCATTAATTAAACAAAGTGAAAAAAAGAGGGACATTCACTTAAGCCTCTAATTAAGGATAACATCCCAGCTGTATTGTCATGATAATGATGGCAGCCTCCTGCACAACAATCTGCTGTGAGGGACACGCATTACTACATTAGCCCTAAAAAAAACAGACAGACAGGTAAAAGCAGGGGAGCTTACAATAATATCAGAAATAATGACTGCTTACTTTAGGATCACCTGACTATTTGAGGGGAAATGAATAAGCTCAACAAGACCGCCATCATTCTTCCATTTAAACTGCAGTGTGCGCCAAAACTCTGCAACTCCATTCCTGCAAGTTCCTCCACCAGTGTTTGCTCCCTTACATTTACTATTCATTACATCCCAACCTCAGTGTTTCTCAAGTCATTCAATGCTTAACAGAAGTCTGTGAGAAAACAATGCATTTTGAAAATTGACTTAAGGATTTCGACATTGTATACTGTACCATTAAATCTCCTGAACATAGGGGAGGGTAGGAACGTAGTGCGACCGGTAAATCGAGAGCTTTGCTCCCCGACTCAGCTCCCTCTTCACCACAACAGTCCGATTTAGCAATCACAGATCCCCATTACAATGACCGAAAGCACAAGATCACGGAAACAGGCGGCCAAAATCAGTGTCCTTCGCAATCAGGCTGGGCGCACCCTTAGAGACAGGGTGAGGAGCTCAGTCACCCAGGAGGAGCTCGGAGTAGAGCCTCCTTGATGTCGAGAGGAGTCAGCTGAGGTGGCTCTGGCATCTGTTTCGGAAGCCTCCTGGTCGCCTTCCTTGGGAGGTGTTCCAGGCATGTCCTGTTGGAAGGAGGCCCCCAGGACACGCTGGAGGACTAGGTCTCTGAGCTGGCCTGCTGTCACCTTGGAACGCCCCAGAACAGCTGGAGGAAGTGTGCGTGGACAGGGTAGTCTGGGCATCTCCGCTCAGACTGTTGCCTCCGCGACACAGCCCCGGATAAAGCGGAAGAAATAGATGGATGGATGGATAGATACTGTACAATTAAATGGTCAAAATGATGTTGTGGCTTGTTATAAACCACTGCTCTACCTTAAAAGGAGTCTGGATGTCAACATTCAGACATGGTTAAGTCAATGTTGATGCTTGGACCCTTCATGGATGTGCTTAGCTTTCAATAAATTCAGAAGGATCTCTGGTCAGAAAGTGAAAGCAGTATGAGATGTGCTCACGCCCTCGGCCACATTTTTCCTCACGCAGATGTGGCGGGTTAAATATTCACACTGACTTGAGGCAGAGTACGTCCTAGTTTGGAGAAAGCTCCCAGCTGTGGAATATACAGTGAATCACGCTGACACGTAGACACTCGCACATGATCTCTGCAACAAACAAACGCGGGTCAGCACCTGGCCAGAGGGACGCTTTGTGGTCAGATGCTTCAATGTTACTTAATTCCCGCAGCGCTAGAACCTGAGATTATTTTTCGGACTTTCTTAATTCATGTATGAACCTCCGACAGTTTGGCTTCATGTATATTTCAACATAAAAAAAAAAGAAGCTTCAAACACAAACTGAATAAAGTGGCATTTATTATGTTCAGTTAACTGGCCTCCTATTGGATAATTACAGCATGTTCATCAACATTATGTAGCTAAAGAATGAATATACTGAATGACCAGGTTATAATCTTTCCTGATGGCACAGGCACATTCCAAGATGAAAATGCCAGGTTTCATCGGGCTTAGATTATGAGAGAGGTGTTCAAGCAGCATGAAAGGAGACATCATTTTCCCACATGGATCGGCCACTACCCAGATTAAGAATCTTGTGACATTGCAGAAGTATCAAAACGTTGCTCCAGCGTATGCGTCGTAATCTAATCTGAAAGGCAGTCCAACAAATTATTATAGTGTGTGTGGGTGTCTCTGGAAGTTCTCAGTCGTACAGGAGTTGTCCATCTTCAATGAAGGTACTTGATTCATCTTCTGTACTCAGTAGTTGAAGTCTTCCCACGTTTCGCCTCTCATCCAAAAGGCTTCGTCAGCAACAAAAGTCCCACTCTGGACGCAGCTGAATATATAAACCAACGGGGAGGAGTTAGGGTTGGCCTGGCTGCTCCTCTCTAATCACCGCTACCCTCACCTGTGGGTAAACACCTTTGAAGTAAAGCGTCTCTAACGATCTGCTCACCTCAGTATCGGTCAGCCCTGTCCTATTCATGGCTGATCACTGCTAATTACCTGCCTATTGTTCTTTTGTTGGCTGAGGTGCCGTCTCCTTGGACTGGCCATGCCCTTTCGGTTTCTCCCGAAGGAGATGGGAGTAAAGTGACGGAAGATTAAATCTGAGCCCACCATTCCGGTTCATGGAGGGATTTTCTTTCCTGACAAAAATAGCTTATTTAACTCCTCTTTCAAACCAACGTTCTTCTTTAGCTAAAATGTTGACCTCCCCGTCCCCAAAGGAGAGGTTGGAGGCTTTGAGGTGGAGGTGCACCGCCGACTGAGGGCCGCTTGTGCTTTCTCTTCGGTGTTGATAAAGTCTCTTCTGTAAAATTTGTTTCGTTTCTCCAATATAATGTTCCTTGCATTATTCTTCTTTGCATTGAATAGAATAAACCACATTGCTTTGTTTGTGGCTCGGAGTTTTGTCTTTGGGAGGAATCTGTTCACCAACAATGGCAATAAAACCTACTGATTCTGAAAGTAAGTAGCATTAAATGGTGTTTAAAGCAGAGGACATATTTCCCTACAGGGCTTGACAAACACACACCAAGTACTGGTAGCTTTTAGTTTAGCAACACATTTGGGGAACTTTGTAGACTTACAGTAATTAAAATGCCCTGTACTGTATCGAGATAAACACATGCAAAACTATTTAAAACCGCAGTGGCCCGTGTGCAAAATGTCTAGTAAATATTTCACAGAGATGGAAATGTTAACCATGTAATTTACATGTTAAGCTTTTATTATTGCCATATCAGTTCCTATGGACTTTTTTTTATAACTTTGCTTCCACAATTACCGATCATCAGTATTACTCAATAATTCATAACAGTATGACTGCTGCTGGGGTTTAAAAGCTTTAGACCGCAACAAACAAAGTAAATAATTTATGTCAATATCCATGTTCACATTTACCACTTCAAGTCACCTTTTAGAGGTCATTTACAGTAACAATGTGTAAAGTGCAGTAATTGTGCCCTAAAAGGAATAATTCATCTCATGGCATAATGTGTTGAAAGTTTTGCATCTTTTCCATCGTTTTCTAGATACTGTGGCTTACATTAAAAGGATATAACTGGTAACCTAGTTAGTACATTTAAAAGTTGTGGCAACATTATGAATTATTAAGCCACGTTCGTACTACTGGTGAAATGAGCAGCCCCGGCTCTGGAACAAACTGACTGAGGGTGCATCTGAGTTATGGGTGCAAAGGCAGACCCTCATTAAAATCCATCGGGATGCAACAGAGGGTGCAAACATTCTAAAATGGGGTTGCAATGCACCCTTGGGTTCCTGTAGAACCTGGCCTTTATGGGACTTGAAACGCCCTTCCATTTAAAAAGAAAAAAATAATTGATGACAAATATATTTAATGTACTTTATTTTCAAGCTTGGACAAACTTTATTTTGTATTCTCTAAAATAAATAAATATGATTTCTTTTGAGACTATTATGGAACAAACACTCCTCTTTAAGAAAAAGATTAAACAAGTTATAATGTTGGAGTGAAATGTAATTTATGGCTAAATATTCACACAGACCTACCCCAGAGTCGCCTCTATTAATGGGGAACAGTGGGAATATGCCACCATTTGATGTATTCTTTTTTTTCTTTTTTTTTTTCTATAGATGATAGTTTAAACATGTAGCCTACCATGTTGTTTAAGTTACATATTTTAACATCAACACATCTGATGGACTTCAATGAGGACAGCTCTGTACGAAGCTTTGCAATGGCAACAGTATCATGACTCTTTAACAGTACCTTACAGTGAACTTATTTGGCCAGACTGAAGATGTAGATTGCCTTTTGCCTGCTCTAAACCAAAAACAAGCACATTTGAATAAATGGTTGCCCCAGCCAAAGCAGTGCAGCCCGTCTACACAGCTGCATGCATTCAAGTGCGCCAAGACATCACGGCACAGTGAATAACTCAGAAATGTTATGTTTCTAAATTGTATTGCCCGATTTATCCCAAATTTGGCCCGATATTTAATTTAAAAAAATGTTTTGAAAAATATTGGTGCCGATATACAGTGGGGGAAAAAGTGATTAGTCAGCCAACAAATGTGCAAGTTTTCCCACTTAAAAAGATGAGAGAGCCCTGTAATTTTCATCATAGGTATACCTCAACTATGAGAGAAAACAATAAATACAAAATCCAGAAAATCACTGTCTAATTTTTAATGCATTTATTTGCAAATTATGGTAGAAAATAAGTATTTGGTCAATAACAAAAGTTCATCAATACTTTGTTATATACCCTTTGTTGGCAATGACGGAGGTCAAACGTTTTCTGTAAATCTTCACACACTGTTGCTGGTATATAACACGGACCTTCAACTCCCTCAAAAGATTGGAGATTGGCTAGGCCACTCCAGGACCTTGAAATGCTTCTTACAAAGCCACTCCTTTGTTGGCCGGGCGGTGTGTTTGAGATCATTGTAATACTAAGAGTCACATTTTATTTTTTTCAATGCCCTTGCTGATGGAAGGAGGTTTTCATTCTTTCCTTTACACGGATCAGTCGTCCTGGTCTCGTTGCAGAAAAACAGCCCCAAAGCCTGATGTTTCCACCCCCATGCTTTATGGTGTTCTTTGGATGCAACTCGGCATTCTTTCTCCTCCAAACACGATGAGTTGAGTTTTTACCAAATAGTTCCATCTGACCATATGACATTATCCCAGTCCTCTTCTGGATCATCCAGATGCTCTCTAGCAAACTTCAGACGGGCCCGGACATCTACTGGCCTAAGCAGGGGGACACGTCTGGCACTGCAGGATTTGAGTCCCTGGCGGCGTAGCGTGTTACTGACGGTAGCCTTTGTTACTTTGGTCCCAGCTCTCAGCAGGTCATTCACTAGGTCCCCCCGTGTGGTTCTGGGATTTTTGCTCACCGTTCTTGTGATCATTTTGACCCCACGGGGAGAGATCTTGCGTGGAGCCCCAGATCGAGGGAGATTATCAGTGGTCTTGTAGGTCTTCCATTTTCTAATAATTACTTCCACAGTTGATTTCTTCACACCAATTGCAGATTCAGTCCCAGCCTGGTGCAGGTCTACAATTTTGTTTCTGGTGTCTTTCGACAGCTCTTTGGTCTTGACCATAGTGGAGTTTTGGAGTTTGACTGAGGTTGTGGACAGGTGTCTTTTATACTGATGACAAGTTCAAACAGGGGCCATTAATACAGGTAACAAGTGGAGGACAGAGGAGCCTCTTATGAAGAAGTTACAGGTCTGTGAGAGCCACCATAATTTGCAAATAAATTCATTAAAAATTAGACAATGTGATTTTCTGGATTTTTATTTTTTTTCTCCTTTTGTCTCTCATAGTTGAGGTATACCTATGATGAAAATTACAGTCCTCTCTCATCTTTTTAAGTGGGAGAACTTGCACAATTGTTGGCTGACTAAATACCATGCAGCTGATGGCCACGGCTCATAGAAGTGAATGTAGTTAAATCTAGTTAAGGTGCGCAGTAGATCATGGATGTACAGTGAAAATATCAGCGTTTGATGCAGCCACCGCGAGGGACTTAGTTTTTTTCCCCATTAGCATTGAGTTAGCTGCCACGCTAACCACTCTATTCAGAGTCCCGGGCCGTGCTTGCCGTGCTTATATTTACTTCAATGGTGCTGCCCCACGCTCTGATTCACTGGTCACAGAAACTCCCTCACCTCCGACTGTCTCTGCCTCCACAGAGATGAAGGTTAGCCGTGTGCTGCTTGTAAAGAGTTGTTTGCAGCTTTTAGAACCTAAAAGTAGGCTTATGTTTTGGATGAGAACTTCTCTTATAAGCACTGACTAAACACAATTAAATTCAAAATGAATATTAAAGGACTAAAAAGTAAGTAATACTTTAAGACAGTTGTAAATATTTCATGAGCAATAACATTGTCTCAGTTTAGGCTATAATTTAAGGTATATGCAACAAAAAGTTATTAATGGTAAATGGGGGAAGGAAAATCGAAATATTGATTTTTGGCAAAATCGTTCAGCCCTAATCAAGATTGATCGATTGTACTCTTCATTAACATTACTACCTGCTGGGGTCAAAGCACCACTGCAATCACACCGTGTTGAAGTTTCTCTCTAAATACAGCTCAACTACTGTGTGTTTATTTTAGCTATTCACTGGTTCTTTGGTGGTCACGGGACATTACCCTAAAAACATTTGCATATCGGGTCATAATTATGTTCCATTAGTCTGGAGGATGCCCCCCAGAGCGCAAACGGCGCTTTCCGTGTGGTCTTTTTGGAGGCAGCCAACCAGCCCCATTCTCACTGCAGGCGGGAGGACCAGCCATGTGCAGTTTGTGACCTTAGGAGAGGCTTGTTTTTTTTAAACTGTCTTGTAGCTTAACTGGATCTATCAGAGCAGACCCCTGGGTGGAACTAAATTGCAGCTACAGGGATGTCTGGGGCTGAATTTATACTTTTCTAAAAGCCCCTCCTCGCGATGCTCCACGCAACCACTTGTCCTCTAGACGCTCACCTTGTCAACATGAGGGGAAAACTTTGGATCACGCCTAAATCAACGTAATGCATTTCAGAGTGTGCCGTGTGTCCTTAACGTTTTGGAGCTGCCTTTGATGTTTGGCACGGACACGCCGGCAGAATGTGCAAAACCTGCCAACAATGCAGTTTGTGTCTCTACAAAAAGACATGTTCAGAGAGTCACATGATTCGTGTAACAACCACCAACAGCTCACATCACAGTAATATATTCTTCCAGATTTGAGAATATTTAAATGGAGCCTGGGCCTATTTTCGATTCTTGAATAAGCATAAAATCTATTTCTCCCCCATGCCGTATTGTGTTTGCACAGCCTATTTGCAGCATCTGCAGTGTGTTGTGAGCGTATACCCGGGAAGTAGCAGCAAAACTAAAAACAATTACCCTGTTGGAGGCTAATATTGTAAACATCGCTTTGCTGCTCTGCTCCCTGAAATCTGTTATAAACTCATCTGTGACTAATCGAAATGTTAGGAATGCATTAAGAAAGTTTAGTCATACTTTTGGACCACAACTAGCAATTTAAAAGCAAATGAGAATTAGCGATTTTATGGCCCGGGGGGAAATTAGAGGGCAGACACAATGTTTGATATAAGACTGTTTGACGCAGTTGTGTTGGAAAGTAGTGGTGGTCTGTGAGTACTATTTCATTAGACGTACCTGTACTTCTACTCAAGTTATATAAATAAAATAAAAGTGGCTCAGTCAAAGTAAACGTTGGGAAGTATTTGCCATTATTGGAAGTACAAATTGATGCAAGTGGTTTGAATACCGACTTTGCAATTTCAAAAAACACAAAAATTGCACCTAAATTCACTTGTTTACATGCATGAGACCCATGCATGTTCATTAACATACACGGTCCCAACCAAATAAACCAAATACAAAAAGGGCATTAGGGCGGATTCTTCACTGTAGACTCGGCCCGTGCGCGACGTGTAGTTCGCGCAGCTCCAATGCTAACAGACCCTCATTAGTACGAGATTTCTATTTTTTTTCTTCTTTTTTTTTTAACAAAATCTGGTTTCTTTAATTGCAACTAACCCAGCATTATTACAGGAGAAATATCTAGCAGTAAGCAGTGTGTCGTCGTCACAGAGCAGAGTGACGGCAACACACTGCTAGGACAACTTTAAAGCCTGGTTTCTAATTTTCTGAAACTTATGAAAATTAAGTTTAAGAATTTTCAGCAGCAAGTACAAGCCGTAAGTTTAGGAAAATTAGAAACCAGGCTTTATAAGTTGTTTTTATCGTGTCTAAAGCGCAATGCATTCCAATGGGGGACTAGCGGCTATACAGCAATGGCGGCCCCTAGTGTCGTCGTCACAGGGCAGCCAGCGGGCATTGATCATTTCGAACTTGGGGACCATGGCTGAAATTTTCGCATGGATTTGGGGACCAATCACAGAACGGAGGAGGGACGGCAAGACGATGACGCACTATTCAACATACGGAAGCTTGTAGTTTGTTAACGTATATAAAAAATAAAATAAAAGTTTAAAACAAGTTTATTTACAGATCCAACATGACGGCAGCAGCAGACGCAACGCCATCTTTCGACCAAGCTTTAGACCGTGTTCTAAATAGTTTAGCTCAGAAGTTTACAGCAGGTACGTCATCGGATACAGTTGATACGATTGTCGTAATAAGCGTCTGCACGTAGCCATAGCCGGACGCTCGTAGTATTACATTTCCTTTTCAATTTTTTTTTTTTAAAAGTACAGTGCTCTGGATTGACGATGGTCTACAGGGAAGAGGAATTTTACTAGACAAGAAAAAGACTGGTACAGGATTGAGCTTTAAGAAAATGGCACAATTCCAAACCTCTTGTTCCATCTTCTAAATGAACATGTCAACACAGAGACACTTTAGACTGTGGTTGACTTGACGCCGTACTTATCAGAGCGTGCCGCGTGTCCTCTACATTTTGCCAGTGCCTTTGATGTTCGACGCAGTAGAAAATAATAGGTGAGCTACCTCCAGAATATGATCAAGGCCAACTGTGCGCTGCTCAGAGTTGCTGAAGCAAGATGGTGGAAGAAAGCCAGACGGCGCTAGAGGAAAAGCGGGACTGCGATATTTGTGAGCCAGCCAAGACAAACCCTAAGTGGATTTTATTAATGTTTAAAATAAACCCAGCTGCTGAACTTGCTGTTAGTTCCTAATTCATCAGATCCCTTCAGATAAATGAGTGAACAGCGAAAAAGCAGCAGCTTGTTAAAACTTTCGGGAGGTGGATACAAAAAAGTACTTCTATCGGGCCGACTTTGCGTTTGTTCGGCTAACCTTGGCGACTTCTGGAGTCAAAACTCAACAAGCGCTTGGATCCTAGAATAAACATAACCTCTTCATGTCTGCGCTGCGGGGAGATGAGCTCATTTATAAGCATGGTTTTACAGAGGTATAAAACATTTTCCAAGCAAAATGTTATAATGACAAGGTCTGGAATAGAAAACTGCAGTCTGAGAACAAGAGAAGTCAAAAATACTCAAAGTTTTAAAGCTGGCTAAATACATGCTTCTAATCTAAAGCAACGGATCACCTATTCAGTCTGAGAGAAGGGCGAGATTTACCAGTGTTATTGTATATTGTAGCCCAATTCTTAAGGACAACTATTAACACTACTACAGTATAAAGTAGCCAGACAGAGCTCACCATTTCCAGCTCAAAGGCCACTTAGATATTTATTGAGCAGCTTTTATTAAGTGACAAATACTTTGCTGTGACAATTAATTCAGGCCAAATCTACTGGGAAAAAAATATATGAGATCTCTAGGAACAAATTCAGAATGATGAAGGGTTGCATGAACATTTTTGGAACTCTGTAAGACACACTGCGGATACCACACAAAGCAGCCCAGAGCCTCAGATCCACAAAAGGGGAAAGTAGTTCTTTGATAATAAAAGGTGGAGATAAAGCGAGGAGCTCTGGGGTAGATTTCCTGGCGATAATGGGCATTGAACTCTGTGCCATTTTCACTTTTCGTTGTGTAATCTCAAGACTTTCCCGTGCAGCAGCGCCCAGTCCCAGATTAGGAGCTCATTACGGTCCCAGCTGGAGTGATAATTGAAGAGAGAGTGGAGGGTATAGAAGGGACAGAAGAGTCCCCGCAAAAGGGATCAAAGAGGAGAGCAAGCTGCCACTAAAACGTCAAGGATAACACCGTTCAAAAACCATACTGACACCCAATTTATTTGACTTATTCCTCCAAAACGACAGGGCATTGTCCTGGGCTGTTTTTTGTTTTGGACGTTGTGGATAAACAAGACAGTGTTCCCCCTATGCTGCAGACAGGACATGGGAGCTAGTTTACGCCTGCAATGGACACATTTTGTTTTGCAGCTTGAGGGGACAATGTACATCATTTTTACAGCTTGCCAGTTTTATTTACGTCCGTCTGAGCCACAATTGCTTGTTACTGCTGCAGCAAAGTGGCATTATTTTCACCCTGTGAGGCTTCGGTCTTGCCTTGTTAACAATGATAAAACGATACCGTTCTTTGCTTGCATTAAACGCGATGTAAATTGTGTTGCAGCATACATTTAGTGAACCATAAAGTAGTTAAAGAACGAGGTCCATGGGGGAGACCTGGGCTTAGGGCGGCGGCTCATCAGATAATTTTTAGCAGTTACTCTCTGTAGGATGTTTTTAATTGGGATGTCCCGGCGTTAACAGGGGTGTTCCACAGCAGGACATTAGTGAGGAGCTCAATACATCAGCACTTTTCAGCGGTAGACAAAGCTGACTCACATTGGCTCCAGCTGTGCTCTCTAAAGTAAAATGCACCCAATGGAGAGGAGAATGGGCATCTGTGGTTAATGGCAAATGGCAAAGGAAATGGAAAACGGTATAGACATCTTACTTCTCATGGACAAAGTAGCACCAAAAGATAATATCTTAATAAACCACGCTACAGTAGGACTCCTCTCAGTGGGACAGTCCTCCAAATTAGTATTTTATTCATCCTCCTCATGATCCTTTTGAGCCTTGACCCAACATTTATAAAATATTAAAACAGACTTGCTCTGCTGTTCCATAAAAGACTAGAATAAAATACTTATGAATGAACAGGTCTGGTCGACTTGGTCAAAAAACACTGTCAACAGTTGCTCCAAATTTAATGCATTGAAACCATGTTCCTATGTTACAGTTATAGAAACTGGTATTTGCGGTTTGTTTTTTTCCCCATTGTATAAAACGGAGTAGATCAAATATGGGGCCAACAGAATTAAGCCTCTGCAGTCACAGGTATAAGATGCTAACGCCAGAGAAAAGCTTCTTGAACCACTGCCCTAATCACAATTTTCTCATTATAAATAAACCAATTTAGGGGAAAACAACCTTCACAGTATAATTCATATATAACTTTACTATTTCAAAATGCAATTTAAAATCATTCAGTAGTCACATCGATTTTCTGGGACGGACCATTATGGTATTTCTATAACATGATTAAAAATCATCTGATTATTAACATCTCAGGGATGTCTTGCTTTTGGCTCATCGAGCGGCACACACTAATTCCTTTGACATTTACCAAGTCAAATAAAGCTGTGTGAAAGAGGATCTGGCGTCTGTTTTTTGTGCATTTCCTGGCATTTGGGCGGCGCACGTCTCGTTCCCCCGGTAGGAAACAGGAAGATAACGCAGAGCTTTCATGTGGTGTCCCGAGCCTCACCCGTAGATGCAGGAGATGTCAATGACCACGTCAATCATGTCGCAGAAAAGCTCATAGGTCGCCATGTCCACCGGGCTGCTGTCTGTGGCTATGTAGATCTTACTCACCACGTCGAACAGGAAGGCCTTTTCAATGCCGGAATTCTGCAACAACACAAAACGCATCTTTAAAAAAAGGCATTCAAGCAGAGGAAAGCCCACACTAAAAGGGTTGCCATAACTCTAAAACTAAAAATGATAAACCACCATTTAAACCACATCCTGCAAACATTATCTTTTAAAATTGGACAATGTATGGTTAAATCTAATTTAATCTTTTGTGCAGCCAAAATAAATGTTACGTTTGTAGTTTAGCTTTAATATCTACTGTCTAAAACCTGCCATGTTCGCAGCTGTAGTTCTTTGCACATTTGAAACATATCCAAAAACATTGCGAGATTTATGTATCAGTGAACCAAATGTTTTTATTTTTTAAACAACATTCATTAAAAAAATTGCATTTGGACATGTTTCCAAAATCATGCAGCCGTAGTATCAACTTTAATACCTATAAATGATGGTAAAATGGGTGACAAAATTATAATGTGCATAGATTTAAAACCCAATGTTCATTAAAATGAGACAGGTGACATGTTCTTTCTCATGATGATTATGCCTTTTTTCGCTTTTAAGAAGAGAAAATACAAAATGAAACTTGACAAGCTTCCTCTAATTGCCTTGAACACAAACCATACAGAGCAGTGCAATTACATAAATGAAGACTTTATACAATTAAAGCAGCATTCATCAAACTGGGGGAACAAAGCAGGAATTTAAAATGGGCTTTTGTAATCTGCATTTCAATTCCTCTTTGGAGACTTTTGTAAAAGATGAACAAAATACACATAAAGCGAGAGCAAATAAAAAGCAGTATGCAGGTAAAAGGTCGTTTTTTCTTTATCTGAGCTTTTGCAGCAGCTGCTCAAAGACACAAAGCTGTCACACTGTCGTGATGAGTGTGTGCGTCCCTCAACACAAATAGCAGCACAACAACTCCCATAACCTTTAAGAGCCACGCAAGCAATTCAGAATACACTTCATAAAGATTAGGAAAATGTATAAGGGGCTTCATCACCAAAGTGCAAAACACGGCAGTTTTTACAAATGCCGTTTTCTCTCAATGTTCACCCTTTTCTTGGTTTAGACGTTTTTCTAAAGATGCTAAATCGTGGCTTAAAATGTAATATAAGTGCAATAAAAAAAAATATATGCACACTTGGCTCACAACAAGAAGGTTGAATAGCGAGATTAAACCTGGACTTGCACAACGTGGCGGATCAGGCCGTACATATGCAATTTGCAAAGTGATATTACTTTTTGGTGCAGGGCTGAAATGATACAGAAGCTGGAAAAAGCAAGACTATGGTACATTTCTGCTGTAGCAATATTTAAATCAACCTTTCAGTCCCGACATCAGATTTTTGCACATCTGCATAAACCAATTGAGACGTCCCGAAAAAAATATATTATTATTGATATATATACACACACATTAATAATAACCCAAAAAACATGATAAATGTGTGATCGCCATGCTGCTATCTTTGCAACTGTATTCCAGGGACACGAGGACCACAGTATATGCAAGTGTTTGGCAGGGGGTTCTTGGCATTATTTCAGAACAAAACACTGAATTGCATTTCAATATGAAAAAGTTTTTTTTTTTTTTTTACAGGAAAAAAAATCCTTAGGATGTACTTAAGTGTTTTAGCCTTATTTTGAAACTAACACACTACTAAATACTAGAGATGGGTGATTTTTTTCTCCCCTTCTTGATGAACCGTTGAGCATCAACAGTGGTCAGTAAGTCATACGTTGGTAAATAATTGGCCCAAACTTTAAGTGATATTGAAAAACGCAATCCAGTTTCTCTACGTCACGAAAGTATTTTTTTTTTTTTTTTTTAAACACATTCAGAAAAACAGGCTTGGGAACTGTAGCCAGATGTCTCCAGGCAAAATTGTTATTCAAAATGCCAACAACTTTCTCTCTTTCTCCATATGCAGAGTGGCAGTGTTGTCAAAAGTACGTTTTCTGCTGGATGCCAATTCAGGAAAACAACCTTTAACTTCATGGTGAAACCCCAGTGGAGCTTAAGTGAGTTAAACATCATTTAGGAGGAGGAGGAAACACATTTAAATACATTTTTAAAAAAACTCGTCAGCCATCATTATTAATTCACGCTTATTCCTAAATTCCAAGTATACTTTAAAAAGGCACAGAGTGAGAGTGCATGGCAGTGGTAATGCCATTCTAATGTATTCCACAGAGATGCGTGGGCCTAAAAATCTGAAATACCAGCCGCTCTCAGGGGAGTCATTTCTGCGACTTCAGGCCCAGAAGAACAAAAGGGAACATCTGTAAAAGCGTCTCCAAATTGGCACATCATTATTTTAATACCAAATGTAATTATTATTTTGACCTATAACAGCAGAATTAAGTGGCAAGTGGAAATGGGCATAATGAATATTAAAATATGCAGCTGTCTCCTCGACCATAAAAGTTAGGATATGGGGTTTAGTGGACTGTTTGAAGGGTATAATGACATTCTTTTTAATTTGGCTGCTCCGCTTTTGGGCTATATGCACGCGAACGTCACATAATTTCCGAGTAAATTCTCAGGAGGCACTGCTCTTGCCGTCTCGTTATTTCCCTAGGAGTTAGTTGTCCAAATAAATAGTTTAAGATGACATGGCAGGCAGTGAGTTACTGGTGGACAGTCACAAGCATGTTAAGAATATCACGTCAGGAGCAAAGAATTCACTGGAGGAAACTTGTGTTCATCACGGTATGTTTTTACTAAAATTGTAAAAATAATCTGGCTTTACTTTTAAACGTTTCATTTGTGTGTGTTTTTATATACTAGCCATTAATTCTGAGATAAAAAAAAAGAAAAAGGTCCTGCCTCAAAACACAAGACATTTCATCCAGAATTTACATCCACCTAGGCCCATCACAATAACAAATTTGAAGTTCGATATATTGAGGCAGGAAAGTATCACGATAGGCGATGTTATTGACTCTGACGATAAGTAGATACTGTCAACTCTCAGGCATAACATTGACAGTAAACCTTTGTTCTAAAAGTTCATAATCATATCCTAAAATACCAACCAAGCGGCAAAAAACATGAAATATAATGGAACTCAACTTGCTTTAGTTAGAAATCAAAGTTTTACAAAGAAAAACATGGGGGGTTGGGGTGGGGACGCTAATAAATGTACAGACGATAAAATCGAGCCCAAAAAATGTATCATTTCTGTTATTTAGTGAACGATAAGTCGATACAGTAATTATCATGACAGTCCTACGTCCAACATAATGTTAACACGTAGCCAGTGATTGTCCATCAGTAAGTTTTCTTAAACTATTCGTTGATTTGTGCCAATCCTAACTGGGATGGTGTGAGGGGAAGATTGCACTCAGCAGTCCCATGTCACTCGCGTGCGCAAGCCCATTGTTAGCCATCACCACATTAAACTATAGTGGAATAATTTTCTCATACCTTAGATGCCCTTCCGGTCACAGCCATATGACTTCACTGTGCTCATGGGTTTCTTGATACCACATGTAGGAACTGGTCAACACAGGTACGTGTTTGGTCATGTGAAGTGCAGGCCAGAAAGCTATGGAAGTTCAAATCTATAAAAAGACAATTCTGATTTGTGTTCAACTTAAATACCTTGAGAAATTTCAGACAAAAAAAAACCACTACCGAAATGTTCTTCTATTAAATAAAGAAAAAAAAAGTAAAAAAACTAATACTTCAAATCACTGTCACGGATTTGGACAGTGACAGTGATTACACAATGACGCGCAACTTGATCGTCGATACAACAACAAATGTTTGAAAACTCAGAATTATACTAAGCAACTAAGAAATTGTTACAAAAAAGGTGCATTTGCCATTTCCCTGAAGACAGCTGCTTTAATGAGCATCAGCATCTTTTGGATCAAATGCCGTCCTTGTAAGTGAAAGTGCTATTGTAAGAACATGCAAGTACGCAGGTTTTCTTAAGAACTGCTATTGTAAAAAATCACATTCAACAACAAGGGCGTAAAGAACGCCTTTAAAGTTTTCCCCGAGAACAGCGGGGGAGGTGTTATGCTATGATACAAAGACTTGCTTGGTATAATGACCTCTGTAAACCCTGAACTGAACGCGCAACAAAACGTGTTGGGCTTTTGTTGTGGAGCACACTCGCTGTGTTGGCCTGTGCCACCAAACAGAAACTTTCATCCATCACGCACTGAGTGAAAAAAAAATTGAATAAAAAAAAGACGGAAAAGAGGAGAGATCGCAAATTGTGCAAGACGGCATTGAACTTGAGATGTGTAGGGGCATTGTTTAAGAACTCCAGTTGAACTCCATGCTTTATGATTCTGCTGTGTGAAGATTTGGATTTGAAGTACAGTGCAAACGTTTTGAAGCTATGAACAAAGAACAATTGATCACCTATAGAACCCAGTTACGGTCTATACAACGGTGATTCTTGACTGATGCAGAAGCCAGATATGAACTTCAATCATGAACATTTTGATAGCAGGGACAAACTGCAAAATGTTTTATTTTAATGACAATTTATTGAAATAAATCAATTGACTTTTGCCTTAATTTAGAAATAAATAGATAAATAAAAACTCTGACGGCCAACTGTAAATTCAAGGGCCATTTTCAGAATGCATTTTTTTATAGCTTGATTTGTGAGCTCTGAACCGTAAAAACCACAGTAGAATTTGAATTTACAGATGTTTCACTAATGACTATTCAGATTGTCATTTTTATGCATGGAAGCTCTCATTTTCATCCAACTTAAATTCAACACTACACAATTGTTACTTTTATAGGTTCATTAATGTCATATCAAATTCAATTATTAGGTATTGAGTTTAATAGGACACCATAGTCAAAGCTATGCATACACACGTTTGCTTTAACAGCAAAAGTTGTAGTACTGTGCAAAGTCTTGCATCTTTAGGCGGTACACAATAAGAAGACCAAGAACGGAGGAGTTGCCTCGTCAGTTAGTGCAAGGGGCACAGAGAGCTGGGCTCAAGTAAGCTTTGATGAGAAGGTTTGAAGTTTTTCTGGATGAAGCTGACAAAAGCTCAACTCCTCATTCAAAAGCATTGCTCAAAAAGGGTCTGCATACAGTTTCAAGTTTTGGAGAGGCTCTTCCTTTGTTGTGATGAGACAAGACCCATCTACCTCATGAAATAGAAAGCAAACAGAAGATCAGAGCAGCACCTTATGTACTATATATGGGTGTCTTTGCCATAGAGACATACATTCCTTCACATCAGCACAAGATTGTTGCCAGTTCCAAAAAAAGTGGCCAATGCCGTCACCCAAATAGAGTATATTATTGGAGGTAGGAAGTATTTAAAGTCTGCTTGTGATCTCAAAAAGAAGACAGTGACCTTGACCACAAAAGTGAAAACTCCCACAGGCGACTCCCTCGATGCAGAGCAGACAGGACAGAGGAGCGAGGCGGTTGGATTAATGGCATTATACTCCACCTCGGGGAGTCTTTGTTTTAATCAAAAAGTGTTTATGACCGTTTATCGGCGGTGGATTTCCCCCGAAGGAGAAGCTGTCATCTGTTGTCTCCAGGCTTGGTATTCAATTAGTAAGAGTGAAGTCGCTACCTGTCTGGGCAATGTAAATTAGCCGATTGATAGATTAAGTGGCAATGCCCTCTGGTTTTGTCATTTAATAATTAGAGGTAGCGTTTGTATTTGCCATTGTGTGATCATATGTATCAAATACATATGGGATAAGCATAATCCAATCAAATGTTGATTTTACCGATAATTGCAGTGCCATTTATTTTATTCTTTTCAGATTTATGGCAGCGATTAATCTCTTAACGCCACCTGAATCTAAAAATCTTAAAAACACAAAATAGGCAACATAAACCAGGATGAAAACGCAGCAAAAAAGCGACAGGAGTATCAAAAAAAACATGCGCCGAAAACACACAAAGCAAAGCAATAAAAATTGACAAAAACACAGCGACAATACGACAAAGTTACAATCACTTTTGTTGGCCTTAGCTTTCAAATGGGGTGTTACACTGGCCAGTTCAGTCAAGAAGCCTTTAGATTTGGGTAAAGCTGAATTGGAGAAAATGAAAAAGAAGCAAAAAGGTTAATCCTGAAGCGTCAGAGGTCAATGTGATGGAACGTAAAGGTGCCGTGCCGTGCCAACCCCCCCCCCCATGCAGCTGCTGGGTCACTAAAAAGGTCAAATACGCTCTAAACGTTCCACAGTTCACCAATTCTGAGATTGAGGAATGGCATGTCCACAAACTTGTACTAGTGTCTTCAACATGTCCAGGTTAAAAAGGAACAGGCCACCTTTTTACATACCGAGATATGTTCTTACCTGAGCTTAGACGAGTTGATACGCACCGGTCTGGTCTTTGTGCGTGTGCTCCGTCACACAAAACGACCAAAGGTGTTGTTAGCATCATTTGGCCTCTCCCAGCATATTCCTATAGCTCCAAATGGGGTGAAGTTAGAAGCAACCAAGTTCTTCCACGGGCACAAAGACGAGACAGGTGCGTATCAACTCGTCTAAGCTCAGGTAAGAACATATCACAGAATGGAAAAACTGTGGCCTGTATTGCTGCGCCTTTCACCACGAGAGCTACCGGAACTTTCTCTCAAACACCAACATTTTAATTACAGTATGTTTGTCCCCAACTGAGATTAGCCATTTAAACTTTACTGTCCCCGTGGGAAAAAATATTTTTCTAGTACATAGTGCATATTTGACAAAAAGAACAGACAGAACAGAATGGGGTACACTCATGATAAAAGTATAAATGTTACTAGATTAAATGATTGGGTATCGAGTATAATAAGGCACCACAGTCATCAAAGCTATGCCTACATTTTTTTGCTTTAAAGAACAGAGAAAGGGCAATCAAAACACCATTTTCATTTTTCAACTCAAACTGATCGCCCCGCACTTGATGTCTTGATTCAAAGTCCTGGCAACTTGTCTAGAATCGTTTCGATTATTTCAGTGCTCAAATTGCCGCCACAAAGCACATGGCTAACAATAAATAAAAGCACCTCTACCTTTACCTTGCGGTTATTGTTTTTAGCATCGTTGACTGCAAATATCTGTCTGCAATTTTACCTTGTTAAACACTGCTGCTTTTGAAACTCTTATGTCCAGTTTAAATGGTGAAGCACACTTTATCCAAAGAGCACAAACATATGAAGGATGATATATTTAAAAGAATGCATATGAAGAATGATATTTAAAAGTCTGAAATCATGAATATAAGATTAGCAAACAAAGTCCTAGCACAAATTTAGATTTTGTTGAGCAAATATTTCAGAGGTTTTGCAGCTGCATACAAATCATGTTCAATAAGCAGAGCTAATCTTACCTTGATGAGGCAGATATTTGTTGAGAATGTTCGTCAAGTCTCTGCGGTACAGCGCAGAGATTTGAGTGAACCAATGCATGGAATCATAATTTGCTTGTCACGTCTACAGGACTTACTGCACTGTTAACTTTGCATGTGTTGTGCAATACCACCCCCTAGTGTCTGACTAAGAGAGCGATACACATACATTATAACAATTCCATCAACTCACGGATATGAAGATGTTGAGCAGGTTCTCCAGCGTGGGCAGCTGAGGGATGAGCTTCTGCACCACTTTACTGAACGCCTCAAAGATCGAGTGGTCATAAATACTGGTCAAGTAGAAACTAAGAAGAAAAAAAAGAGAACAAAAAAAAGTGATGATGGTGAGAACCCCTGCTTTAAACTATAGCAAACAATAACAAAGTGAAGATGACTAAAAATATATTTAAAAAAAGCCTCAAAGTGTTGAGATCTGTTGTTCACCTGAGATGTATTTTCGTGTAGCCCCCGTCTACCAGGTTGTCGTTGGCCCGTTTGTGGATGTCTTGTTGCTTCTCGATCTTGTGGTCGTCCGACAGTCCGTCCACCTTGTGAATGAACACTTCAAAGTGGATTTTGGGGTTCACTTTGTAGGCTCTGGACACAGTGTTGTGCAGTCTGTCAAGGGCTTCCACATAGTCATCCTGCAATATCAAATAAGAACATCCATGTCTACATATACACAATACATGTAGTGAACAGGGCTTCAGGAGTCGGTGTTAACCCCATATTGAAATAAATATAAGTAAAAAAAAATATTTAAAAAAGTTAGATTTGGTAACTATCAGTGATGCCAGTAACTAGTTACACATTGCTCTGATCAGACTACTTTTTAAGAGTAATCGAACACATTACTTAACCAAGTCACCATTTTGTAGTTTTCTTCTTGTGTCTTGGGAATGGCGTAACTATGCAACAAGTCAAATTTTCAGCGCAACGTAACCTAAACAATGGAGGAGATGGAAATAAGTCACTATTTTGAGTCTATCAGCATTGTTGAGGTTCCTGTTAATATGCACCTAGTAAGCATTAGCAAAACCAGTTATTTGTATGTTGAGGTGGTGGAGGTGTTGTCGGCAGCTGCTGAATGTAACTGATAGTAACTTGGAATATAACTTAATTTTAAAATCAATTAAAGTAATCATACTTTTTAAAAGGAGTAATCAGTAATAAGATTACATTTTCAAAGTAATTGTGGCAACACTGGTAGCAATGCATTCAAGCTTTAATTACAAAATAAATTCGAGCAGATGGCTGCATGTCAAAGGGAAAGAGCTGTGGGAAATTTAGGAGGGAAAAAGAACTGCAACCCACTCCCATTATTGCTAACACAGACATTTCATGTCTTTGTGCTGTATATAAAAAGGTATACTGTGAGAGAGTTCCTCATGCTTCAGAATAGTCCAATACAATGAGATTTAGTTTGATATATTTAAAATAAAGCTGGTCTAAACGGCATTATTGTACATAAACATATTACGTAATGGAAGTTCAAAAAACGTACAAAATCATATCCTGCTTTAATATGCAGAGGTTTTACAATAACCTGTGTAGCTTGCTTATTGTATGTTACAGTATTTAGTCACTATTCACATAGTGTCCCCTGACCCACTCGCCATTGGGACCCCCCTGGTTTCAGATAGAGGGTTGTTAGTGTCGCAGTCTTCAGCCCTGTCCATGGAGGAACCCCACCTACAGGGACTGGACAAGAACTGAAGGTCCAACAAGGACGTCCTGTAAGAACAGGGGACACCCACGCAGCTCGCAACCACCTGCTGCCGACGCTTATTTGGACATTATGTTTGCCTGGATACTTAATTTGCCTGAACTTTACATTTTCTTGTTTACACAAGAAAACAAAACTTTAGCCAAATTAAAAAGAAAAGCAATGAAAATTATGATTACCAACCTGCGAGTCAATAACAAAGATGAGCGCTTCCGTCCCTCTGAAGATCATCTCATGATCAAAGATGGGGTCGAAGAAGTCAATTTGTCCTGGTAAGTCCCAGATCTGGAAACTCACAAAGGAGCTGCTGTTCACGTCCTCAGTGTATATTCTGTTGGTGCTCTCAAGATACAGAGTCTCATTGGGCGACATTTTGTGGAAGACGACTTTTTGGATGGACGACTTCCCGCTCTTCCTCAGTCCCATGACCAAGATCCGGGGTTTGACAACTCCATCAGTGGGATGACTGAAGCACTCTTCTAATAAAAAATAAAATAAAAAGTAAAGCAAAATGTCATATGAAGTTTTGAACATCTGAACCATCTCTGTAGTAACCAGATACTGCTTTGACTGGAGGACAGACCGTGTAAATTTAACACCACACGCCAACAGCCCTGAAGTATTGGTGGTTTGTTTTGACCCTTCCTTCAATGTCTAGGAGCCCATTGCAAGATCACCAGCAAAGGTCATGGTCAAAATAAAAAAAAATTAAAACCAGGGGGATTAACCTATTATGCATGTTTTGGATTAATAGGAGAAACACTCAGACATGGGGAGAACATACAAATACAAACAGGCCTGCATAGTCCAGGTAACAAACAAATGTGCCCCCTGCATTACTTAAAAAAATATCTATACAAGTTAAAAATACACTTATGAACAAATACAGTTAAACCGCGTGAGAATGTCTTGAACAAACTGCTGACTTACAGTTACTTGTATGCAATTTGATTGGTAAAACATGGACTTTGGGTTTTTTTTTTTAACATGATATGTAGAAACAAAGACTTGTATAATTTAGTAGCTAAATACATAGTGTAGGCTTCATAACACTCAGCTAAAAACGTATAAAAAAAATATTTTATCATCGTAGCTCTGTGTTGAAAGGTCAAAGGTTATCTGACCTCAGGAACTCATGCTGCCTTCATGTGCTCTGGCAAAGATGGCCCTTTTCAGTTGCGAGTGCATTGTGTTCAAATGCTTGTGCGTTAGTGTCTTAGCAAATTAAACTCCCATGAGAAAAAGTGTACAAACCGCTGACCTGCTACTTTGTATCTGCTTTGCTCGGTAAAATATATTACATTTGCCTGCTTTTTTCGTTACACAAAGCGATGAGGAAAAAAAACATATTAAAATGTTGTAACTAAAGAGCAAAAAACGAGCAGTGTAGGCGTCATAACAATCAGATAAAAATGGTTTTGCTCCGTTTTGTTGCAGGGTCAAAGGTTTTCTCATCTCGGGAACTCGGGCATCAAAATCCTTTCCCAGTGGAAAATACGAGAGGAGGTGGCGTCCATGTGCAATTTCCTACTCATTACCATAGTTACAACACCACATGAAGGCTGCAAGACACCCACCCCTCCCCTCCAGTGAAGCAAACATTAACATTTCAGCGTATCCTTTTATTATAGACATTAACCCAGGGCACATGTGTGAATATACATTTGGTCTAATCAGCATCTTGATATGACACGGGGGGGATGGATTCTCTGACAAAGGAGAAGTGCTCACAGACAGATTTGTGAGTAATATTTGGTAGACATTTGTCAATTATGTGCATAAATACAACGTTTTTGTTAGAGCAAAAAGTAGTGTTGCATTTGATTTTTTGTTGAGTGTAGAATGCAAGTTGCAACATTACCATTCCCCCCCCCCCCCCCAAGTAAACTGTCATATGTCCAACAAAATCAAAGAAAAGCATCATGAGGGGTCCACATAAATGCTCAAAAACGAGTGGAAAATCAGGAATTTGGGAACAAAAAATCCCTAAAAAAAACAAGAGAACATGGAAACTTGGTTTTCCCATTCCTAAGATATTTGAGACTTCCCTGGTGAAGGCTCAGTGTCCTTGACACACAAATAGCTGTAGGAGAGAGAAATCACATAATATTTTTGGCTCGGGTGAAAATCACCCGGCAATAGTGTTCTAGGGTTAAACTGTGGGCAGACATTATGTAAATGTTGCAAATATGTGTATACTGTGGGCTGGAGTGACATTTTTTATTTGGAAAGACAACACGTGTATTGTTTCACATCAGCAGTAGACTGGAACACGCAGAAATAATTGATTATGTAAAGAAAAATATGAACATGGATGAATAAATAAATAAATGAAATGAAATGAAAAATGAAATGAAAAATTATTGCTCCATAGACTCGATCTGAGAAATGCATAATCCTTTATTAATGAATTGCCTAAATTCCCCCCATTGAATTTATGTGAAGAAAAAAAAAAGAGGAAAATAAAAAAAAAGTGTGCCTGAACTGCCCGTCTTTATGAGACACGCCCACTCCGGACGTTGCAGCACGTCGCCAATGCACGTCGCCTACGTGAATGTGTGCAAAAGTTAGCCAAGGCCATGCGTACTTTGTTGACATTCCTTGAGGATTCGTCGTGCGCATAGACTGTTACAAAAAAAAAAACCTGTTCGCGGTCAAAACTGTTTTCTAGCCAACATATGCTGCAACAGGAGTCATGACTTAGCACACTGTTAAATCCCAGACTTTATGCTGCAAAGTTTGTAAAGTGTTAGCCCCGTGTCGCTTTAACTATAAAAACAAAACAAAAACACGCTGCTACATTTGGTGCAGTGTTTGCTGAGAGTCAAAACTGTAAAAAAAAATCCCCCCCCCCCCTCGCCTGCACCGATTACTCATGTGTGACCTTGTCCCGGGACACACGGCTCCAAAGTCCGCCTACCCACCGTCGCTGTCTTCCAGTTGCATCGCCGCCGCATACTCGTCGATGGCGTCGTAGTAACCCGCGTCGGTGTTCCCCCCGGCCGCCGCTGCTCCGCTCCCGGACATGTCCGTCTGTCCGTGGTTGTGCTTCGCGGGAATGTTGTTGAAGACGCGAGCGGTGTCATTGGAGAGGAGAGAGCCATGCTGTTGTTAGACTCTCTCTCCCCCACTCACCGCCTCCTGTGTCAAATTACCCTAATGAGGAAATGTGTGATGTTCACTAATTGGGCTTTCACTAAAACACGTCGGCTAAATAAACAAGAAGATTAATATCAAAGGGGAATATGAATCAGGGTAAGAAAAAGAAAAAAAAAGACGGCAAAATACAGCCTTTCTGAAAGGCTGTATTGGGAACCCAGGGTGCTGAGGGCGCTGCAGCACCCCCTGGTGGATAATTTGTGAACTGCAGGCAATATTAATAAATAGGAAATATGCACAGAAAAAGCGTTTTTGGGGTACATTTTGTCCCTCAGCACCCCCTAACTAAAACGTCTTCCCACGGCTCTGGCCTTTCAGCTTATTCAGGCCCATCCAAACGTAGGACCCAAGCGCACGCTTTATCTCGCGACCTCGTGTCACGCATAACATCTGTACACATCTGACATCTGACGATATAAAAGGCTTTGAAAAGGAGCAGCTGCAGTGTATATGCTAAACATTGTGTGCGTGATTTTAAAATGTCAATTTCGATTATACGTGTAAGACACCAAACCTTGTCCATAAACAAGCTACAATCAGGGAAAGCGCCACGGGAGCACTACAGGTTTGTTACCATCAGTAGAAATACATAAATACAATCATTATTTAGAAGTACATGCATGATGAAAGGGCGATGAGATGGTTCATCCTTATTTGGCAAAAATATATATATTTGTGTGTAAGGATGCAGTCTACATGTATTTCTCAATGGACTGTGTGTGCATGGTGTAAGTTTACTTTAAGAACTTTTACATCCCATAAAACCTACAAGTGTGTGCCACAGCAGAAGTTGCACATGCCACAGTGATTTTAGTTCACGTGCACGTGCATTTATCGTAAGTTACACAAAAGCTGTTTAAACTGGTCCATCCACTTTTACGGTAACAACAAACCTGGTCAGAAGGCACGACAATCTGATGCAGCAAGGCAAAATGCTTCAAATATTGTTTTGCTTGCTATTAGCTGTGGTGTATGGTAAGTTGGATTTTCTTTTATTGTGTATTCTTATTTCTGATCTAAACCATCAAGTGTTTTTCTTAAAACATGTGTGTTGCTGTTTGTTCGAGTATGTGTTTAGGTAACCTCTTATCGGCAGCAGCAGCAGCACTTCTTGGCTCACTTGTCATAAACAGGACATTTGCCATCACAGTTTCTAATGTGTTGTATTGTTTTTTCCATTGTTTCTATTCTCCTAAGGTTCAACTTCTCTCGTATTTTTATTGACTGGTCGCCTTACACCTCACAGCGAACCGTCCTTTGAGCAGCTCACTGTGTTTGATGGAGTTGCCATCTCTTTCTGTGAGAGCGGGACCAGAAGGGAACAGTTCAAGTCCAGATTGAAAAGTACCAAGTTGCCTGAAGACTGCGGTCAGGCTTATGCTGATGTACTCGAATCAATGCTTGATATTCAAGAGCATGTAAACCGCACAGTGGGTGAGAGTGTTGTTGTCATTGGTGATGCCTCAGTTTTAAATCTTGTGTTTGTGAAAAGAAACATAATGGCTCTAGTGCAGTAAAAAAAAAAAAAAAATGTGAATGACAAAATATAAAATTGAAATTTGATCCACTTTCAAACATGAAATTACCATGCGCTGTTTGATCTAAAATTAGATATGTGCCGACAGGGCATTCATCTGAAGCCCCTTTCACTGAAAATGGCGCTAAAATGTTTCTGGTTCTCTATGACTGAGTGTACAGCACAGGCTGAATGCGGGACAGGGTCAACAGATAAAATGCCAATCAAATACACAAACTGTAAATTGCAATTGATTTTCATTGTTTCTAGGAGTTGTGCAGAGGCGTCGCGGTTGCAGCTGCTCGGCTGATGGCACCGTCTCTGGGTTTGAGACCTGGGCTTTGAATGGAGTTGACTTTTTGACCTTTGACCCTGAGGTTCTAAAATGGACGACCAGATCCCCATCTGCAACACGACTCCAACAACTGTGGAACCAAAACGATGCACGAAACTTTGTCTTTGCACATTTTATCAAATATCAATGTCCTCTGATTATGAAGAAAACTACTCTGACACCAGTTCCTGAAAGAACCGGTGAGTAACAGCTGAAAGGACAAAGTTACGACACTAAGTAAAGTTAATTAACTGCTGTAGAAATGTTCCAAATATTCCAGCCTAATGACAACTGATTTACTTTACTGCAGGGGTGTCCAAACGTTTAGCATGAAGAGCTACATTTTAAGGTTTATACTGTGTGGAGAGCCACAGGCGTTGGTCAGTGTAAGGAAGCATCCAACTGGATTACTTTAGGTTTATTTTGGCTTGGCACATGAATGCCAGCTCTGCATCATGCTAACATGTTATTTAGCAAGCTTTTAATTGTGTAAAATTATGAAATCTATCTACTATCTCCATGTTTGCCAACTCAACAAGAAGTCTGAGGGCCAACAATGGTTGGTCTAAGGCCCCCGGGCCCCACACTGGGAGAAAGTTGCTCAGTTGGTAATGCATATGTTCAGATTGATTCGGTTTGAACCCCGGATCCCACAGGGGCAAGCTGTTTTTGTGCCCTTGTACAAGGCACTTCACCCGTGTCTGCGTACACAGGGGAATTCATGAGAGTGTGAATGAGTGAGTGGTTTCTTGGTGTAAAGCGCGTTGAATACCTAATAGAGATGATTTACTTTAGTGAATGTACTTTTCTCAGTCCGAGGGTAATACGATAAACTGACGTGTATATCAAACATTCTGTGGAAAAATGAAATATTTAAAAATACAGTACATATTTGATATCAATAAACAAATGGAGCAAATAAAAACCGTAAAACCATGTTTTTTTTCTTTAGAGGTGCATATTTTTGCAAAGTTCACACCAGCAACGGACGAGCTACAGCTGAGGTGTCACGTGACGTCTTCAGACCAGTCCGTGAGGTCCGTGCGTCTGATCGGAAGTGAACTGGGTGTCTGAGACTGGCCCGTTGCCCGGTGGAGATGACTCTGTGGTGGTCATCCTGCTCACTGCCGGAGTTTCAATCAAAGGAAGTGCCTCCCGTCAATATGGCTGCACGGTGCAAACAGACAAGGACAATATCACAACATTCTGGGGTAAAATCATTTAAAATGTCAATACTCGTGTCACAATTAATGATAGAACAACTGGAACCTTTACTTTTTTATTTATTTTTTTCATGCAGATGGGAATTCTCTGGAAGGCAGTCGTATTCCATACAACACTGGCTTCTTAAGAATGGCTATGTTAATTGCTGTGTTTTTCAGCATTTGTTTTGTGATGATTCTGCTTGGACAATTTGTGATATGTCTGCATACCTGCTGTGAGTAATTGTCTCAACAGTCTATATTAAGTAGTGGTGCAATATGGAACTTTTTATGCAGAGAAAAAAAAACCTTCTTATTATTGGCGCCTTCACTGTCCATCACGGCGGCTCCAGGATCAATTGTTTTGGTTGGTTTTCTCCGCTGTAGGCTTTCTCTCACCAGAACAAAACAATTGATCGTGGAGCGTTGTAGAGGCTCCGTGATCCAAAGTAAAGGTGTCATGCTCGCCACCCATTCAGCCATTGGGTCACAAAATCACGCGCAAAAATCTTATTTTTTTATTTTCCTTTCCTCACACCCATTAAAAATCCATTATGCACCTTTACTTAAAGTGGCAGATTTTACAAAAGAAAGGTGTGGGTGAGCTTTGTGTTCATAGTCCCTGGAACATGTTAAAGTTTGTCTGGACAAACAGTAAAAGTATACAGTAAGTCCAGTACAAGGACACGAACAACACAAGCCATGGCGTGTGGCCAGTAGGGGGCAGCAATAGCAATGGCATAGTCAGCGTTCACAGCACTTGATAACGATGAGTCAGTAGCTTTAATTTGAGCTTTTAACTTCAACTCTTTGTTTTGTTTTATATGCTTGACGTGTAGACTACATTTTGCAATCCCACTCTGCAATGTTATTTGCGGCAACAGTATGAATACATCCCGCTTTTTAACATATTCTCCTGATTTAAAAGATTGTCTTAAGTAAATAGATATAATTGTAATGCAGTTCAAAGCCCACAGTCCGGAAACAACTTCTTGTTCCACTTGTGTACGATTCAGACATTCCAGACGAATTCTCAAACTCTCGGACTCAATGGGAAGACATGAAAAGGAGAGAAGACGAGATGCTCTATGATCCAGATTTTTTCGCCAATCAAACGTAGTATTAGGACTGGCGCTGTGCTTTCACGTTAAATGGTTGGGCCATCTTAAAAAAAAATGTATACAACTTTTTTTTAAATTATAATTCAATATCAGTACTTTAATGATACTCGGTTTTCGATACTGATACCTGAACAATACTATCCCAGTACCTATACTAAATTATTTGACATCTAGAACCAGAAAACAGAACAGTAATGTTTGGAAGATCTGCAAAATCGGGTTCATTTCCAATGGCAAGAAATGTGTGGAAAAATAGGGAGAATTATTTAGGAAAGAATGGGGGGAAATTGGTAGATATTGCGGATATTGCGGCAAAAATACAGAAAAAAATGTGTTAAATTTATTTAAAAATTGGGTGAAATGAGGGAAATAAAGAAAAAAACATTGGTCTTTTTTTTTTCTTTTTAAGGGGCGGGAAAATAATTTATTTGAGCTGAAACAACCAAGTCATTTCCTTTAATCCTGTCCTTGGACCAACAGCTTCAAAAACTTGGAGCAAAAGATTTTTTCAATTCCTGCTTTCGATACTTTCATTTTTTCGATACCGGTAGTACCTAAACCTAGAGCCACAATGCTGGATTTACAGTAGCTGTGATATGAAATAAAAATAACACAGGTATTGAATTGGCTTTTCTTATTAAACATGTGTTTTCCTGTAATATTTATATGACAGCACATGCTTCGAATAAACCAAACATCAAAACTTGTGTTTTTCTTGCACCTTGCCTCTTTAACCTCTTGCCCCTGCAGAACGTCTCTATGGTTCAATTGTTGTGCAGGAGCTACAGGTACATTTGGATATGAACATTTCATATCATTAAGATAAGTTATAACAACCAGGGTACTTTTCCTTTCGTTTCCATAACAAGTCAATCAAAAACGACATCAGATCACTTATTTTGTTACTTCTCAGGGGTTGAGGGTTGTCTGCAAAATTATAAGTTATGTAAAAAAAATGTAAATTTGTCAAGTAAGTTAGCAGGCGGAGCTCGTAGGGTTTCCTTCATTGATTGGCTGCCTAGGGTGTGGAACGACAACACCAAACTGAAAGCACTCACAAAGAGCCCCGAGGTAGGACGACTCGTGTTGTTGCAGATTTTAGTTTTAAAGGTTAATGTGTGTTTTGCTTATTTTCTCTCTCTCTCTCTCCAATTTAGTTCCTATTTGCAGAAAGGTGTGGCATTTATCAAAGTCCAGAAAATGGGACATGACGATGAGGACGATTAACACCTTGGTCGTTTTATCTCTGACCGTTGTATGTGGATCAGGTTGGTCACTCTTTCACATCTTTAATATTTGTTTACTGTGAGTGCTGCCGGGCCAAAACTGCACATAGTCTTTGTGACGGGCATCTGAATCTTTGTCAGAGCTTGTCCCGCCGTCGATATGCAGGTGGAAAATCCCCACTGTCCTCCTTACATCCTCCTTTGTCCTCCTTTAGATTCCGTTCCATGTCTTTACTTTGACTTTTAACTGTGTGCATTATGCATTTTCTAACTATCTAGGATGGTGATTTTGAACGTGTTATTCAAGAGCAAAAGAAAAATGAAAATGAAACTTAAATGCTCATAGCTTTAAGGAGATATTTACTGTATTTGTTTTTTTTCTTTAGGACTCCACACTCTAGAGTTTTTGTCCACGGGGCGATGGACCGCTCAGGCCAAACCTTTGTTTGAGCAGCTGACGGTTTTTGACAATGTCACAGTCTCAAAATGTGATGGGGAGACTCAAAGGGAACAGTTCAAACCATGTCTACAAAAGACAGAATTACCCGACCGATGTGATGGAGCCCATAATGATATTTTGGAATCCTTTCACACCATTCAGGATTACTCAAACAACTCAGTGGGTGAGTTTCGGACTGTAGTTTGTGTACAACTATGCAATATGCAATATCTAATGTTCTTTATCACTTTTCTGTAGAGCTTGTGCAGCGGAGACGAGGCTGCAGCCGCACAGACGACGGGACTGTACATTTTTTTGACATCTGGGCCGTGAATGGAAACGACTTCTTGGCTTTTAACCCTGAGAACCTAACATGGACGTCTAATTCACATTCTTCGTGGAAAGTCAAAGAGATTTGGGACAAACAGCGGGCCAGGAATCATGCTTTTAGTGGATTCCTCAAACACTTCTGCTCTGCAATTGAACGAATTACTTTGAAATCACTTCCTAAACACACGGGTGAGATACGAGTCTGACACATGCTTTGTTGTTTACTAAATTATATTAATTATCAGCTTCTACCTGTCACTTTGTCTTGAATCCTAATTTGTATTCATTGTGTTTATGTGCACTATTTTGCCTCTTTTCATTCTGCACACTTAGCTTAACAGAATGAAGAGAGGTGAGGTATGTTTGCTCATAAGGCAAACAAACATTTTTGTTTGCTTCTCCCAAAAAGAATGTGACTCTACGACAAATCTTTCTGAAATACTTTCCTCAGCCTAAGCTTACATTTGTATGCCCTACCCTAATACGCTCCTGTGTTTTTTCCCCTTACTTAGATATGTGGGTGTTTGCCAAACCAATTGAACACAGTGATGAGGCTCATCTTCTGTGTCATGTGACCACTTCAGACCCCTCGGTGAAGTCAGTCCGTTTGATCGGAAACGGGGCGACCAGAGTCAGTGGATTTTCTGTGATGGGGCCGCTGCCCTCTGGAGGGGGCTTCTGGATCCTTAGACTGCAGGCCAGGATCTCTCTCCGTCTCACTCATCTCATCTACGGCTGTGCTGTACAATCAGAGAATCACAACTGGACCACATACTGGAGTAAGTCTGATGATTTGTTTTTGTTAAGTTCAGTTCAGAGGACTTACTTTGTGCAGCTACCTGAGATTGGAATGTTCCATCTCCTATCTCCTGTCCAATCTCTGCCTAAAGCAGGGTGTGCTTGATCCAATCTGCAAATACTGTATCTTGCTAAAAGTCCTTTGTGCCGGACCATTAAAACGGGGGCCAATACAGATTTCCTTTTTTTAAATGTTTTTATTCATTTGTATGTATTTTTTACATACAAATTCTATGGAAGCCCGTTTCCGCCCATGCTTAAAAAAAAATAAAAGCCCAAAAGGAAGTAGAAATGATGAGATTTAAAGTCATAATTCTTTGTTTAAACAGTTTAAATAGTGAAATTACGGGTTTAAATCTCAAAATGACAACTTTTAAAACTCAAAATTGTGTGTTTAAATCTCATACTACGAGTTAAGAGTTGTAATTTTGTCTTTACAACTTTTAAACCAATTTTTATGGACAGTGGACATTCATCACCCAATCAGAGATGTATTAAGATTAGGCACCGGCCCACTATCCTTAAGGTTAGTGGGTCAGGGTTAAGCTGATTGGTTGATATATGTTTGACGTTTACCGTTCACGATTTGTGATTGGTTGATGTACCAACTCACCTATGGAAAAAAGGTTTTGCTGATGAATCACTTCAGCCACATTTATGTCAATTTTACGTATACTCTCCACAGGCCATTTTTGCTTAAAATCCGTGCATTTGCTTGATTCGATTCCATGTGAATGTTCAAGTAAATGCTGTATTTCATAAACAAATCTGAGGCTGCTCATTGACCTTCAATACAGCAATAAATATTCCTTGGAACGACACAAACCAAAACATCAAGTTACAAAAAAACACAGAAAAGTTCAATTTGACTGTGCTAATGTCATCTGTGCTGTAATATCAACCTGGCTCTTGGCAAGTTATCAGAGGGAATAACTGGGAACGCCCAGTGCAGATTCAGAGTTTGCAAAAACAGCTGCAAAGACACACCTACACATACAATATTTTGTAGGCCACAGTTGTTTCTCAATTGCCCGAGAACAGGCTTGTGTAGGAAAAAGGATGGATGATACAGGCAGTATCATTGTTGGACACAGACACACACAAAAACTTACCAGCATTGCTTTGCATTTTACAGATGGGACTACTCTTGATGGAAGATACATTTACATTGGCATGGTGTACAAGTATTTAAACGCCAGCATTGGATTTTTTGCGGTTATTGCGCTCATACTTGTGATGTCCTGCGCAATGATAGGTCTTCTAAACACCAGTGGGTATATTGAAAACACAAAATAGAGTGTATACAGTACCCTATAATGTTTCATTTTTTTTCTAATCGTGTTTTAGTCCAAATGAGAAGACGACCGCCAGCGCCTCCTCCTCCACCTGAGCTGAGAGAGCAGTTTGAGAGTTTTCTTCAGAGCGCCACAAGTCCAGAGATGAGGAACCTCCTGTTGGCTTTCCTCCATGGCACGAATACACCAGAGGGTCATCGTGACTCGTGGCACGAGATGGTGGAGCGTGAAAACTACTATGACCCTGAATTCTATGGAAATAGCGGAGCTAGTGCATGAGGCTGTTCCTTCCACAATTCTGCCGTCTTGCTGTGCTACTGTGAAAATGCATTTGTTAAAAAAAAAGACACTTTTTCCTGTATAGATTTCAACTTAAAATACTATTTTTATACTATTTTTATCAAAGACCGTGCAATGTTTTTTTCTTTCTTTCGTTTTACAGATTTATGTATGACACGTTGAGCCCGTGAAACCGGTTTTGCGGCCTTGAGAGAGTAGCAGTTGCCAAAAAGTAGTCTTCATAGTGTACTGGTACAAAATGTAAACAAAAAATGCTTGTTTACTTTGAGTAAACAAGCATTGAGGTTTAGGGTTCATTTGAGGCTTTGAGACAAACAAAGTTTTCACTTAAAAAAAATACTGGTATATCTGGATCTCTCCACCCCATGTACTTTCCAATCATCAATCTTTATTTGCGATCTTTATTGTGCTGTCTGCTGACATGACGGCAGCCAGAGATCAGTGTAATGCTACACGGAGTCATTTGGACCGTGAATATTTTCAAAAGCTCCTTCCTCTTGCCTTCTATATCTGACAATACTCCACAATATTAGCCAAGCTCACCTCCATCATGGACAACACCCAGAGCCGGTGCTAGCCCTCTCGGGGCTCTAAGCAAAAATCCACACGGGGGCCTACAGTTCACATCCCATGGCTATTCAATGAAGAGCAAACCCGTTTACGGTCAAAAACAGTTCCACTGTGCAGTAGTTCAGGGTAGAAGTGTAACATAATGATCTCAAGTCAGGCCCTGCCTCTGTGAGAACCACTAACCACTCAGCCGCTGTCAGACTGGGGTTTAGGACGACTACTAGTCTATTTTCCCCACTTTTTAAAATGTTAAATGGCGAATGGTCATAGTCTCTCACCTTGGTTCCTGACCCACAGTTTGGGAACCGCTGATTTAAAACTAACTGAAACACGCACCTGACGGTTATTTCTATCTCACCACTGAGAATTAGCCCGTGAGTAGCCCAATTCGTTTTAGACTGTGCACATTCAGAGAACCAGAGTTACTGCAAGTAACTGCGCTCGTGAGAACCACGTGGAGTCAACCCCTCTTTGAGACAGAAAGGCCACGTGGACGGCGTTACTCTCGTCTATTCCCTAAACTACTGTCCTGATACTCCGCTAGCAATAATAAGAAGAGAGTTTAAATGAGTGTGTGGCGATGCAGCCCCGCGTCCGAGCAGAGAAAACATGAGTGCAGCGCCCAGAACACGGGTGACATGCAGCCGTGGCCCGTGCAGGAAGGGAGGCGAGCGCCGGGAGACAGACAATCGGGGACGTGAAGGGGAGAAGCACTCACGCCTTGGAAGTGACGGGTAGAAGGCGGTAGACCCCTCCTGCTCATCCACTTCAGCAGACTGCCACATGGAACACCAAAACGCAGCAAAGTAGGCGGAGAGTGAGTGAGAGCCTGTCCCCCAAACAACGCATCAGTTAAACAACACCATAGTTCGACCGAGACGCACGCGCACCTTGCGTAGTTTGCGTATAGGAAAACCCGGCTCTGACAACACCTCCCACCCACTGGACTGTAGGAGCTGAGCAGCTCTTTCAGTGTAAGTCCCTCAGTGCAAGAAGGAGCGCTACCGCAAG
This sequence comes from Proterorhinus semilunaris, assembly GCA_021464625.1. NCBI lineage: Eukaryota > Metazoa > Chordata > Actinopteri > Gobiiformes > Gobiidae > Proterorhinus > Proterorhinus semilunaris. The sequence continues at coordinate 22,871,832 of CM038361.1, read as the reverse complement.
GCCTTCATCCCCACTGCTGTCCGACTGTACAACAAGCCTGTAAAGTAACATGTGCAAAACTATGTGCAATAATCTCTGTATCAGCGCCACTTATTGACAACCTGCACTAGGACTGTAAACTTTGCACCTCAATATTCTACTTTTTATTCAAATTGTATTTATTCTTATTTCCTTATTGTTATAATTCCGCCCCTTAAGATTGTTGCTTTACTATTGTACATAAGATACCTCTTCTTTTTTTTTTTTACTATTTAACTGCACATTTCCTGTCTATTTTGCACACCCTGAGTGATCTTATTGAACGCCGAATGTAACAAGTGAATTTCTCCGTTGTGAGATCAATAAAGGATTATTTTATCTCTTATGTTATTGTAACACTAGCAAGGTGTTTTAGACAACAGGTGAGCTTCAATAATATAAAAGCATACCTTTAAACTGGACTGTTAGGACCCTTAAGGAATATAAAACGATGTACATCAGTGTTTTGTTGACAAAAATGATATAGAAAAGTCTTAAACATTTCTTCAGCTCACCAGAAAGCAACACGTGCACAGGCCTGCTCAGGAAGAGGAAGTGGACGGGACAAAACGCTTCAAAAAAAAAAGTGACAAAAACACGGGGACAACGCAACAAAGAAGTCACAATTACACAATTACTCAGTTTCGTGAACAGTGTAAATGACTAATGAAAAAAAATTAAATATTTGAATACAAAGAAGAAGAAAAAACAACAACTACAAAGTAAGAAGATTAAAATAGTTTGTCTTTTGCTGCTGACACAAGAATGACGTATTTGTGCTCTCCTGGGACGTCCAGGCAAATACCACGCAATACGGACTTGTTCCCTCTTCAGGATTCATTAGTAAAAGCCGCCCGCAGCACCGTCCCGCGAGGAACGGGCAGGTCATTGGATTAAACTGTGTCCACAAAGCAGCGCAGAGCAGCCGGCGTTAATGCGCGACAACAGCTGTCCACCTCTGCACGCGCTGCCTGAGCGGCCGCAGCGTCATCCTCTTAAAGACGAGTACGTGCCCACGCCGTCGCTGACCATTGTTTTTAAGGTTGGGATCTCACGTAGCTGCTATTTCCGCTGCACGACTGAGACTCCGCACAATAAGGTAAAAGTAAACGTGTTGTTCATTTATTTCTGTTGTTGCGTCACTTCTAAATTGTACTTCTGAATATGACCGTGATTTGTTTTAATTTAGTCTGTGAACCTTGACCTAGATGGAAGTATATCACAAACTTGCTGATATTTGTCTTCTGTTACATTATTAACTCTTTTTTTGTTTTCGTTGTTTCATAAGGAACTTTATATTTGCTCTGTTGTACAGTTGTTGTTTTTTTTTATTTATAAATCAGTGGTTCATGCATCTACTGAGAAATAAGAAAACACCACCTGAATGTGAAACAGATTCGATCAACTAGATGAGGATGAATACAGTATTATACTCAAACGGACAGTGCGTGGCTTTTGGATTGGAACAGAACAACGATTTGGGTCGCAGCTTTGTAGAGCGATGATGCGCAATAGCATTCTAGAAACACGTCAGAACATACTAAAGTAAATTGAGGCTTATCCATTCAAATTCTCACTGGGGCTCCAGCGACAGGGGAATCCTCACCATGTAGGTCAGGACCATGAAGATCACACACGCTTATGGGTCACAGGTTCAGTCTGTAAACAGTAGTATGCAACAGAGGTGATTGAGATGTTTAAAGCATTGTGGTAAAGTACAATGGTGTGTCAGAAAATAGATAACCGATACAAATGTGTTGTCAGAAATAAAATCCGATGTAGGCGACACACGGCCTGACCTAAAAAAAAAAGAAGTCGCCACAAAATTAAGGCCACCTGTGAGTCCGCCTTTAGCTTCAACTACAGCACACTTTATCTGTGGCTTTTTTTCAATAAGTTTTCGCAATGTCAAAAGAGCCAGTGTTGCATTGATTTTTCGCTAAGATCTGGCATTGATGATGGGAGAGTGTGCCCGCTGTGCAAAGCCTTCTCCAGCACATCCCGAAGATTCCCAATGGGGGTTAAGGTCCGGACTCTGTGGCCAATCGTTGAATATAATGTCTCCCGAACCACCCTTTTACAATGTGAGCCCGATTCATCCTGGCATTGGCATCTTGGAATATGCGGGTGCAGCCAGGGAAGAAGAAATCCATTCAGGATGTTCGCGTGGTCAGCTCATTTTGTCAAGTTTTCTCAATTTGTTAGTAACATTATTTGATTTACTTAACTTTAAACTTTTCAGTAAAGGCCCTATACCTGTTTTTTTTTAATGACAAATAATGAAAGCATAAACCACAAAATGATAGTTTTGGTCCAAAGTCTTGTCTAACTTTCTGAACATATTTGGAAATATGTCAGGATTCATTCGTGAAAGCCGCCTGGGTAACACTTCATAATAACTGCACCTTATTTATCCTTAATAAATGATAAGTTAACGCTTAATTCATCATGAACAATTCATTCGTTAAGTGTGATAATAACTACTTAACTACAACAGTTCATGCCTAAATCATAATGAATAGTTCTTCACATACTTCACTTATTCATTGTTAAGTAGTTATTAAGTGGTAGTCACACTTAACTAATGAATTGTTCATGATGATTTAAGTGTTAACTCATCATTTATTAAGGCTAAATCAGCTGTAGTTATTATAAAGTGTATGCAGCAGACTGTTTTTACTTTTGAATCCTGACTTGTCCCTGTGAAGAATTCGGATTTCACAACAACAGAAATGCTAGAAAAATAGCCTGGAATGTCATAATATTTATACAAATGCATTTTAATTAGATGCACAGTGCTTTCCCCCACACATGTCTGAATTTACAATATCCTAAAGGAGGCCAAAACTAATTTTATTCAACTAATAGAAAAAAAAGTCAAGTATAGTGGGTATTCTGTAATAATAATACTTTCCATATGGAAACTATCTACTTCTTTGGTCTCATTGACATTTCAGCTCCGCCCTGTGCAGAGATGAGTGACGGGGCGTTGGTGCAAGTCTCTCCCTCCTCCTCTCACTGGGCGCCCCGGCAGCGCACTGCCCTGCACCGCGCCGCCATGGTGGGGGACAGTGAAGTCGTATCTGCCCTCATCCGCGGCGGCTGCGCTCTGGACCTCCAGGACAAAGTGAGGAAAAACATGGATTTGTTGTATTTATTTGAAACGTGGATGTTATGAGTTGTTTCACCTGTTGCGGCTGGAGCAGGACGGCAACACCGCTCTACATGAAGCGTCCTGGCACGGCTTCTCCCCGTGTGCCAAACTGTTGGTGAAAGCAGGAGCTGATGTCAATATTAGGAACAAGGTGAGAGCAAAGATGATGCCCCGAGCCCAGTGTTCCTAATTAGTAAAGGAGATTATGGTGGGCACCCTCATGATCGACAAATAAAATGCAGAATTTTATGCTCACTTTTTAACCTCTTAACCCCCACTTTAACCAAGCACATTTTCTCCAGTTTGGCTTTACGCAAATCAAAAAGCTTCTTGAAAAAGACTCAAAATACTGACGAAAACGAGTCATGAACATGGATGAAACGCAACAAAAAAAGGAGACTGGGAAGTTACTAAAACGTGACAAAAAAAGCATAAACAATGCAACAAAAAAAGGTGACAAAAAAGGATGAAAAGGTATTAATAAGTAAAAAAAAGCAACAAAACGTTACAAAAAAAACGTGATAAAAAAGTTACGGAAAAGTAACAACTACAAAAAAGCATCAAAAACACCAAAAACAAACAAACAAAAGGACAAAAACTTGACAAAAAAGCAACATGGCCTATAGGCTGTACGCTCTCTAGTCGAGAAGCTTTTAGGTTTGGGTAAAGCCGAACTGAAGACAATGTGCTCGGTGACATGTTTAATGTTATTGTCTCTCAGTAGACATCTATGGGAAACACTGCTGAAAAAAAAAATTAAGAGTATTTATTTAAACGCGGCATCTATTCTTGAAAAACACTTCCGTTTATTAATTTACAGGGCCTTGCGAAAGTATTCGGCCCCCTTGAACTTTTCGACCTTTTGCCACATTTCAGGCTTCAAACATAAAGATATAAAACTGTAATTTTTTGTGAAGAACCAACAACAAGTGGGACACAATCATGAAGTGAAACGAAATTTATTGGATATTTCAAACATTTTTAACAAATAAACAACTGAAAAATTGGGCAAAATGATTCAGCCCCTTTACTGTCAGTGCAGCAAACTCTCTCCAGAAGTTCAGTGAGGATCTCTGAATGATCCAATGTTGACTTAAATGACTAATGATGATAAATAGAATCCATCTGCGTGTAAACAAGTCTCCGTATAAATGCACCTGCTCTGCGATAGTCTCAGAGGTCAGTTTAAAGCGCAGAGAGCATCATGAAGAACAAGGAACACACCAGGCAGGTCCTGCGTTTGATAATTGGATTGTATCAGCACATATACTAAATCAGTTGCTCTTTCTTGAATGAACCGTCTTGTTTTACAGGCAGGAAACATATCTCTTCACTTGTCTTCTCAAAACGCTCATGTCCAAACCACGCGCCTCCTGCTGCTCGGAGGCTCCAACATGGACGCCCAGAACGATGTGAGTCGACCCAATGCAAGTCGAACTGTATACAAAAGCACCTGTTCTGTAGAAGCTCGATAATGTAATGAAGCTGTGCGTTTTGTAGGTGGGTGAGACGTGTTTGCACGTGGCCGCTCGGTACGATAACAAGGATGTGGTCAAAGTCCTGATCAGTTTCCAGTGCTCTTTGATCGCGACAAATCAGGTACGAGTGATTTTTTTTTTAAAGACCCATTTGAGGTTAGGTGCCAGTTGGGAAAAATCTCCCACACACTGTCAAACTTGCAAAACAGTGAGATTTTTTTAAGTGCTGCAACTAAGCCTTCCTCAGGGAAATGGCCGAAGTTCCTTCTCTCCCTTGGTTATGTACCAACAAATTACATTCATTTATACTGACATGCTGGAGAAGGCTTTGCACTGTGGTCATACTCCCCCCTCAAGGCGATATAACCAAATATTAGAGTGTATGACCTTGTTGTTTGTCCGTGTAATTACTTTTCCATGTGTTATTTGTATATGTTGCTTGTGGGTCCTCCTACAGAGAGGAGACACTGCGCTTCACATCGCTGCCGCCCTGAACCATAAGAAAACCGTTCAGCTCCTGTTAGAGGCTGGGATGGAGGCGAACCTCAAAAACAATGCAAGTCACTCTTCTACATTTTAACATAATTACTTAAATAATACACTCTACTATCCATTTGACCCATTTAATTTAGAAATAATCATCCCCAAAGGCCTTACTAATGGATTGAACTGGTCAGGATAAAGTAACATTTGCTTTATGAGTAAAAGCATCATCAGTGTAATATACAAATGTATGACATAAAAGTGGCATTGTTTTATTGGATTTTGGTATTTCTCTATAAAATCACACTTTTACTACATCCCTATAGCTACTCGGATTCCTTTTAATGTATCATTCTCTTATGTTATAGGCGGGGAGAACAGCTCTCGACAAAGCCAGAGACAACAACCACAAAGAACTGTCTGTGATCCTGGCCCAAGCTCCTCAGGTTGGTACAACTTTATGTCTTTGCTGGGTAAGTATTTATAGAGTATAGACAGGCCATGGTTTGAAATGTATTTTATTGTCCATTTGTGAAACGGCAGGTGCATCGTTTTTTAAGAGGGAGGATTATGATGAAGCAAAGAAAAAAGCACCGGAGCCAGTCTGCCAGTGGAGTGGAAGCTGAACCAGAACAAGTAAGCAATAATCACTTTAATGCACCTACTTTATTGCTGGGTTGCAGGTTCTAGAATGTGATGATGTCACCGGACATCCAGTTTTTCCAACATTACACATTCACAAGTCGTAGCTCAAAAGAAAGAGTATGAATTACAAAAATGATCATTAATATCAGTCACTGGGTCCATGATCTCTCTGTACAAGACCAAACATTTCCTCAAAAACAAAATAATTTTTCCTCATGGATAAAAACATGTCACATTACCTGATAATTTCTATGCTTTTAAGTAAAAAAAAAAAAAAAAAAGATGTAAGGCCCGACTCGCACCAAAATATAATAATTTACCTAAGAAATACCAAAGAAATTAAACAACAATCTAAGACCTGAACTTTAATGGGAGCGGGACGTCTCCAGCTCATCTCCATGGAGATGTTCCCCAAACACTTTCTTCACGTACTGTACGCCTGATGACTCACCATCCTTTAGTTCTGAACTTGCAATCTGCAAACATTAGGGTCACTATAGGTACAAGAACAAAACTCTTCTCCTGGGTGAGCTCCACCTGAGACACTATTTGCGCGAGTGTCTTTAAAGCATACCGTTTCTTAGCTCTCTGGCATTTTTGTTGGGGAAAAGTAGTTCAACACCCCTTGGTTAGGTCCTCATCCAAATCTATTCTTTGCAAAAAATAGCATTTTCTGTGCCTTCTGGTCATTGGAGCATGTTTTGCATTGTTGTCAACAGTATAAAAATACATAATAAACAAATAAAAAGACATATTTAGTTGAAATAAATGTTATTACCATTCCTTGAACCACCGCCTTATTAAAGTAAGGTACATGTTTATTATATGTATCAGTTGTCATATCGAATCTTCCCTAAGTGTCACCCCTTGGAAAAAAAGTTCGCCACCCTTTTCATTCATTATATATTTGCCTCGAATTCAGGCGTCCCACAAGTTAACTAAAACAATTGTGTGGTTTTTTTTTTGTTCGTCAGGTTGCTATCGTTGAGCGCGGCAGCAGTTCAACCACAGACGATGTTCCCAGTGTTGAAGAACTGGAGCGAACAAAGGGGATTAAGACATGCGTACTTTACCAAGAAGCCACCTGTCCAATCTCCAACGGCAACCACAAGACGAGGGGGCGCGAAGAGAAGGTCAGGCATGTGTGTGTCTACTTTATGTCTTCCCCGGTCAAAATTACAGTCGTTTGTTCTAAGTCTATAATGTTCTGTTAACTTTCAGGACAGTATCTGGGTGGACAAAAATGAATAGTTGTAACACACACAGCTTGTTATAAGAGGCGATGTAACAATGCTGGCAATAATGCAACCCTTTTTTAATTGATATGTTGATGTATGTATTTTAGTCCCCAGCCAATGGTTGTCACTGTAAGCCCCTGTTTAAGAAGCTGGAGCGTGAGCTGAAGTCGACTCAGGAAGACATGAGGCTCCACATCCTAAATGTCCAGGAGAACGTCAACTGCAAGATCGGACAAATGGACCGCCGCAACAGACAACAGGTGTGCCTTAGACTGATGTCTTTTGATGAGGAATATTATGGCATGAAGATATGACTTGCATTTTGATTTGCCTTGTTGAAGTTTGCCTGTCAAATGCCTTGATGAATTGAAACTGAACTCATATTTAAAAAAGTATACCGTATGTTGTGCTGAGAATTTCCCCAACATGTCGTCATCTGGGCTGCAGTGCGTCGTGTCATCTGTTAACAAATGTGCGATGTGGGAATGTGAAATTTAAATTCAAACATTTAAAGGTGCATTGTGTAACTTTTTATGCAAAAAAAAAAAAAGAAAAGAAAAGAAGCTCCAGGATCAATTGTTTTGTAGGTTTTCTAGTGAGCGGGTCCGGTCCGTCAGCAGAGAAAACCTTCCAAACAATTCATTCTGGAGAGTCCTAGAAACCACTGTGATTGAAAGTAAAGGCATCATGCTGACCACTCATACAACCGCTGGGTCAAATAACCACAAAAAAAAATTATGTTATAATACAAGCATTTATTTAATAGCAGACATTTGTATTGTTGGAAAATACCTTTAAAAAACAAACAAAAAAGACATGCACAGTATAGGCTTGCTGTCAGGTTCCTCACTTCTCCTCAGACCGGACTTGCAACTTTACTGGAAGCGCCGCATGGTAGTATTTGGCTCTAATATTTAATGTTTATACAGTTGTGGTTTTACTTTTGATAGATTAAAGTGCTGGACATGTTGAACCAGGCCAGAGTATCTGCAGAGAGGAGACATTTACTGTGCAGGACTGGACAACAGGCTGCACAGGGACGAGAGGAGGCTCAGATGACACAGGTATTTCAGTCAAAACATATGATTGTATATCATTTTACCGTAGAGCTTAAAGCCTTCAAGAATATTACATGAGGATTTCTCAGTCTCACTCAAATTATTACACAATCCATAATTAAACTGAAAAGGCATCTACTGCAATACTGCTGCTGCTGATACTGATACTTCAGTTTCTTCGATTGGGGTTGAATCAAGTATCTATCTACCCATCAGGATCATTATTTCATTCATAAGATCTTGGTAGAGAATGAGGATATCATTGGCTTACATCAATTAACAACACATGTTTATTTTGTTATTAAATGTTAAATACACATTTGTGACTTTGTTTTGTATCTTGCATCTCTAAACAGGCAGCTGTGAGGGGGGAGCTGCAGAGGCTGCATGTGTCCCAGCTCAAAGACCAAAACCTCCACCGCACATCCACAAACAGTCCCTACAGTAAACTGCTGCACTCTCCCTCCGCGGGACAGCCCTCACTGGATTCAGACCTGGAGTCTCTCCCTCTCCTCTCTGTCCTGTCCCAAAGCAGCAGCACCTCTCTGGCCACCTACGTCAACGTCGTCCCATCGACCTGGTCGTCTTGCAGCCTGGACTCGGCATTGGACACTGGCGGAAAGAAATACTTCGAGATGAAGGCAGAGCGGTCGTCAGGTAGGAGATTTGTGTAACAACAACTTTACACATTCTGTAAAATAAAAATAAAAGTGGATTGAATTTACTTTGTCCACAAACTAGATGAATGCAGAGTCAAAACTGGTCCAACTTAGTAGAGTCTTCCTCAAAGTTTTCACTCCAAGTACCACTTGTGGAAAAGAATATATTCAGAGCTGGTCTATATCAGGTCAAAACTTGAGTTGAATTGGGTCTGAACTAAGGGTAAAATAAGTGTAAAATAAAACATAAATAGGAAATTGATTCAAATGCCTTATAATTAGATGCAGAGATGATTATTTATTCTACAGTTAGTTAAGTTTACAATATCCTGAATGAGGACAAAATAAAGTGTGTTGTACTACTACAACAACAACAAAAATCAGATATAAGGCCTTTAATGCGATTCACAATATCTTTCTCAATACTAACATTTTAGATGACAATCAGAACACAGCCGTGTTTCCCCTCTCTGCCTCTAATGAACGGCTGAGCTCTACTGACCCTTCCTGGCCGCCTGTGGAGGTGCAGGAGGTGTCTGTGAAGGAGGAGGGCAGCATCACTGAGAGCAGCACCGGTGGCCACGGGCCCAGATGGATCCCACCAAAGGGCCGTTCACAGGGGCCCGGCGGACACTGCCAAGAGCTGGCCCGGGTAGACCACGGCAATGAAGACAAGAGTGGGGCTGTGGAGGTGTACACGAACCGTCCCATCGGGAGCACCTTCACTCAGGAGAGGAGCAACCTGCACGCTGTAGAGGTGAGGGTTACATAGATCTTTAATGTCCACAATGTTAGGAATTGAAATAAGAATAACTTTACCATCCCCTTGGGGAAATGTGTCCTTTTCACTACACACAACAGTTCACATTATACAAAATTACAAAAATAAAAAACTTTAAAAAAAAACAACACTAGAGGCAGAAAGTACAACTACGAAGGTACTCAGAGTATCAGCCTTAGATTATTTGGGATTCCTTATTATCTATGAATATATTGTTCTTTGTCTTAATGCATTCAAATTTACCTTTTTTAAAGAAACTTTTTTTTATTATCTTTTGGGATTTTATCATTATTATCTCGTCCTAGTAAATACATACCCACGCAGTCTTACTATCTTTAAAAAAAAGTAACTTTTTACTTGCCAAACTGTTGCAATAAAATGTATATATTTTCCTATTTTCATTGTGATTGTCAGGTGACCCAGCGGTTCTTCGAGACGGTGTCCTCTCAGCTGGAGCTGTGGTACGAGAGGAAGCTCCAGGAGGTGGAGAGACAGGCAGAGGTCCAGGCTCAGAGGGACAAACAGGAACTTCTGCAGCGTATCAACAATCTGGAGGCGGAGCTTCAGATGCTCCGGACCAATGAGCACACAGATGGTACATCACAGGCTCGCAATGATGAACCTACAGACTCAAGTCAATAAGTCAATAAGTTTTAGGATGCATCTGTCATTGATGAGCCCTGAGGAACAAATGTGCTCCATAGAGGGAACAAAACATCATGTGTTGATGTACTTGTTTTCTTTACAACATCTCTGTGAAAATTAAGTAGCACCACATTAAGTCAAAATTTCATCCATCCATTTTCTTCTGCTTTATCCGGGTCGTGGCAGCAGTCTGAGCAGAGATCCCCAGACTTCCCTATCCACGCACTCTTCCTCCAGCTATTCTGGGGGGATCCTGTGGGCAAATCTACTTATCATGTCCTTTATTTATTTTGAAAAATGGGAATTATCATTAGAGGCTGGTTGCAAGAGCATCCTGTCCTCCTCCAGACATGCTGACCAGTGTTTTTTTCTCTATATTGAAGGCCACGATGGCAGTTGAGATGTTTCACAGATCCTTTGTCATTCAGAACCTACACAGTTCCGTGAGTTGTATTCCCGTAGATGTTATAGTGTGTGGTAATCCAGCTTTCCACTGTTGAGCCTCGAGGCTAACATTTGGCAGACTAAGCCCAGTGTCAACAAACACGGGCTGAAGTCCCGCCCCCTGCTCTGCGCCATCATCAGTGGCTCTAATGTTGCAGCGTTGGTTGTGTAACCTAATGATCCTGGTGTGACATCTGGCTTTTTGCCTCAACAACCATAACAGCAGCTTCTGAAGGGGAAATCAAATCGATGCTCCATCGACTCTGTCAGAGTGCGATGGAAACCTAATTAAAGAGCCTGCAGGCATAGCTGGTCATTTTATGCAGCCAGCACCAGGCTCAGACTCAGCCGTAATATGCACTCGAGCCATTACAGAGAGAGAGAGAGAGAGTGCATAGGTATCTTCTGCCATCGGGACAATGGATCAATCGAATCAGCATCCGAGAACCTCATCAATTATCCTGTGTTTATGAAGGAGGCTGCTGAGATCTTGCTAACCACCAAAATGAAGTAGTTTATATTGACTGAGAATGTAGCTAGATAATAATTAGGATTAAAAAGATATACTAAAAAGAATTAAACACCCAGAAGCTCCCTTTTCCTCCACATTAAGGTGTGGACTCTCAGTTGACTATCCCTAGACTTCCGAGTATGGTTTACATCTGGAGCCTTCTTAACATTTGTTTTATTTCAGACATGTTTTATCACAGAAGTTATATTGTGTGTCGGGTGGGAGACAGTTTTGTTCAACTTATATGTAACTTACGTCGTTAATGAGGGGGACCCTATAGCCACCCAACCCAAGCAAATACAGGACATCACGAACAGAGGGATATTGATGGCACTGGGTGGACTGGGCACCGCTGGCATGGGATAGGGGCAGTGGGGGTGGGCGGCATTGTCCCGCCGTGAAGCGATCAATGATTACATCCTGTGAACCCAGCATGTAACACGGAGGGCAGTCCAGCCTACAGGCTCAGGCTGCATCAGACTCAGAGCATCCGAAAGACAAACCAGAGCAAACACCGCACCAAAGGGAAAAAAATAGACCCACTGAAAAACATGTGGAGCAGCGTCTGGGTGCGGGATAAGAGCACCTTCAAACTTCTCCATGGGGTAACAACCAGGACACAGGGAGGCCAGAGCTTCTCCAATATGTGAGCACCATCAAGAGACAAAGAGGGACCTGAACCACTGACACGTAAGTGCAGCTCTTTGTTGTGAAAATGGTTAATTATGAGGTTCATTAAGGTCTATTTGTACGATTTATTCAATTACCACCATCAAATACAATGGTGTTTGATCTCAGATAATAACTCCTGCTTAGACTTTGGTTTGAAATTGTCTGGTTCAGAATAGGCCTAGAAATGCTTTTTTTTTTTATCGGTAGACTTTACCATAAGTGTGTCAGCATCAGATGGCTCCCCGTACAAAACAGATTGTGTATGTTTAGTTACGCGATGGCAATGAGCCAATAGTATTTTGCAGCTGATGTTGTGATACTTGCAGAACCCTCAATCAATAGCAGCCCCACAGCGTTGTGACTAAAACGACAATCCAATGATCTCTGCCAAAAACTAATGGCTTTGCCCTTGACTGTTTATGAAAATTGTCACCACAAAATCAGTCCAGCTCAATTACAACGGATTGGAAACGTACGGTTTTATACATGACTTAATATCACATTATCTATGCTTTATTTTAGAAAGAATCACATTTTCATGAAGCCAAATCAAACTTCTCATTTATAGTAACATTGTGCAGAAGCATTCGTTTGATCTTATGTCCTGTGTTGGTCCACAGTGTGAAGACATGTGGCACTAAGCCCTGCTCTGACCATGGGTGACTGGAACCTGCTGGGCAGCATCCTAGAAGAGGTCCATATTCACTCCACCATCGTTGGGAAGATCTGGCTGACCATCCTGTTCATCTTTCGGATGTTGATCCTGGGCGCGGCGGCGGAGGACGTGTGGGATGACGAGCAGTCGGAGTTTGTGTGCAACACGGACCAGCCTGGCTGCAAAGCCGTGTGCTACGACCGGGCCTCCCCCATCTCCCTCATCCGCTACTGGGTGCTGCAGGTCATCTTTGTATCTGCGCCTTCCCTGGTCTACATGGGACACGCACTGTACTGTATCCGCGCACTGGAGAAGGACCGTCATCGCAGACGCATCCAGCTGAAGGAGGAAATGGATGAGGCAGAGCTGATGGAGGAGCAGAAGCGGATAGAGAGAGAGTTGAAGCGGTTGGAGGAGCAAAGGAAGGTGAAGAAGGCTCCCCTGAGAGGCTCCCTGCTGAGGACCTACGTCATCCATATCCTGTCACGCTCTGTGCTGGAGGTCTGCTTCATCCTGGGACAGTGCATCATCTATGGAGTCCATCTGGACCCTCTGTACAAGTGCGAGCGTCTGCCGTGTCCCAACAGTGTGGACTGCTACATCTCCAGGCCCACGGAGAAAACCATCTTCATGGTCTTCATGCTTGTTATTGCTGGTGTGTCCCTTTTCCTGAACATTCTTGAAATATCTCACTTAGGCATAAGGCAAATCAAACGAATCCTGAGTGGGGACAGATATTCCGAGGAGGACAGTTTGAGCTATAGGACAAAGAGAAAGTCATCTCTGCCTCACCTCTGTGTGAGTAATGCACCCCCTCACAATGGGCCTTTGACACAGACCTTTAAAGTTGTCCCTGAGATAGACAAGCCCCTGCATTACATAGCAGGGCTCAGAGCAGGTCAGGACATCCCAAGACACCACAGCATCGCCTATCTGGGACATAGCCAGGGTAACTATATCTGCCAGCAGCCGCGCATGGCCCCCAGGCCCAGCCTGAACTGTCTGCAGCAGACGCACGAGAGCCAGGAGATCCACACAAGCATCGTGGAGCAGCACCGAGAGTGGGCCTCTGTGGAGTCCACTGCAGAAGGGAGCCACACTGAAGACACCAACGAACATGAAGACGACCCTTCCCACTCCACCCACCTGGAGTCCCTGATGTCGGTGTCCCGGGCCTGTGCAGGCAGAGGGGCAGAGGATGGGAAGACCTCTATGGGCAGCCAGCTTCTGCTGCCAAACCCGCGCCGGACCAGCTTCTTGATGAGGCCACCATCTGAAAGCATGTCCTCAATGAGTGGTTCCACCAGCCCCTCCTTGCACTCCTCGGAGGAGTCTGACGAGCTGGGATCTCTACAAGGGGACATGCCCATGATGCCTCCTGGAGGAGGACGCAGAATGGTATGATATGTCCTTACAGTCAATGTCTGTGTGCTACAAGTATGGCTGATGCCCTGATTCAATGGTATTTATTTGATCATGTGTTTATCGAGTTCATAATATAATTACTTTAACATTAATGCACTTTTCTGGTCTTTAGAGAACACCAAATTTGTCAGCATCACTTGACTCTGGATCTTTTGGGTGCCCATTTTGTATCCAAATAGAGATCATTAATTTGCCGTATTTCTTTTTGTCTCCCACAGAGCATGTTTCTGGACATTTCCTCTATCATGAAGAAGTGAGGCAGCCAGGTCAAAGTTGGGGGATTCTTTGTTTGGATTTGAAGCACTTTTTTTTTTTTTCAGATCTTTGGACATATTTGTTTTGGTTTGTGCCAGCTCTGTGAAGCAATCTCCTTTGAGGATATTATATTACATTGCTTCAGTTTGGACTTCAAAAGCACTACTTTTTTATGTATTCAATGTTATGATGATTTCTATTATATCTAGATTAAATGCTTCTTAACAAAAGCTTTTGAATTCTGTGTGAAACACGCAGACAGACATCTATCATTAGTTCCCATGCTTTTTGTTTTATTTTCAACAGGTCTTTGCCCTGACAAAATGCGGATTCTTTTTATTTAAAACATTTTTCATATCAAATAAAGAAAACATGACGTCTCGCACAATATATTTACAAATATTTAAATCAAAAATTCATGTTAAAGTCGAACAGTCGAAAGATAAAAAATAAAATAAACATGTCGATAATAACAGTCATGTTGCAGGTACTCAAAGCAAAGTACACATAAAAAATGGCTCACCAAAAGTCTACAAATACAATGAAGCGACCAGTGTAAAAAGTTAGAAACGATGCCACATAAAGTTTCTACATGTCTATGGTACAAGTCTATCCATACAAAGAGGTATGCTGAATCAGGTAGATAAGTGTTTGAGAAGAGTCCGTTCAACCAAGGTTTAAAAGAACCCTGAAATCACAATCTGTAGCAGGATCAATGGAAGTGGCCCCCCAACTACCCCCCTCCCACACTGTAAACGTGAACTGCTTAAGGTACTTCCAATGGTGTGTCAAAGGCATGTGAAAAGTCCCTCGTGAAACAATCATCTCACAATGTTATTTTTTTTTTTATATATATTTTGTATTTTTTTTTTCTCTCTCTCCTTTTTTTTGGCCTGAGTAAAATCCAGTTGCTTGGAAAAAAAAAGATTTCATAGTGTAAACCAGTTCTACAATAATGTTGAGCTCAGTGTAGTCCACGTCGCAAATGTTTATCTAAAAAATATACTATTATCCCATAATTTAGCATCGTCAGGATTATTGCAGACAAACCGTGCTCACTCAAACATGTAGTTGTTTGTTTATCTTTTATTTTTAATTTCTACCGGGGCCAAATCAAAAGAAAGTTCATCACAGTATCAAAACCAAACGTTTCGAGGTATGCCATGAAGATTCGAGTTTATTCTAAAGTGTCACAAAAGATTGCGTTTTTTTCAAGAACTGGTTATAAAGTAGCTGTACAGGTGCCTCGATTTGGAGACGGGAGTGGAAATAAAATGTTCGAAGTTGGTCCAATGGTATCGGATGCGATGTAAACGTGTCGGCACAAAAATGACATGGCGGAAGGGCGACATGTCCGTTGCTAATGTCCCGTTTTTGGGGGGCCACGTGTTGTATTTGGAGACAGGTTTTTGCTTTGACAGTTCCTTGTTCCCTTACTGAATATAGTAGTTTGGCCTCTGTAACCACTAAGGCAACAACTTGTAGCTGCACTTGTCGGATGCTCAAAAAGTCAACGTTTTTTTTTTTCTTACACTAAAAAATAATTTAGCTAAATTTTTTCTACAACCTAATTTGCAAGGACTTCTTATATCAATACAAAACAAAAACAAAAAATAACAAGAAATGCACAAAATTGTAAACATACACCCTTTTGAGTTAAAGTAGAACAACTTAAGTAACATGTAAATAAAGACAAATTATAAACAATCAAAATTACAGCTATTACCAAAAGTCGGTCCTATCAGTCGGATAACAACCTACAATGTACATCTATGCATTTTCCTCTACAGCCCGCCCCGTCCCCCTTTTCCACATACAACCAAATAAATAAGTTAGCAATAAGTTCACATTACGGAGATATAACCATTCAAAAATATCTGTTAAGACGTACATTCGAATAAGAGTAGCTTGGCTTGCGGGTTCAATTCACTTTTTACACGACAACTTTCTGATTGTAACTTTTTTTGTTTTTTTTTCCCATCTTGAGAGATTTCTGGAGTGGGAAAAGTGAATTTGCCCTAATACTGTTGACAGGCCATTATTCCGATGCCGTCCCGAGTGCGGCCGTGTGCAGAGAGCCGAGCTGCACTCACCACGGCCACGTGCTTCCTCATCGATTTTTCTACAGCAGATGAATTTGGCATCTCCCTAAATCAATAATGTGCCACTGTGTTGTGTTTGGAGCGTCGGACTTCATACCATACACTGTTAGGTGTACAAATTTGCAAGAACAAATTCAGTACTTTACATTTTTACACTTTTGTGCCAATTCAAACAAAACAAAACAAAACAGATGTGTTTTACACTCACACGTTGGACCGCCGAGTTTTTAGTGTTGTGTACAGTAAAAGGACATTGCATACATAAGTACAACACTTCATATTACATAGAGCACAATAAATAAGCGTTTATCTAAGGTAGTGTCTAAAGGAGCATACTGGTGTTTCTGTTTGCGTTTCATCTCACGTTTTCAAGTTTAAAACATTTGTGTTATCCTTTGGAGGCTTGAGGCAGCCCAATTTATTACAATTATTAGAAATGATTGTACTTGCTATTACACAATAATAACATTAACATAAACAGTTCACTTTATGCGTTAGTTTTTTTTTCTTTTCTTCATAAATATCTACACAACGTCACATTTCTTCGGAAAACAAAACAGAAAACACCAGCATGGCCTTTGAACCTGCACATGTCAGTGATTCGCTGGGATAGTTTAAGTGCCTGTGTCCCCCCGACCGTTCGCTCGTTTTCATTCAATGCTGTGCGTCTCCTCTTGGAGCCGCTGAGCAGGGCTTCAGCCTCGCGTGATTCTGTCTCTTTGCACAGATTTGAAAAAGGCAGGAAAAACGTTATATCCTTTGTCTACGAGAAAATAGAAATGTGAACATTTGACAAAACAAGCTTTGCATAATGAGACATTTGACCAAATGTAGCAGTTTACAAATACACACCTTTGGTAGGGTTTTACTTTACTGTCCTGTGCCACTCAGATATAGATCAAATTAAAAACTAGTTTAGAAGATAGAAGGATAATGTTTGCATATAAACATTGCACAAATTGCCAGAAGCAGTTGTTAGCTTAGCTTAGTGAGTGCTACACTCCCTTTAATATTGTAATACCCTTTGCTGTTAGTTGGTGTTAGAGCTTTTTACAGTTGGACTGTTTATTTGGAAGTTGATGGCTAACTTTAAAGACCTAACTAACAAGGCATCGCTTTCATGATTTTACATTTCGAACCCTGTACTATTGTATTCACAATTATTTATCATTGGTAAGTATCTTTTTGCTCCAGGACCAGATGACGCTGGCCTTGTATTCTGTGCTTTAATTGTTAAAGCTATAGGCTAAACTAACAAGTTGAGGCCGACCCAAATACAGTATAATAAAAAAGAATACAAATGTTTCACCACGTTCATAAATACATGTTTGCTATTAAACCATAATAAATTTCAAAAGAAGGTTCATGCTCAAGTTTGAACTGGACAGTAAAGTAAAAAGCATGTACATGAGAAATTACTGAACATTCGGAGCATTTCCTGAGTTTAACCTCCTATGATGCACTGGGAGGGACGCTGACAGGAAGAGGTGAGACAGAGAGAAAGAGAGAAGCTGCCAGTTGTTAGAAATCGCGATGCAAAAATACCTGTTCAACAGTATTGCTGAGACAACGTTACAAAAAGACAAAATACATCAGATATCAAGATTTCACCGACCGGCGCTGACGCTGGGCCGCGCCCCAACTTTAGGTGCATGCGCGCCTCTGCTGCTCCTCTGTTGTGCATTTGTCAGTCATCTCCTGGCAGAAATCGACAGTGACATTGGGGCTACAAACTTCCTCCGTGGACCCCAGCACCAGGGGGCAGTCTTGGGATACGTCCACCCCGTCTTGACCCATGTCCCGAGAGGGGGTGGCAGGTCGCGGGGGAGGAGGAGGAGTGCACCGGGGCGAGTAAGAGGGCGAGGGGGGCGTGGAGGTCAGGTCGATGCTGGCGGACACGGGGGCGGGGGGCAGCTGGGGGCCCTGGACGTCCCGACACACCTGCTGCGAGAGGAAGGAGAGGTTCTGCCACAGCTCCGACATGCAAACCTTCAGCTGGTTACGCTCGCTCAGCAACTTCTCCTTCTCACACACCTGCGGGGGACACGCGGGACACCGGGTGAGTCCGCTAGGCTAAACCTTCCGTCACTGGGTTTACACGGTCAGAAAAATCAGATAACCGGAGAAATCAGATCTGATGCGTTTACATTCTCTACAGAAATCAGATGATCCTAAACTCTGGGTTCTACATGTGCCAGTCCATGTGGCAGAGGCTTCTTGTGCTTGGTAGCCCAGTGGATACAGCATAGCTTTAGTAACTCGAAGGTCTGGGGTTCAAACTCAGTCAGCGTTGTCTGGGGTAAAGAGAACAGAGCTATGATTTAAATAGTAAATAATCAAATCTGGGAAGTGGACTCACAACCCTTGGGGTGGAGTGATAATCCGCCATTCAACTGTAGAAAACACACTGTTCTTTCTCTACAAACAAATTAGACTTTATTTATTTCATGGATAACCTAAGTGTTTTTTATTTCTTTTTCTTTATTTTTTCAAAAATGCTTTCAGTCCTTTCATAATATCCTTTGATCTCTGTCTTTGTGACATTAGTTTGACCTCTTTGCTGCATTTTCCTGGTTAGTTTATTCGATATTAAATGCCTGCCAATTAAACTTAGGCGGGCCCCAAGTTTCATTGTTCAGTGTTTTATAAAGCGTGCCAAGTCAGCCCTCTAGTGGTGATATAAAGTATGACACCAGACACTAAAGAAGCCAGTTTTGTATTAGAACGTTTTTTTGTTCGTGTTATCAGCATCAGCAATAAACTCACTGGGCAAAGGTCAATAAACTCTCTGTTATAAAAAGAATAATGAATAAATAAATACAAACTCCATCGATCGGCTGTGTGTATGTATTGGATCGTACCAGTTTGCGTATCTCACACTCCAGGTTCTGTATACAGTCCAGTTTCCTCTTCCGGCAGCGCTGCGCCGCGATGCGGTTCTTGCTGCGTCGCCTGATGTCGTGGATGAACTCCAGCTGCTCCGAGCTCAGTTTGTGCATCTTGATCAGGATCTGGAAGTCGTTCCGCGGCAGGTTTGTGATCTGGTCCACCGGAAAGGGCAGCTTCACCTGAGGAGAGAGTGAAACCGTGGAGATGATCAACATACTGTTCAGCTATAAGGTTTGCGCAGTTGTAATTTGTGCCATGTGCTTTGGTAAGTGGACACTGGTCACTGTAGGCTGCTCATCAAAAAAGTGCGGGTTTACACTGAGGAATGGACTCCAGGGAAGACGCCACTGCAATATGCCAAAAGACCTTTCAAACCAGTCAGGCAAGGCAACTTTATTTATACCGTGCATTTCGTACACAAGGCAACTCAATGCGCCTTTCAGTCAGCTATGTCACACTAATGTGCCCTTCGAAAAACAATACAGCCTCTATAACTTTTTTTAAAGGCATGGTTGACCGAAACAGTTCAGTTAAAAAATATAAATGTTTCATAGAACTATATAGAAATTAATGCTAACCACAGAAATCAATTGAAAGGAAAATTCCCGTCATGAACTCACAATTAGGACCAGAATCGAACACTGTGGAGCCGTGGCCACTAGATGTCAGTGTTGAGCTGCATATCGCCCACAGGAGCTTTTGTCACAAAGAAAAACACATGAGCTCTTTGTCTCAGATGGAACTGCACTAAACCCAGTGTGTGCCTTTTAAACGGGTCAGTGACAGGCCAACGCATTACAGTGAACAAACCTCCCACGTGCAGGCTTTCATCTATAACATTTGAACTGGCAATAGTCCTGAGAATGTTGTTTAATTCTTACATAAAAGATCAGTTGTGTTAATGTATTATGAGTTTTAAAAAAAAATTAGGTTGATATGCATCAGGTATTGATAATATGTCAGTATATGTTTGATTGTATTTATGTAAGTATGTTTAATAGTAATAATAGCCACAGCTGCCCTGGGGTAGACTGAGGGGAGTGACGCTGCCAATCTGCACCATCACCACTCACTCACAGGGGTTATGCCCGAAACACAGCGGCAGTCTGCACCCGTGGGAGCCGGGATTCGAAACTGCGCACCTCTCGGTTATCGGACGTCCCGCCCTATATTATCATAGCCATTCTCGACCTATATCAGGTATGGGCAATGTTTTTGCTGGTCACACTGTGAGGCGTTTTAAACTAAAATGTCATCACTTAAACACAAACCAACAAGCAAGAAGATAGCACCAGGCATTTACCTATGTCAGTGAAAATATTACATACTCTACCCCTTATGAGAGACCAACAGGCCCGGTTAGAACCATGAGGTTGTCCTTCTGTGGACCCACCACCTGCAGGAGGAGCCATAGGGGCTGGTGCTATGTGATTTGGGCAGCTCCAACAGCTGCTCCCACGACCCGGCAACGGACAAGTGGAAGAAAATGGATGGATGGAATGTACTTATTTATTATGTGCAAGGAACAGATTCTTGCATAAAGCTACATTTTCAACTGCATCTTTCTTTCTTTCTTTCGCAGAGTTTAGTTGCTGATCCCTAACACTTCATAAGGGCTTGCGTAATCTTCCATTCACGTTTATCCCTGCACACATTGGCAGGTCGACGGGGGCTACAATGCGGCCCATGCCCGTCTGTCTGCGCCTTCCTATAACGCTAATGTCCATTTGGTGCAGTCCCATGTGCCACCCTGTGTAGTGTTGTCTCCTCAGTGCATCAGCGCAGTGTTGCCAGCTTGTAACGATGACATCATTCACTCCTCCTGACAGTGGGAGGAAAAGGGAGCCGCGTGCACGTGTGAATGAGTGTGCACACGAGAGAAAGAGAGAGAGAGAGAGATGGAGGAAAGGAGATAGAGATGTGCCGCCTGTCCTTTACACTGTAGACGTCTATATATAGCCCCGTGACTCTGAGCAGTCACATAATAAGGTTGGAATGACAAAGTGAGCCGCGCGTGGTAATTCCAATTTTCCAATTTTAACTCTAAAGAACCCCATTCCTTCACTTGTTGTTGGCGGAGGTGGTTAAAGGAGAGGGGGGGGGGGGGGGGACAAAAAAGTCTTAATTTGAGATGGCAGTTCTGCGGGGGGAGATTAAAGGGCTGTGACGTGCGCCGTTGGCTCCACCGCCGAGCCCCAGGTAGCGCTTAGCGTGCAGCGGAAGGGTAATTTTCATCATCTGCATCATCATAAGTCACGAGTGTCAAATCCAAAGCGCATGAGTCAAGCCTTTCGGGGCCTCATTGCAATTTGTATCCTCACGCTCGTTATGTTTCAATCAGAACGGTGGATACAGTTTAGATTACAGGTTTTGGAAAAGGGTGGGTACCTTTTTGTGTTGCAGAATTTTAAAAGAGAGTGAAATAATGATAATAAAACAAAACAACAACACGTCACCACCGTGCATGAGTAGCTTGAGCCAAGAATATATATAGCATTTTCTTTGGTACAACTCTACCCAAATCCACAAGGTCACAGCCTATAAGTCAGTGTAACACCTCAGACCTACAAAACTGATCTAAACTGAGCTTTTTCTCGCGTTGTCCACACTTTTTTTGAAATTGTTCGCTTATTTGTTGAGTTTTTGTCAAATTTTCCCCACTTTTTCATCCCTTTTTCGTGACTTTTCGGTTGCTCCTTTTTGACTTTTTTGTTGTGTTTTTGTCACACATTTGTCAGCCCTGGCAGACAGACATACAGCAGTTGCTCAACAACTAATCCTTACTGTTAAATAAAAAGAAAACCATGTCAATGATATTCACAAAAAAAAAATCGATTAAACTGGATCGGTCCAATGTGTTCCTTGGAGACACTGAGCTTGACTTTGTTGAGGGGTTCAAGTATCTCGGGGTCACACTGGATTCAACGCTCTCCTTTAAAAAACACATTCAACTCACTGCGAATACAATAAAGTTAAATTTACAGAACTTCAAACAAATCAGGCCCTTTATGACAACAGATTCAGCAAAGATGTTTCTACACTCAATGATATGTTCACACATATAGTACTGTATTACAACCTGGTCACTTACTGGAGAAACAAATATCAAACCCTTGGTCGTATCATCACTGCTATATCCTGGAAAAATATAAAATGCTACATTTTCAAAATGTCATACATTTTAAAAACTGTTGCCTTGTTTACAAAGCACTTCATGATCTGGCCCCGCCCCCACTCTCTACATTAACTACATTAAACCTATAGCAATGAGGTTTCTCCTCACCAGAGCCTCCTCCAGAGGAGATGTGGAGATCCCACACAGAAAAACAACATCTGGAAAAACTGTCAGTCGGCCAGTCTTGGAACAGCCTTCCTACAGCCTTAAGAGAACGCCCGACTTACAGCTCTTTTAAAAATCAACTTAAACATCATCTCAAAGTAAATCAGTCATTGAACTAGTTTTTATATTGTGTTTTGTTCATACATTGTTTTACTTGTGTGACCTGCCTCGGGACTACAGATGTAAATTTGCAGTTTTGCTATAATCTGGCACATTTACAAATTGTGTTCAACTTGTATATGATTGTTCATTAATGTGTGTCTGTCCAAATCAAATAAATAAATAAAAACATTTTTGACACATTTTTTGTTGCTTTTTCCTTACTTTTTTGTTGCATTTTCATCCTCGTTTTCATTTAATTTTTGTCACCATTTTGACACTTGGTTTCAAAACGCTTTTAGATTTGGGTAAAGCCACACTGGAGAAAATGTGCTCGGTTCAGGTGGGGGTTAAGAGGTTAAATCCAACAGGATTGTGAAAAAAATGATTTGAAAATAAGGCATCACTATGTTCAGACTGCCTGAATATAGTAAATAACCACGTCATTCCCAGGTATAAGCTAAAATGACAATAGATCCGAGTATTCGCTGACCTAAAATTGTGGTTAGGGGGAATGAGACATAATTGCTCATGGACTGGCCCCACTAAGAATCTTTGGGATGCGCTGGAGAAGATCAAGAAAGAAATATGTATATAAATCTCATGTTAGGCTTCTTAAATGTATGTCACCACCAAAATCATGTTTCACTGAAAGCTCCATCGAAAGATAAGCTCAGCCCCCCCCCCCCCCCCCCTTTTCACTCAACTTTGTCAAAACGCCGAGAGTCCTTTAACCTAATTGTTTCCCCTATGACAAGCGCGCAGAGGACACCAGTGCGGTGCTGCTGGTGGGACTGGCCTAGTTGGAAAAGGCCAGTTTTGAGGTTGGGTGCAGCAGATGGCGGAGGAAGCGCGGACAGGACACCTTCCACCTGCCTATAGGGCACCCAAGGGTGTGTGAGTGTGTCCGCGCCGTGGGTGAGACAAGTGGGTCAGGACACAGAACTGGGACAGAGCAGTTAGACACACACTATGAGGGGTAGAGACACACACATTTGGGCTAAATTTAAAATGGCGGAGAAAAAGAAAAAAGTTGAATCGGGCTTGGGGGTAATACCACTGTACTACTGAATAGTTTAGCTGTGATTAAACTGGGCCTTCAACAGGTTTCGAAATTGTTGCTTGTGAGATTTATGTCCCAGGACTTATACTGTAAAGAGGTGGAAAGCAATTAAATAGCTCTAGATACTTTATTTTTAGATACAGTTTAATAATCCTGCTTCGGAGCAGCCTTTTACCTCCGTTGTTTACAGCCGTACTAAGTAATGTTATGCTTTGGTGTTGGTACATGTAAAAGTATTAGTGATAGGATACAGTGCCAGCAAGCATAAGCAGCGGATGTAACAGAAGTCGAGGTAGTAGTGGTAGGGGTATTATTATTGGTAGTAGAAATAGTAATAGTTAGTACAATTAGTATTGTCATTTCAGCTATTCAGAGAGACTTGTAGCATTTTTCATGGCTGCGTTTGCTACTTTTTTTCCATTGTTAAAGCAAGCCAATAGTCCATTGAAGCTGCTAGGGCAAACAGAGCAAATTATGAATACCGCATCTCTCGTGGCCAGGTTTTAAACATCGTCGATTTGAAGCATGTGTGTGTAAGCTCTCAAAGAAGTAGAGGTCTGTCAACAGGAGTGGGTTCTTTACGTTGAGGATGTTTTGCCTCGTATACAAAATGCTTCTTGAGCGTCATGTTGAGCTCATCAACAATAGACTAAATCCTTTACCACAACATTTGGAAACAGTTATAACAATAATGGATAAAGGGAATTCCCTAATTTAAAAACTTTAATATTTCAGACCTTCATTGCATATTATTTAGCACAACGCCCGTCTTGAAATCACAAAGTCCAATATTTGAGCCTGCTTGAGGGCAGTAGTCGAGTAAATATCCTACAGGCTTTATGTCAAGGTCAAGTTGACTGTGAATGGATATAGGGTCTCCGGTCAATGCACTGTCCTCTAGATATGTGCACGGTAGCACAGCAGTTGGCGCTCGTGCTTCACAGCTAGAAGGTCCGGGGTTCGATTCCCACCTGGACGGGGCCTTTCTGTGTGGAGTTTGCATGTTCTCCCCGTGTCTGCGTAGGTTTCCTCCGGGTACTCCGGTTTCCCCTACCACTAAAAACATGTACAATAGGCCCAGGGACTACAGGTGGAAATTAGCACAAGTGCTATAACCTGGTACAATGCATCTCTCCTTTCTGAGGCTAATGTAGATTGTACACTGTCCCTGTTCAAAAAATAAATAAATACATTAAATACATTAATGCGGCAACCGGAGCAGGATCCTGCAGAGAGAATACACTCATCTCACATATCATCGGATATCGCATGTACTTAGCCATTACCATGGAAACCATATACCAACTCTTTTAAATCCACGAGTGTTGGAAGTGTTTGCGTCATTTCTCCGGAGGGGGAAAAACTGTCTGAGAATAGCATGCTGTAAATCATATAGAGGGGACTTGAAAACATTGATACAGGCTTGTAACATGGAAAAATTTGCTCCAAAGGTCACCACTTGTACTTTTTAGGGAGTACAGAAAAGAAAGCTAAAAATACTTGAGAAGATTTCCACAAGACTAATACTATTTTTAAATGGACAAACTATGCACATGGGGCTTAAAATAGACCTAAAATTGCGGGTAGCTCATCGTTGATATTTTAGTTTTAAAATTTGTAATTGTGTCAAATGAAATCCAGGTACAGCAAACAGATTTTGAGTGCGGAACCAATATAATGTTGGATTATGGGCTTTAAAATGTGGAAGATAGTTTCACAGTTTCATCAAATGGAGTCAGGAGTCAAACTCATGGTGCTAAGGCCGGTACGGTGCAAAGAATATAGCTGCTTTGATTTCTAGACAATCTATCCAAAAACGTGAGTCACTTTTAACTTCCACAAGAACAGGAGGAGTTTTTATAACCAATATACTGAGACCCACTCTCAACAAGAATGTGCACTATCTCTACAAATACAGCGCCATGCCTGTGGTCCGACAACCCATTTGTCCGACGTCTCATTATTCCGAAAATGTACTATTGTGTTGTGGATTAGAGAGCCATATACAACCATTGGCCCTAACCTTAAGGTCAGTGGACTCTTGCCTGAACCTAATTTTATTTTTCAACCCCTACTCAATAGGACATTTTCAGAATAATGAGACGTCGGACTAATGGGTTGTCGGACTAATGGGCCGACCCCAACAAATACATACTGTATATGAATAAAAGGTTGGTGTAATGAACTCACCTCAGGCCCAGCGGCTCTCGGGGAGATCCCACTCTCGCTGTCCCCTTCTGAGAACGATCCCGATTCGTCGCTGGAGTTCATCCCGCTCGTGCCAAAGCCCCCCTGTTCAGTCTTGATTTTGGAACAGTCCTGAGCGTTCCTCTGCTCCACCAGCCCGGCCAGGCAGTGGGACAGCCCCGAGATGGACCCTGAGCGTGGGGACGAGGAGTAGTCAAACTGGGGCAAGCTGGAAGGCGAGATCCCGCTGCCCCCATCGTCCGGGAAGGAGAACGAGGATCGCGAGCTGGAGGTTTGCGTCTGGGGTTCTGATGGAGAGGGTGAATGGGCTGGTGGTTTCGCGGGGACACTTGTGGTGAGGCATGACCGTCCGCTTGAAGGCGACTCCACTTGCATCAACGCCGACACCTTGTCCCTAAACTTGTCTTCGATGTACGACTGACCCATGTGCCTCTCACCGGCCGTTGATGAGAAAATCACGCTGCTTCGCCTGTCCAGCTCGCCTTCGTGTTTCGACGACGAAGCTTTCGATAACGGCCTCTCCATGTCCCGCTTGTCCCTCGTGCGGTCCTTCATGAGATCCCTGTAGTGGTTGAGAGACAGTCTGTTGGTAAGGAGCTGCTGGATGGTGGTACTGGGCACTGCGCTGAGATCCAGGCCGCCCCTCTGGAGGTAGGATCTGAGGCAGGAGGAAGGTGAGCCTTGGCCCGGCGAGTGCTCTGCTGCTACGGGGACCCCTTCCACCTCCAACTCCATCTCCAAAACTTCTTCCGTACACAATTCAGGAGTGTAACCGTTCCGACTTTCTCCTGCTTCCTCAAACAAGTACGGCTCCTCCTTGATTCTCGAAGGCGTCAGGAGAGGTTGTGTGGGATCGTGGTAGTGGGAGTTGACCGGGCTAGCTGAGGTACGATTCGGCAAAACACCCTCGTCGTGGTGCTTTTCACCGTTGTGCTTGTTGTCGATGATTGGATACTGGTACTTCCTATATTTGGGGCTGTACTTGGGCAGTGGCGCGGTGGGTGCTACATGATTGGCCTGCTGCCTGTGTTCCGCCATGGAATCGTTCGACGGGATCGTCTCATTGAACTCCTCGGCCATCACGTCATCGTCGGAGTCTTGAGCTTTGCCGTTGATGGCGTGCTGGCTGTCGTTCTGCAGCTGGGCTTGCAGGAAGCGGAAACAGGAGTCCTCTAAGTTGTGAACACCGAGGAAGTCAGCGCACAGGATGACCTCGTGGATGTTCTCACGGCTTATGACGAGCTTGGCAGTGTAGGCAAACTGGAGCAGCGGAGCAAAGCCCTTAGCTGTGACCTGCAACATGAAAGAAAGGGTGGAATTACGTTAACGGATCAATCATGGCAGGAGTGACTACTACATTCACTCCACATTCACAGACTCTTTAGCTTCTCCAACCACCACTGACCACAATCCCCGTAACATGGATCTCAGAGCTCTTCTCCTGAGCCACTGTCTGGTTAGATCTTGGTTGTGTTTACAAAGTTTCATTATTTGATCAAGTCCAGGGGATTTTTTCCACTCTCCCGATCAATTAGCTTTGATGTGTTTACGCTGACTCCAGTTCATTTGAAGACCTCTTACTCATACACGCTCTGTGACTGAACTGCAAAAACATCACTAAATATCGACAAACGTATCGAGCAGTCCGTGTATTCCTGGGGAACACATCAGTTCTGGTGGTATGACATTATGCGTTTCTGTTGCATATCACAAATTGGGTGTTTAAAAGCACCGCTCAGCAACTTATAGATTGACCCCACAAGCAATAAATCTGCTCTCTTCATAGTTATTTCTGCTGCTTGCTTATTTTTTTTTTCATCTTCCAAGCTCACCCCTCCCCACTTTATGCTTCTTCATCTTCCCGCCAGCATGCACGCGGACATGTGTGTGAGTGTGCGGACCTGGGTGCACATAGACACTGTGTATCTGAAGGTGCGCCTGATGGAGAGTGCTGCGTGTGCATGAAAACCCCTGTCTGTCCGTCTGTCTGTCTCTGCAGAGGACCGTAAGCCGGTTTTCAGCTGGCCTCAGCAACTGCTTCCTCCTGTGCAGAAATATCCACAGTGGCAACAAGAGACGAGCCAGTCCCCCTTCATCACAAAGTGGACACGGGGAATGGATACGGCGTGAGCCACTGCAAAGTTATGTAAATAAGGCAAACAAATAATTGAACTGTAGTGTTGAATATTGACTTAACATTATATCAAACCAGTCTTTTTAGTTTCTTAGTCAAGTGATGCCTGGCAAAACTAAAAGATGTTCAAATTGTTAATCTATTAAAATTACTTTATAAACAATTGTGCTAGAAATAGGCAAACAGATATCCATAAATATTGAATAGATCCCTTCTACTGATTTCATTTCAAGTCCGTGTTTCACCATTG
This sequence comes from Proterorhinus semilunaris, assembly GCA_021464625.1. Taxonomy (NCBI): domain Eukaryota; kingdom Metazoa; phylum Chordata; class Actinopteri; order Gobiiformes; family Gobiidae; genus Proterorhinus; species Proterorhinus semilunaris. The sequence goes on along the minus strand of CM038361.1, from coordinate 22,843,626 downwards.
TTGTGCTAAAAGACTGTGCGTAGAATGTTTATTTAATTTATTTGTTTATTTGCTTAGAAAATACATGCTCGGAAACATACATGAGACTCAAGCACTGTATGCCATGCCGGATTGTAACCAGGGCCGAATGTTGTCTCACACTCGCTCTCAGACACCTGCTCATCATCCTGGCCACGCAGCAGAGCCAACTGTACATGTGTTTAATGGTAGGGAAAAACATTAAGTTAAATTAAGGTTACTACAGGGATTACTTTGTTAATCCCTGGAGGGAAATTCATTCTCTCCATTTGATCCATCCCCAAAGGCTAGGGCGACCTGTAGGAGCAGCGGGCAGCCAGAGTGGCCACGGCCGAGGGACCAATCTCCAAATGTGAAGCCAGGCTAATGCTCAGAAACAACTGGCTAGAGGAAAAAACTATTGTACATGTTTTTAGTGGTAGGGGAAACCGACGCAGACACGGGGAGAACAGACACAGAAAGGCTCCATCTGGGGATCGAATCCAGGACGTACCAGCTGTCAAGCAGGAACGCTAACCCCTGCGCCACCAGGCCAACTACACAAAAAGGCTCCACCTGGCCCATGATCAGTAGACCCCTCAGTTGGATGAGACACCACCAGACCACTCTCTAGAGGCTGGGATATTAACACATAGCTGTGGGGAGCATGTCCTGTAAAAAAATCCTCCAGAGTCAGTCACCTCACGCCCAGAACCACTCAACAGCACAGTGCACTAAACCTCTTTTGCTTTTCTGTTGTTGGATATTATAGTGATTAACATATTTGTTTTGCATTGTGTTTTACTTCAAGGACCTGTTCACTCCATTAGCTTTACAGGCATCCTCTCAGCACCTGCAGTATTTGTGCTTAACAACATGACCCCTTGATATCAAAGCTGTGATTTACCGCCGCCAACAAGGAGGCTCTTAACATAATTTCCCCGTGTTTGTGTGCCATTTCATCAAAATCATATTCAGATCGAGCACTTATTGTATGCACAAATGAAGAGGTTCCTTAAAACAAAAACAAAAACAATATTTGAAAGTGAGCTACTACTGCTACTTCGGAAAAACAATGTTAATTTATGGGTCTCTTTCAAATGAAACGGTGTAATACTGCACCGCTCACTTTTTTTCATTATTACAATTGATCAGGCTTGTTGGTTTATTCCTGTTGCTGTAATCGGCCCTTGTAATTGAGGAGAGGGTGAGCGTATGGGGCAGTCGGAAGATAAAACTGCGCTTACGGTCATTACGGGATGGGCTTTGATTCGTTAAGCGTCGGGCCATGTGACTGATCACTCTATAAAGGTGGACGCACACAGACGTATTAATCAATATGACAGAACTGGGCCACTGTAATGGTAATGGCGGCCGCCGGGAGGAGACGCAGTTCCCCAATCGCCCCAACACCGGTGCAGAGAAGAGACGGGGTGGGGGGGTGGGGGGCAAATATGCAGGCCAACAACATTAATATTCACTTCAGACACCTCCTCATAAACAGATCAATTTGTGTCAACCTGGCAGCTTCCTCCCAGTGCCCTTCCCCTGACCTGCGTGTCCAGAGAAGGTTAAAGGATGCCCTTGTTCCCCCAATGAAAGTGATGCAACGCGGCCCAACGGTTTGGTCTCAAATGAATTGATTGAAGCAGGCCTCTCACGAAGTACAGAGCCCAAGCAAATATTAGTCCAAGGGTGATTTCTCTATCAGTTCAAATTATCCAGCATCTCACAACGATAAAGAAATGATTCAAAGTTATATGTTATGTGAGTTTCTACTCTCGTCTAAAGCTCTGTTGTTCCATTTATCACAATGCTTCATGATCTTAGAATAAGTAGTATGCACTAAAACGTTTTCTTTGTTCCATTCCGTCGACTAAAAGCATTTTGTTTTAGCCATGAATTAGGAATTAAGTCATCCCACGCACCAGAACCACACGGGTAACTGATTTATTGAATTGACAGATTAAAATTGATGAATGAATTGCACATTTTTCAGTTATCGGCATTACAAAGAAGGCCTCCCAGCTGGTGGAGGAAACTCTTCATCATTTTATAAATGAAGCGAACAGGTCCTCTCTTATGCCAACACCTATCAGACTCTAGATTAGGCAAAAGGGCATCCTTTATTTGCAACATCATTAACCCTATGACTTAATGTTTTATTGAACATTCACCTCTTAACCCAGTGCATTTTCTCCAGTTCAGCTGAGCCCAAGTTCACAGCCTTTAGGCCAGTGTAACGCCTCATTCGAAGACCTACAAAATATCTTCTTCCTTGCGTTGTCGTCACTTTGTTGAAAAAAATTTCCCCATCACTTTTTTTGTTGGGTTTTCATCACATTTTTGTCTAATTTTCATCACTTTTTGTCAATTTTGTTGTTGGATTTTTGTCACTTTTGTTTTGCTTTTTTATTGTTTTTTTCTCTCCAAATTTTTGTCACCTTTCTGTTGATCTTTTGTTGCATTTTCATCCTTCATTTTTGTTGCTGTTTTGACACTTTTTTTTTTATTTGGGAGAAAATGTGCTCGGTGCAAGTGGGGGTTAAGAGGTTAATGACTATGTAGAAGAGACTGTTCTTAATTGTTGTAAGGATGGGAAGTACAATGTTCAAATCAGAGTTAATTTCGTTGACTAAAATATTTAGTCTTAATTTTAGTCAAAGTGATTTTTTTGACGACTAAAATTGGACTAAAACTAAATTAAAAGTTTTTCATGCGACTAAAACTATGACTAAAATGTCCAGATATTTTAGTCGACTAAAATAAGACTAAATAAAAATGAAAAAGAGAGACTAAAATCATCCAAACTTCTATTGACCGTCTGAAAGAGCCTCATATCATGTAAATTCTCTGCCAAAGGAACAGCTCTGAGCTTTGGTCATGAGGGAGCAGCTCCATGAAGCAGAGGACCTTGATTAAATATGATTATAATGAATATTATTAATACAAAGTCGACTAAATTTGTCTTAAATTTAGTCGACTAAATTGACTTGCAATTTTAGTCGACTAAAACTCGACTAAAATTGAAGATATTTTCGTCAAAAGACTAAGACTAAAACTAAATTAAAATATGTTGTCAAAATTAACACTGGTTCGAATAACTGACTTGAATCCATGAATGAAACCTTTCAGGATAACTGGTACTATGCATTTTGTCACTTGGCCCTGTATCTAATCAGTGATCCTCATATTCATATCATAACGTGCATTATTACTTTCAGAAAGCATCAGCGGTTGTGAGAAATACCCCATTAAGTCACGCCGTCCAAGCCAGACTGTGTACATAAAATATTGATATCCCGGAGTATCAAATATGTCAAAGTAAATTACCCTGCGATTCAGCCAAAGTACCACAATAACATCAGCCGAAACTGCCCGGAGATCGACAATGGGCACGGAGCCCGGTGTTTAAGGCAGGGTGAGCAGAACCTTTAGTCAGCGTTAAAGAGAAGCATTACTCAGCACAATGAAGTCAGCGCCTACTTTATGCGCTCAGATAATGTCTGCGCCAGAGCCATTGACTGCAGTTCCCTGTCATGCAGCACATCTGACTGTAAATGAAGGAACTTATCACTAATAGAGGCACACAGCATGGCAACAGAGGCCAAATTAGTGTCAACTTTGACTAGTGAAATGTTCTTCATTTGTTATGACTCTTCGGTCTGGGTGTCTAAACAGATAATTTCATAACTCATCATTTACTATACTACTCTATACTACCAATATAGGCCACCATAACATTACAATATGACTTGACGACAGAATGAACAGAGTTTTACATACAAGAAAATCCCAGCACTTGTCGTAAACTGTGACCATCAATTTCAATCCATTTGTAATTAAACTTCATTTATAGGCGTGTTGTGTCAGTGATTAATGAGGGCCTTGCTGTTTGTCGTGTGTATAACTGATTGCTGTTGTTTTTAGATGCATTACTTTTCTCTGTGCACTGTTGAAAGTGGTGCTGATCCTAATGGATGAATACAGTTCTTATTAGGGCCGAACGATTAATTGCATTTGCAATTTTACCGCGATATTACACAACGCTATTTCGTAATCGCAGGGCACGCAATTTTGGAAGTGAACGGAGCGGCGAGATATGGCAGCAAAGTCCGCCCCGCCGCGTGCTTTTGTTTACGTCTCAGTCTAGTTAAGGTGCGCGGCAGTATGTGGATGTACAGTGAAATATCAGCGTTTATTATGCAGCCACCGCGAAGTACTATTGCTTTCTTCTCCGTTAGCATAGCGTTAGCCGCAGCGCTAATCACGCCATTCCCTCGCTGCTACTACACGCTCTGATGATCACAGAAACTCCCTCACCTCCGGATTCACACGTCTCTGCCTCCACAGAGATGAGGGTGAGCCTGTGCTGCTTGTAAAGAGTTGTTTGTGGCTCAGTTTAGCTTATGTTTGGGAATGTTGTGGATAAAGAACTTATCTCAAAAGCATAATGACGGTTGATGACCATAAAGTATCTGCAGAGACTGTGCCTTTATGCATTTTTGCATCTACCGCATATGCGCTCCCGTAGGTAGTACAGACGCTAGATATAAACACTAAACTGCTGTATGAAAAGGGTTGGTAACTAGGATCCGAGGCAGGACTCGGTGTCATGTCTTATTTTGCTGAGGAAATGTGCTGTTTAAGCTGAAATGTCACTCAATGGAAAAACGAAAGTAAAACGTGTCTGTGTCTGGCACCTCATGTCACCTTGCATCACTTTTCTTCTCTTTCGTCATATTGTCCAAAGTTACATCCCAAAACCAAAATGCTGCTCCTAATTCCACTGTGTTTTGAGTCACAGCTTAGACAGGGATTTGATTGGCCGAAATAATAAATAATAAATTGTTTATTTTGTATTAATTGGGAGTTTGATTTCCTAAAACGTTTCCAACTAGTTAAAGCAGACGTTTGTTGTTACTTTTCCCGCACTTTAGCATAGGTGATGTTACTGACTGGATCAGTGGCAAAACGCAATATTGAAGAAAAAAAATCGCCATTCCATTATTTTCCAAAATCGTTCAGCCCTAGTTCTTATCTTATCTCGTTTGGAGGTGTGGAGATTACCTTGTCCGGCAGGGTGATGACAGGCTCGCTCTCCCCGGGCGTCCCGTTGTGCAGCAGGGCCTGGAGGAAGTACCTGCTGCTGGCTGCCAGGATGGCCCGGTGGGCGCGCACCTCCCTGCCCTCCACCAGCACCGTCACATCGCACAGGATGCCCTGCCGCCGCTGCTCCTCCAGGCTCAAGAGCACGTTGGCACAGTGCACCTTGGACTCGTACACGTACAGGGGCGCGGCCGCCTCTCCATCCCGGTCCTCTCCTCCCGACATCACTCTCTAGCACCCTGCAAAGAAGACAAAAAGAGCAGTTTATAAGACCGCGGACAAAACATTTCACCCCCAAATGAAATATGAGGTTCTTAGACACTATTTTACTCCAATACAGGCCTATTATAGACCCTTTTAACCTCTTAACCCCCGCCTAAACGGAGCAGATTTTCTACAGTTTGGCATTACCCGAATGAAAACTTGAAAAAAGCAACAAAAGAGCAATACAAGGTCTGAAAAGTTTAAGAACGACTGCATCAGAACATATATTCATTCCCTCCCTAAATACAGATTAGCCAGGCAAGACTATTCCCCTTACAAATTATTGTCCCGAGTTTTGGTTGGAGTCAGAGAAATGTTCAGTCCGTATCAAAATAAACATGGCGGCTTACAAGAAAGAGCAAATGATTAAAAAGAACAACGATATGGCAAAGATGTCTGTCAAATCGATGGATGAATCACAGAACGCTGCAGGGATGATGAAGGTACGGGTTAGCTCTGATGGAAGACAGGCGGACATTTTAGACGTCCTGTGTCAGTGCTTGGCCTGACACCACACTTTTGGGAAAGGCGATCTGCTGAGAGCACGTCCCAGATGCTCCAGTGTTCAAACAGAATGTAGCAGGACTGGCTCGCTGGGCTAAACGCAGGTGCGACTGACTTCTATAGCCACAACTGCCCAGGGGGGAGAAATTCACAGATCCAGGGCAGCCATTCAGAACCAACACACACACACTCATCCGCAGGAGAGGTGAGGGATTTTACAGTGAAACACGATGTAATTACGAGAGCATATGTCAGGGCCATTTTTCGAATCCCATTTTTAAAAATAATAATCTCTCCGAGCGACGCGTGCTAAAAATAGAAAACTACTTGCTAATATGAGAGGCTGTACTGTAATAATCCAGTATGGGAAGCTGAATAATTAGTGTATAAAGTGTGGCTCTTTTCTTTGTTCTTGTGAGTGCACATAGAGCCGTGCACAGACAGCTGAGCCTGCAGTCTGTCTGTCTCATCAGCCCGGGGCTCGAGTGTGTGCACTTGTACGCATGCAGTGTGTGTGTGTGTGTGTGTACGTGTGTTTCAGGGGACGCTTTCTGCTGAGTCATGGTTTCTGCACGCGCAGGGGGGGCTACTGTTACCACTCCTGCTGCTGAATCCGAGGCGCTACAGCCCCTGCACTGGCTGTTCTCTCGAGCCCATGGGCTAATCATCTCTGCAGCCCCCCCCCCCCCCCCCCCCGGTCCACTTCTACTTCTGCCGCTGCTTTTCATGACGCCTGCAAATTGTTTACCACTAGTGACTCCACTGTGTGTGAGCATCTCTCTGCACAGCGCACACGGGAGAGGCCATGAATATTCAGTGTTCCTCGGTGACTGGAGACATCCTCTGACTGCAGCCATTGACTCATCTGAGCTGCAACATTACATATTCATGCTATGTGGACCTGCAGCAACCCAATAATAAAACTACGAGTGTCCAATGTGTGTGGTTTGAGAAATATCATCATTATGAAAGTTGGAGTGGAAACTATGGAGGAAAAGGCCAAAGGGAAAGATAATTGAGTTATAAAAATGGAAGACAACTGTATGCTCATCAATTTGTATTGCTCACACCAGCAGTAGGGACGTTTCGGTCTTAGCCCTTTATCAGACTTTAAAAAAAACAAGCTCTGACACACAAGTATATACCTACAAATGGGTGAGCATTCGTTTGTGCGGATCTCTCCACTGTATTGTTGGACCCCGCACACTGGTTGAGAGCTGTGGCTGTGCGTGTCTTTCCTCCTAAAAGATGATTGAGTTCTCACAATCTGCAAAGATAAGACGACTGCTTTGAATAATAGTAATTGGAATGATTATTGTGTTTGAAACTTGCATGAGATAGACATTTTATGGTATTACCCTTTTGATTGAAGCATTTTTTTTTAGCAACAGGCTATAGCTATATTTGTCTAGAAACAGTTTAGAACTTCATTTGACCGCTCACATTCCCTTTTCTGTAAATTGTAGGGGGCAAAAGGTCCATACAATATTTGTAGAGGACGCAGCACATATCTGAGAATGCATGTGCATGTCCTGGTACCTATTATGGCCTGTTTTCCGATCTGTCACCGGCGCTTGGAATTAAAAGTTAACCGATTTACAGTTTGAACTTTTTTTGTGTGCCTACAATTCAGCAAATTACATTTAATCAGGAGAATTATTAGGTTTTGGAAATATTCATTATCGGTCATTTGTGTTTGTTTATTTGGTTGGAACAGTGCATGTTAATGAACATACATGGGACTCCTGCATGTCCATCCATCCATCCATTTTCTTCCACTTTATCCGGGCCGGGTCGCGGGGGCAGCAGTCTCAACCGAGATGCCCAGACTTCCCGATCCACGCACACCTCCTCCAGCTGTTCTGGGGGAACCCCGAGGCCTCCTCCCAGTGGGACATGCCTGGAGCACCTCCCGAGGGAGGCGACCAGAACAGATGCCCTAGCCACCTCAGCTGGCTCCTTTCGACGTGAAGGAGCAGAGACTCTACTCCGAGCTCCTCCCGGGTAACTGAGCTCCTCACCCGATCTCGGCCGCTTGTATTCGCAATCATGTCCTTTCGGTCATTACCCAGATCTCACGACCAATGGTGAGGGTGGGAATGTAGATCGATCGGTAAATTGAGAGCTTTGCCTCCGACTCAGCTCCCTCTTCACCACAACAGCGACCGCATCACTGCTGACGCCGCACTGATCCGTCTATCGATCTCACGCTCCATCCGTCCCTCACTCGGGACAGACCACGAGATACTTGAACTCCTCCACTTGAGGCAAGGACACCCCGCCGACTTGAAGAGGGGAAGCCACCTTTTTCCGGCATTACTCATGCATGTAAACACATACACTACACACGCTAATTTGCATCCATTGTCCCCCACTCGCACTCTCAAACTCGTTTTTAGTGGTAGGGGAAACCTACGCAGACACAGGAAGACCCTGCAAACTCCACACAGAAAGGCCCCGTCCAGGTGGGAATCGAACCCGGGACCTTCTGGCTGTGAAGCACGAGCAATGACCGCTGCACCACCGCCCACACCAGTAATATCCACGTGATGGATATTACATGATCTACATTTACATTGGCCAAAACAATCTAAGAAAGTGCACCCAGGAGCTGTGGAACGTCTCCTTTGACCTGGTGACTGCTGGCAGCTAAATCATGATGCATCTCCACATCTCCACATCTTTTTACAATGACACAAAGCTGATCTTTATTATTGACCAGCTCTCCGCCGTATACGTCGTCTCAACATAGTTTACGGTGGCATCATTGACGCCGCGCTGCAGGTCAATCCCTTTGTGTTGACTCTATATATAAACCGCTCTTCTCCGGCAGGGGACCTGTTTGCTGCCGCTGCCGTTGCCGTGGTTACCGGAGGGCCCAATGGTTGCGTGCACTACTCGGGGAGTAATTAGTCACTGATGTTTCAATTTACCTCCAAGGAGCAAAAAGCTGCCAACCTGTTTTTTTTTTTCCGTTTTTTTATTTCCACGCTCACACCTGCTAATTTGCACTTAAGAGCGACGTGACATGCTTTTGGGACAGATTATCCGTGGTATTTGTGAGAAAACATGAAGAATATTTCACCAGCACAAGGTAGCTTAAATATTTGGAGATGTACTTTCATGGAAATACTGTACAGTGGCCGAAATATGACGTCAGCTAAAACATTATGACACCAGGAGAGGCGAATAACAATACTGTGATTGAAAAGCTTTGACAGACACCAAGCAAACAATGTTTTGTAGGGGTAGAAAGGGGGGAAATGGTCAAGCAAGACACAGTGTGAGTACGAGCCAATTTGGCGCCTTAAAAACAGGCCCGGGCTTTGCCATTCCCCGCATCAATGACTGCCCCCTTTGGAAAACAACCCTGTGGTAGTGGCCTATTAGTCAAATGCCTTGCTCATCTACAGTAAAAGCTTGGTATAGACGACTGGGCATCAGCAGCCCCAAAATGGCACCTCTAATGTAGCCTGGCCAGCCATACTATTCTCTGTTTATTCTAAACTATGTTTATTCCAAACTGGAATATATTTTGAATATAAAGAGAAAGAAGTGTGTATGGCTGGCCAGGCTACCTCTAGTGATGGGGGCTTATCAAAAATGCCACAAGGAAGTGACAGCTGAAAAGAAAACAGCTAAACTTACTTGTTAGCACTTTTAATTAATAATATCTATTGCAGCTTCCAAGCAAACCTTATAGAGGATAAGGCTGGGTCCTATGGCTCAATTCTGTGACGTGCAAGGAGGCTATGGTTACAAATACGCTGAAATCCAAAGTTACGCTTCCGTGCATTTATTGTGTACAAAAAGGTTATGTTCAGCGCAATAGGATGGATAAGACAAAAATGAAGGAAACTAGAAGAATAGATGGACACAACTGATGAATGGAATGGGTGCGGTCAACAAATGTCCATCCATCCATCCATTTTCTCCCACTTGTCCGTTGCCGGGTCGTGGGGGCAGCTATTGGAGCTGCCCAAGTCACATTGCACCAGTCCCCTATGGCTCCTTCTGCAGGTGGTGGGTCCACGGAAGGACGGCCTCATAGTTCCAAACGGGCCTGTTGGTCTCTCATAGGGGGCCCAACAAATGTAATGAATATAATTATAATAGAGTTGACGACTTACATCTCAACCTTCTCACTGACTACGCCAACAGGGTGGTAAATGGTGAAAGGTCTCCAAGCGCTTTACATCAGGGAACCACTCACCCGTCCACACTCTCATTCAAGGACACGACACATTATATGACACATTCTTATCAATGACTGGTAATGATAATCTTATCCCAAGACAAAGACCCATCAGGGAAGACAAGGCTCTCCCCGTCTGCCTCGGACAGATTCTCTGTGTAATGCTTCCTGTGCGCTCAGCATAAAAAACACTTATTGCTTTTGTGATTTGGACATTTTTGCTCTTTTCCCCTGTAAAAACTATTCCCTTGACAAAATTAAACTGTACGCTTTTGTCCTAGTTTCATCCTCATTTAACTACATGAGATTATTCTTGCTCTAATAGAAACGAATGGTAATCTGATACATATTTTAAAATGTATCTAACTTACTTATTCCTTTACTGATTAATTTACACTTGCTGGGAAAAATGACACGCAGTTTATATGTACTTCTTCTAAGCAACCATGTCCGTAAAACATGAGTCGTAATTACTTTTGAATTAACATACTCCCAAGTAGTAGTAGCGGCTCGTGGGACGAAACTATTTCATCAAAACCCTGAAACAGCACAGAGAAATTGCATAAATACCACTCCCTTTCAACTCCCTCACTTTGAATCAGCCGAGTTCTCGACGCTAAAAGCTAAATGCCGCGTGGTGTTTTTTTTTCTTTTTCTTTCTTTGCCTGTTTTCCTCCGGAGCGTTGGGTAAATTGTTTAGAGACAGTTGAGGGGGCTTTGGTAAACACGACGTTATTGCCCGCGGTTTCATCATGGTGTTCAGCCTGCGAGGGGTTTGGAATGAGAGGGAAGAAGAGCAGTGTGGTGTTGAATGTGAAGCTGGAAGGGCTGAGTGGCAGCTCTATGATATCGCTAATCCACGAAACGGTTTCAAACAGTGGTTCTCGCGCTCCTCCTCATTTCAAGGCGCACTGGCTTGGTGTTTGTCATGGTTTAGTCATGGTTTCGACCTGATTCATCGCAATATTTGTCCATGTGCAGGGGAGACTGGGGCTATTTGTCACACTTTTCAGTTTGTAGAGTTCACTGCTCATCAACAGAAAATCCTACAAGAATCAGACCTAAATGAAAGCCTGAACCCTTGACTTGAAGAAAACCTCGTATCATAATTCGATAAATAGTCAACCGTCAAACACAACAAAATCAACTGTGACTATGTGCCCCGTGTGTGGGGCAAGCTGTCACAATGCGTGGTTGATTGTTCACTATTGTTCTTAATGGAGTTTTTGACGTTAACTTGAAATTTGATAAACCTTTGTAACTGTTTTGCTTTTTGAGATAAAAGGACAAAATATGTTTTAAAAGAGTCGCAATGCCAGATGTGTTCATGACACTGATTTGAACTGGTGTAAAATGTACAATTTCACTAAAATGACCCAAACATATGGCCTCTAAAACAGCTCACGTTAAAACAAAGTGATCACAAAAACCTATTAGACACAAAAGAGAAAAAAGTCCCACTATGTATACCCCATGTGACAAATAACCCTGAGTGTCCACTTTACGAACAATGTAAGCTAGCTAACAAACGGCTTTAGCATGTTAGCTCTAAAACGGCTCAAGTCGAAGCTAACATCTGTGTCGGATCAGTGTCTTTTGTTTAAGGCACTAACTCCCATCACACACAGAAAAAAAACCCAGACATTAAAGTTTGGGGAAAGGCATAAAAACAATACAAATGTGTCCTCTCCTCATGTCCTCAGTCCAAATGAGAAACTTGTTATTGAGGCGCATTGAGTTGCCTTGTGTACGAACTGCGCGGTATAAATAAAGTTGCCTTGCCTATTGGAATAGAAGAAGAACACCAATACACACATTATATATCAGTACCAGCGTAAAGCGCCCTCTGGTGTGGTTATGAAAAGCAATGTGACAAATTACCCCACGTGACAAACAGCCCCTGCTCTTTTTCTGTGGACCGGGTTTAGAAGGCGGTACATGGAAAGCCATTGTTGTTTCTGCTTCATATTTTCCACCAGCTTCAGCAGTTGTACCATGGGCCAATTACGGCCCATCAAAGATTGCGGTACGCAGAAAGTCAAAAAAAAAAATGCCGAGTCACAAACAAAGTTCAGTCAGTGGAAGACATCTCGCCGATGACTAACCGCCCGTTCTGTTGTGTGTCCTTGTGGGTGCATCTGTTGTCGCGACACAAAGTCCTGTTTTGAGTCCAGTGGTGTGAGACGCCACATGGACGAACCATCGACACGGTTACACTCTCACTCTCTTCTCCAGCTCGTCCCGTACGTGTAACTCTGTGCGCTGGTATTAAAACTTAAGATCATGTTGGGAAGAGGGGTGTAATTTAAAGGCCCCGTACCCAATTTGTGTCTGGTTGTTCTGCGATACGCTGCCTAACAAATTTAAAACATGCTTAAAAACTCATTCCTGTGAAGAACTGGGGTGTTAGAAATGCCGACCAGAACTTTTTCCGCTTTACTTGCTCCATCTTTTATTGTTGGTACATTTCGCAAGTATTCTCAATCATCCAGGATAATAAACCCACTTAATCAGCACAGAAGGACATTTTCTATGGGAAAATCATCCGATTCTTGACCGGTAAAAAGAAAAATCGGGTGATTGTGAAAGTGCCCTTAATTTACCAAGCTGGCCATTCCCAAAGTGGAGTCTGGGCGGGGACTCCTCGGGGGCTGCAGAGGCACTGCACTCCAAAGTTGTCCACACTCTTAACCCTCACCTGAACCGAGCACATTTCCCCCAGTTTGTCATTTCCCGAATCTAAAAGTTTCTTGAAAAGAGCAACAAAAAAGCCACAAAGCAGCAATGGAAAAAACAGCAAAACTGAGATGTTGGCCTTAGCTTTCAAATGAGATGTTACTCTATAGCTCTCCTGTCAAAAGCTTTTAGATTTGGATGAGGCCGGCCGAACTGGAGAAAATGCACTGAGTTAAAGTGGGGGTTATGGACGTTAATTTTCATAAAACATAATGGGTTTGAAAGGAACTTTGTGTGTATTTGTTTAATTACACTAAGTATTAACCCAATAATCACCAGTGTTGGCTGTTTTGTAAAATTATTAGAAATTAGTGATGAAAAACATGACATATTCTATGAAAAGAGTACATTCATACTGTCCGGGGGCGCATGGGGTCCTTTAATCGATAAGGCCAATCGATGTGCTGGACTTTGGGAAGGGCTTAGTAATTAAATGCATTTGATTGTGTGTTTATTTATCATTATAAACATTTTATATCATTAGTGCCGTCGATCAGGAAAAATCCAGCACACTGCCAAAACTTTAAAAAATCTGACGAAAAATTTGATTTTGCCTGATGAAGGCCTTAGCGCCGAAACGTTGACTTATTGTCCTTATAAAAAGGAAAATATTTGTGTACGTTTTGACAGTGTGCGGGATTTTCCTGATCAAGGTCACATGGGGCTCCCTCGCCCCCTACGCGCCTGCCCTAAGCGTATGATGTGCAAAGTCATCTTTTCTATATTATCAGTGCCGCAAATCTGATATATACATGAGCTTGTGCCTTTCAGAGTATAATCTATCTATTTCGCATGTGTGCAAACGCTTAATAAATCAGGCCCTATGGTCTAGAAATGGTTGATTTAGTGGACTCTTTACAGTTTTGTTTGTATACAAAACACACGTACAAAGGGCTTTAAAGAGACTAGATGCAAGTTGGTCATTTTATACTCACTACTGCCACCTCAGGTCTTACGCGTAACTGCAACTTCTATATTAAGCTCGTGCATGACGGCACTTCGGACCCGAATTAACACCTTTTTGAGAGACAGTGCAGGATTTTAGAGGCAGTTGTGGTGAACCGGTCTGGGCTCATTCTACATTTTTAAACTCCGTATAGTCCCTTTAAATAAGGGATAAATACATTTGATTGGAGGCATTGTGACATCATCAGAGGATTACTGAATGCGCAGGATCACTCAATCACGTATGAATGACAACATACGACTACTCCAGGTGTCTATGTGGGCGCTTTATTTACAACGCGCCTTCAAATAAACCCACATTTGTTTTTGTAAGCGATTAAAAGTGGATGTGCTGCTTCTTTTTTCTTCTTCTTTTTTTCAAACAAATGTTCCTAGGCAGAGATTTTCTTTGTGTACAGTATATAGAGCCCCACTGCACACCCACGCGCGCACACACACACATACTGTTACAGCCATCTCCACTCCGGTATACCCCGAAGACACCATTAGATGAAAATAAGACATAATCGGGCCAGGGGAGACAGCGGGAGGGGAGGGGGAGGCAGGGAAAGTGGGGCATATGGCACCCCCAGTATGCAACAGCCCCCCACACAACCCCCCCCGCCCCCCTTATCCCGATCTACCACACTTATACAGAGCAATGGGTGACTTATTAGTGACGGCTAATTACACGGCTGCACTGTAAAAAGCAAACAATGCAGATGAATGAAATAAATAATGTATGTCAATGAATGAACAAATAAATAAATAAGCAAAAAAAAAATAGGCTATAATTAGATCAACCAACAACAAATACATTACAACTGGTTAACGGTAATGTATTACTCCCACTAGAATGTCTTTCTACATTGTCAGCATGGTTCTTCTAAAAGAATAAAATTAACAGCACCATTAAAAGTAATTGTGCAAAGAAAGTTAAGGTCGTGTTGAACCTAGAGCGTAGAGAACAGCTGATCGAGTCGTCATCTGTCCTGGGTTGATTAGATTTGATGGTTCTTTCTGAGGCGTTCTGGGATATTTAGGTTTAAAGTCTTGACCACTCAGAACAAAGGTAGTACTCAGTTACATTCACTGAAGAACATGCACTTTTTGAAGTAAATGTAGTAGTTTTTTTCGCATAGTACTTTTTACTTCGACTTGAGTTATATTAAAATGAAGCATCTGTACTCTTACTTGAGTACAAACAAATAGTAGCTTGTGCGTAAATCTTTCAGTAACAAATATTAATTTCGAGGCGTAAAAATAGAGGTATTTTGTCTCTCATAATTCACATCACTACTGAAACTTTTACGCTCATACAGTGACTCAGTATTAACAGGACCCAAGCAACATTTACTCTTGAGTTATTATTTTGGTCACTACCTTTTAACATACTTCAGTAAAATAAAAATAAAACGTAATGTTACTCTTACTTGTTATTTACCTCTGACGAAATGGAAATGAGTAATATGTTTTTGCTCATAAAAGCCAAAAAAATGCATCAAAATCAACACAACTTTGATATGGTGTACAGAATGGGTCCAGGAACAAGAATGTGATTAACTAGATTTCCATGTATTGTTGCATGTGCAGAAACTCATTCTATAACATACAGTATATTTCAGCGTTTAAACAAAGCATCTGTGTCTGAAATGCTGGTCTCGGAGCAAACATTTTCAACTGAGAAGTTAACCTTAGCAAGGCCGTGGGAAGCCAGGGTGCTGAGGGCGCTGCAGCACCCCCTGGTGAATAGTTTGAAAACTGCAGGCAATATTATTAAATAGGAAATATGCACAGAAAAAAGTGGTTTTGGGGTAAACTTTACACCTCAGCACCCCCTAACTAAAATGTCTTCCCACGGCTCCTTAGCCACCGACCTTTTTGATGACTCGACCTCCCGTGAGCGATGTCAAAGCCTGGTTAGAACATATGACCTCGGGAAAAATGAATAATAATGAGGAAACCTGTGAACAGGCTTAAACACATTGCCTGGAAGAGTGTGTTATAAAGAGTTAAGGATTTGTTTCACTTCCTTGTGTTATTTGCGTTGAGCTCTTAATGTTATTGTTTTGAAGTGCACATTTGGAGGGGCAGTAGTGGCAGCAGCTCTGGGGGGAGATCCCTGCTTGGTCCGAGTCTGCTCTGTGCTCTTATGATGAATAATTGAGCAGTGGATGCTTCTACTCTTCCCGCTGGGCCTCTTCTCCCCTCTCCCCTCTCCTCCTCCTCTGTGTGTGTGTTTGTGTGTGTGTGTGTGTGTGTGTGTTTGTGTGTGTGTGTGTGAATACGCTCCTCTATACATGTCAATGCGCGCCCGCCCGGACACCTTTCTGTGGCTGTCTCTCGCGGATTTCGGCGGGGCCTTTAGATGTGGCGCGCCTGATTGATGCCTCTGTCGACTTGAATGTAGGCTAGAGCGGCGCGAGCGGGTGGATGACGGGAAACTGCGGAGCGCCTCGATGGAGAGGTGCATTGTGGGTAGTCCCTGGCAGCGGGGACTTGGACGGAGGGAGACCCCATGCTGCGTCGCCCCGCTGCTGCAGCTGATGGATGACTGAGGAGGATGCAATCACATGTTAGGAGAGGAGACGAGGGCGGATTGATTTGAGGGGGGAAAGAAAAATGAGGTCAATGGAGAGATGGTTTAACTGCGTTCAAAAGGATTACTGGACTTCACTAAGTAGGCTCTTTCTATTCGTACAAACAACAGGTAATGTTTCTATGACGTGATCTTCAGGATTTAAAAATGCACCACAACTGAACTTGGGTTGTCTCTGGTAGCTCCACATGTGGCACAAAGCTTCACCGTATGAATGAAATTTGAAAGCTAAGGTCAATTGTGTCAACGCCTACTAAATGATTGATTTCCCAGCCTCTGTAGCAGATAGGAGCACAATTCTAAAAGTATTTGAGAGCGTACACTTGTGGTTTTCCTGAGAAATATTTAGATATACCTTCACAAAAATAAAATATGTAAAAGCAAAGTGAAATAAAGTATATAGCCCTCTTATACTAAAATATAGGACTATATTGTTTATGTTAAACCTTTGTAATTTGTCTTTTGAGGTCACTTCAAAAATGTCTAGCAGCTTCTCTCTAAACCCAAAACAATATCCACTCTTTAAAATACAATTTAATTCATAGTTTTATATAGAAACACGGGAAATAAATATAATAATTAAGCTATAAAGACATAAAAAGCTAATGTATTGTGCTCCATTTGTGTGATCTTACATTCCCTTTGTGGACTGAGATGTGGATTTACAGCATCAGTGTTGCTAAGAGAATCAATAGTGCTCCCAGGCTGAACATTAGATATCCATATAGACGTATACGTTACATCATCATATATCATTCACTTGTAAATAACGTGGTGCATACTGTACTTCATTGTCGGTACAAGAGCCCGTCGAATGCACCGATACTGTGTATCTTGAGTTCTCAGCAGAACATCCTTTATGCCGCTGAATTTATCCCACCTGCCACGAGAACTGCTCACTCCCCACCCCCCTTGCATAAAGCAAAATACTTTCCGGTACTTTTTTGACAATGTTTTCACCCATTATGACCAAAACAGACGTCATATCTATTACTGCCAAAAAGCAATATCTGTTTTAAGTTTGACATCAAGAGATTGTTTTAATCAGACCGATATGTTTTATTTATACCACACTGGTCTGACAGTAAACGTCATCCTCATTTACAGTCCCTGGGCGTCTTTCCGAATTCCCAGAACTGTAAACGGGGATGGGCTTTTTTCTTTGCTTATGCACACTTGAGACGCTATATGGAATAAGTTGGTATAAAAAAAACACACTAACCTTAACAAATATTACCATTAGCAGACCAAATGGAGCTTATTGGATTACTAAGAGGTTACATCAGCAGCTAGATGCATCCCAGACCACTATCTACTCTGAGAGGGCGCACGGCATAAACACGGTTAGAAAATCAATAGTGCTCTCACAGGCCGGGAATTCTCCATAATATAGACATGCACGTATGACATGAGGGTGTAAAATAAGGCTGTGCACTACGTGAGGCTGGGTGGTCGCTGGACGAAAAGGTGGCCGTGGGTTGGGGAAGGTCATTTCAGGCCCTTGCGTATGCACACCATTTACAAATAACAAGGACTTTTACGTGTTTAGCCTTTGTGGGAGGGGTGGCCAGTCAAATTTGTGCCAGTGACGCCCCCAAAATGTAACAACATTTGCTGGAACTAGAGCTCTATCTGTGTAGGGCTGGGTATCGTTTCAATTGATCTCCAATACCAGTGCTTTAACGACACTTGTTTAATCTATTTCACATGTATTTTTTTTAACCTAATTTTCCCCCTATTTATTTAGGGATTTTTGGGGGGGAGATTCTTGATAACCAACGTCATCAAAACTTGAATGTAAAGATGAAATATTTATTTTCGGTACCTGCTGTCGATACTATTTTTTCGACACCAGTAGTACCTAAACCTATTTTTTTTCCGATACCGAGACTGGTATTCCTGCGCAGTCCGTGATACTGTACCATGTGGCCTATATTGTGTGCATAAAAGCCTTAGATGACTTCCTGGCCGCCTCTGTTCACACATCTGTGCCTCTTTCTCTCTCTCTCTCTCTTTCTTTGGGTCGTGAGATGCATTGTTTCCAAGCAACATATGCTCTGTATCCAAGTGACGAGGTCCCTATACGTCTTTGCTGGAGTGTTTCAGCCCTCATGAGCTCATCATCTCATGGAGCTGGCACAAAGGTGAACTCAGGCTGGGAGGGATTCAATGTTTTATTCTTCTATACTTCTTTAATGTATAAAGAGTTGCTAGATCCCATCGGTGTCCACTGGCTAAAAGTAAAGGTCGTTAAATCTCACATAACTAATAATTGTATTACAGTATAGTGATATTCTGATGTTTTGGAAGATGAAGTAATGCATTTGCGTCAGCGTGCACCGAGCTTTAAACTCCGTTATCACGCTCTCTCTCGGCCACCTTTGTCCTGCATTGTTGTTGCCCGTTCTTCTCACATCCACATCAAACTGAAGGCAGACAAAAAAACACTGTGAACTCGATCCGGGGTAGAAGACGTTCTCCTCTGCTAAAGATAGCTCTCATCCCGGCTACATTACCGCGCAGTCCCCCGGGAGTCCCTCTGCTCCGGAAATATACGGCCATGACATCAGCGTCTCCATTCAACAATCGGCCTTTGTGCGCGGCGCAGCTCTGGGGAAGCTCTCGCTCTCGCTGCGGTGGTCATTCAAATCCTGATAAATCACCGCTGAGGTCATCGCTAACCGTGTTTGCTCAACCCTCGGCCTCCTCCCGCCCTGTCAGGCCCAATCGGATTTAGTGCCGAATGAATCCGCTCCGTCCCCGAGGCAGCGTCTGGGACAGGGTGGTCGTATGTCAGCGTGCGAAGGGCAAGCGGCACGCCGTAGACGCCGGACAGTCAAAAAGAACAAAGTGTTGTTAATTCAAATCTACAAATACAGATCTTGATCAGCGAAGTGATGACCTCCACGCCGGAAGCAGGTCGTCGGCGCAATCTCTTCCCACATTCTGTATTAGTTCTTTCGCCAGACATGGGGACGGTAAATGTGTTTGCGTGACTGATGGTTGTTAGGAAACCCTCTATCTCCATCAGTCGACCCCAGGGCCACAGTGGCTATAGAAGAAGCTATCCGCCTCCATTGCAGTTATAGGCTAATGTACCAGTATGTTATTTTTCTCGAACAACGCAGGAATAGCAGCTGGTTCTATGTTAGCATTGATCTGCACTATCTTTAAAGCCACACCCATAAACAGTGTACCGTACATTATGAATGTTATTATTGGTGAAAAATACGCAAAGAAAACATGCATCTTTACTGTGCGCTTGCTTGCCTGACTGACTCACAACTTACTCGTCTCCATGGAGATGATGCGGTGATGTTGGACTTCATGAATGCAAGTGCCACTCCCGTATTCTATCTATTCCGCAACAAAATCTGAGAAATGCTGTTGATGGGAAAACTCCCAAAAGGAAACAAGATTACTCAAACCAGCTGAACTCCAGGTTTATATCTGACAATGTTATAACATGGTTGAAACTTAGCACATGATACGTCCCCTTTAAAGCGCTGAATTTGTGATTTTCTTTGCCCCTGTCCTCACCCCGGGAATTAGCCTATCCATCTTTGACAGAGTATACCCTCGTGTCAGGGGTGCACAGCCTGCATATGTGAGGGGCAAGTGGCCCGATGTTGCCCGCCCTGGATTATGAGCAACAAATGGACTACTACGATCCCTTCGCAGACATTCAACATTTATGAGCCCTGTATGACGAATGTGCCTGCGCATGAATGGTAAGAACCCCAGCCAACGCATTTGAACCGAGGATTAAGTTACAATCTATTGACGGCAAATCGCTGACATAGGTGCTTAAGCCCGCGCCTTCTCACTGTCCATCAATATCTTCACCTTTTATCCTACAGGCTCAAGCACACACACACACACACACGGCAGACAGTGTGTGTGCGGGTCAAGCGCGGCTAATGCACAGAGAGCTCTAATCTTCTCCATCAGGGAAGCCATCAGCCGGGGCCCGCGAGGGCGAAAGCAGCGAGAGACGTTTCAGCGCTTTTATGGGAGAGACATGAGCAGTGTTTGTGTGGAAGATTATTCAGCAAAAACCTCGCGGAGTCGCTGGGTTTTATGGGCTGTTTTACAGGCTTCTCGCCGTGTTGTGTTTCATTTTTATACGGCGGGTTTTATGTAATGTGTTGTGGAAGCATAGGTGCGCATAAAGCCACAACAGACAGTACAATAAAAGAAGTGTTTTTTTTTTTTATCGGTTACAGCGCATCAGCATGAAATAATGACATTACATTGACGATAATGAAGCGTGTCTGGATCCGACGTTAAACAAGACACCTTTACTTTACAACCCGATTGACCACCTGAAAAAGTGGGACAAATCGGGACATGTAGTGGGATGGTGGGCTGGGTTTCCAAGAAATGTTTGGAGATGTTTATATCGTATTCCATGTCGTTAAACCAATTTGTTTTATATCACTGTAGTCTAATTTTGTATTCGTTGTGGACACGGTATAATTTGCATGCACACTCCAGCTGATTTGGACTGAAGTCAGGACCAGGCGCAGACGGAGATTGCAGCTAATGCAGCTCAGCTCCACTCAGAGCACTGACTGTGTAGGACACGGGGCCAGGTGCTTAAAAAGGAAAAAGGAAATTAAGTAAATCTCTTGAGTAGAAAATATCTGTGAATTAATCTAGGTGAAAGGCTGGGATTTTCAACTATTTTGTCCGTTGTTAATTATATCGTCAAATATATCGTTATCATGATATTTCTTTTTTATATCGTGATATAGATTTTAGGCCATATCGCCCTGCCCTGATGTCATTCTCGAGGTAAAGGGGACGAGGGGAGAAACACCTAACTGGCTGTGCATTACAACCATAAGAGGGACAGGTGATCACCCTATACCTGCAACCCTATACATCAGTGGTTCTCAGCTTGAAGGTTGGGACATAAAAGTGGGTCGTGGGACCGTTTTCTGTGGGTCATGGACTTTCCCCCAAAAATGACTGTTTCAATCGCCAAAACTCTGTTAGATCATACTGTATTTTTATGGTATTTATTGACTAAAAGAAGGGTCAAACTGTATTTTTTTGTTCTCTACGACTGCGTAACATAACAAAGTGACACATAACCGGTGAAGCTCGTGCATAAATGTTACCATCGAGAGTTTATTTGACCTATACTTACAGAAGTCACATCCTTACACAGTAATGGAAGCTCAAAAGGAGTAGGCTGAAGAAAGGAGGCATGTGCGCCTACGCCTGTATTCAATACTCTCAGTTCTCGTGCATTTCACATTTGTATTCCCATTGAGAATTAAACAAATAACAACTGTATCTCACAAAAACTGAAATTTTTAAAAATAAATAAAACATGAACAAACGTGTTCATGGTGTTCTGCCAATCACAGCCGGGTCTAACCAAACACTTTTCACTATAAACTAAAACAGCTTTTTGACCAGTGCTACCAGGCTTAGTTCAAGATTGATTTAGGACTAAACCGGGCCTAAAAAAGGGTTACACTTTAGTTACTACACTTACCACTTACATACTGACTTTTGATATTGTTATATATATATAAAACAATCTCATATTTCTACTTACAACGGTCTAGTAGTCTGCAGGATGTGTTGTTAATGTTATCCCTCACGACATAATGCCTTATGGAAGCACTACTTAATACAGATGTAGTCGTGCTGCATGTACAATAGATGTATAGCTCTAACAATGTGCAGTAATCTTTATAAGCTTGTGACAATATACGTTTGATGTAGTTGTAGTTACAAGCTCTTACCATGTGAAATGCAGCAAATTGTAAGATCTATGTTACTGATTGCATGGTGGAAAATGTAATTGTATTAGGAAAATGTAACTCATAGACGCGCTCGTGGTTGTGTGTGCCTGGGTTTGATAATGGTAAGCTTGGACTTTGCATATTTTTATGGCAACTTTATCAATGTAATGTGAATTGTGAGAGACAGTTGTTATTTGTTGAATTCCCAATGGGGATGCAAATGTGAAACGCACGAGTATTGAGAGTATTGAACATAGGCGTAGGCGCACATGCCTCTCTTCAGCTTTTGACCTTCCATTAATGATGTGGCTTCTGTAAGAAAAGGAATGTAAACAGCTCAAAAAAAACTGAACCAAACTATTGTATCAAACAGCAGCACACATTTGTCTGAAGTGTTTTTTGTTTTTTTGTTTTTTTAAATACCTATTATTCCATTGTGTACTGTATGTAAGCCATAGGAACACGTTATTACACATAAGGGTAGTTTAAAACAAAGTGTGACCAAAGACAGATCTAAATTTGACCGTGTTACGTCCAAACCGGACAAACTCAAATGACCGACTGCATCACCGAAACACACATGAAATCATCTTCCGTCAAAATGCATCAAAGTGTGAAATCGCAGACGAATCGCCCAAAGACGCCCCACAGCGCCCGGATGCTAATAGCTGTAAATGTCAGAGTGGCGCGGCGGATCTCAGGTGACACACGGAGGCCGAGAGGGAGAGGCCGGACAGGAGGGCAGTCTGTCGCATTGGCCGGTCACGGCTCAGTGAAGATAAATGGCTAGCGCTCTGCGACTCAGCAAGATCCCCCTTTTGCGCGCACGCAGTAGAAAAAAAAAAAAAAATCCATCTGTAAAACTGCTATTTGTACAATACTGTCAGATGCGATTACGCTTTGTGGCCATCGCAACATCATCGCAAGGTGAATATATTTCTCGCTGAAATTAGAAGTCCACTCTTTTGTCGATAAGTTGGTTTTGATAATGCTTTGATTGAATGGATCTTTTGTCGATATGGAAATGTGTCTCCAAAGCCAAGTCCCCTCTTCCACATAAATGAACAGTAATCGTCATCATTGGCAAGCCATCGCTAATCTTCTCCATTTGTTTTGAAGAAAGAGCGGAAACAAACGTCACTGGCTACAATTATTTTAAATCTGATAATTATTTCACACGGTGCGCTTATTTATTCAGGAGCCAGCGCGCGGTAATTGCCGGCGGTGCGAGTGTTAATTGCGCGGAGCAGTTGTTCCGCGTTTGACACCGAGCGCGCTGCAAGAGGGTCTGAGGGGGCTGCGAAAATGAGCCTCATCATGTCCAATTAACGGCATCCCAAAACTGCGCCGAGACTGACATACTCCACCGGCGTCTCTCCGGACGACTCCGCACGGGCAGCTGCGAGCGAGGAGTTTATCAGCGTTAAAGAGAGAGGCCGGGCAGGGAAGGAGAGATGAGATCATCGGAGAGGATTAGGGAAGTGAAGAAAATGCAAAGCGGTGAGAGGCGTTAGGTGTGAGACAACAAATGTGTATACCCAATCCTATACAATGTAAGATTAGTCCTTATACATATTCTACCAATCTACTAGTCTCTACTTTTTTAATTTTTTTTAATGTTTTTGTATACCCTTTAAGTCCATTTCTTCTATTATGGACCATGAGCTAAATAGATTACCCTGAACTATTATATTCAATGTCACTTCACGCTCAGGTTTTGATCTCTAAACCTTGCAACCTATAAATGGAATTAACAAAAAATAGTTTTAAGTATAGTCCACCGTTTTTACATACTGAGATATGTTTTTTTATTTTTTATTTTTTATTTTACATATGTACATTATTTACATTCGTACACATTCACAGTCATTTCCGTTTTTCCATGCTTTGCTTGAGGCATCAACAGGTACAGATATTATAGTTTAGAATAGATACATACATACTGAGATATGTTCTTACCTTACGAGTTCATTTGTACATCATCCGCGCAGTGATATCTTCACTTTACGGTGCGGATGCCGTATTACTCCTGGTATTATTACGCCTTACAATATAGTTCCCCCTTTTTATCCGCTTAGAAAATCCACATTGTTTAATTGTGTGTAATTATACTTTATGGTGTAACATTTCACGTAACCATATTTAAATAGGGAAAACGTGGAGGAGTTTGGTAGCTTCTATCTTCCCCTCGTTTGGAGCTATAGAGAAGAGAGAGGCTAAATGCTAACGCCGTCTGTGCTGTGTTTACGTTACGGAAGGCTCACGTGGAGACCAGACATAGGCCACCGTATGTAAAAACGGTGGCCTTTTCCTTTAAGGAAGAAATCTGTAATTTAGGGTCTCAAAGCTATAAGGAATTAGACATCGACAAAGGTCTTCTGGGAAAACACGGCCTTCAGTAACATTTTGTGTGTTTATGTGCGACTTTAAATGCAAATGCTGTTGCCACAATGTTGAGAAAAATTAACCTTGAGATACAATTTGCCTTACGAATCTACGAGGAAACACTGAAGAGAGCAGAAAAAGACAAACAGTGACTTTTGCCTGTAAGGGTAAAGTGTCTCCTCTTTGACCTCTTACCTTCAACTTTACCCAAATCTAAAAGGCCTCATTTGAAAGCTAAGACCTACTACATTTGCGTCACCTTTTTGTCGCTCTTTTGCGGCTTTCTTGTTGCCTTCTCATCACTCTCGTGTTTTTGTTGCTCTTTTGACACGTCTTTGTTGTGTTCTCATGTTTTATTGTGTTTTCGTCTCATTTTGGTCACTTTTTTGTCATCGCTGTTTTGTGGCTTTCATGACTTTTTTCTCCGAAGCTTTTAGATTCATTTGGGTAAAGCCAAACTGCAAGAGGTAAGGTTAAGTCAATCATAATGACTCATTAAAATGGCCGAAGTAGGAAACATGTTGGTAACTGATCCTTCAACTATGGGATTACCCGTCCTCACAGTTACAGCTCCCTCCGCATTCCCAGCGCGGCAGAACACCTAACCCGACTTTCGCTGAAACTCGAACGGGCCGATCCTGTGTTCACTTCCTGTGGTCCCTAAAGAAAGTCCCAAGGGAGGAATATCCATATCCTCCATGTCTCGCGCCCTCGCTGCTCCGAAACAAGTGAAATCATATCCAGTTTTTTTTTTTTTTATGGACTTTTGGGGGTTAAACGCCGCTGAATGGCGTCACCGCTGCGTGCTATCCTTCCGTGTGACAGGAGGAGCGAGGAGCATGGGAACGCGGTATCCAGGACAGCCCCGGAGTCTAGGGATGAGCTCAACATCTTAGTCACTCAAGCTGCTTGTTGTTACGACCTCCGTGACTTCATGCTATCATGGGTTACATCAACCAGACTGGGTTTCCTTCGTGCCGTGTCAGCCACCGATGCAAGCGTCTGTATAGATCGGAGCTTTCATATCTTCCAATCCATTTGTGTCTTCTAGCAAAACAACAAAGATAACACCCAATCACAACCAGTATTTTTACGGCGGGAATGGGAATGACAATAATAATGTAATACAAGATCAATTAATAGAATGGCGACTGGTGTTTATAAGTAATGATTGGATATGGTTATTAAGCGAATGGGAAAGAGGGAAAGAAAGGAAAAAAGTACAAATTGTAAATAAAATAAAAAATAAATGTTTATATATATATATACCTCATGTGATTTTCTTCTTGTGAAACATTAATGCTTTTCTATAGCAATGCTGCTATACGTAACGTTAATGCGGACAGTTGTAATTCGGGAATTTGTCATGTAAAGTGTTATATTGTATGTGAACACGAGATGTTGTATGACTGTATCCGGAATGTAAATTAATTTTGAATATGGGGGTCGGCACTTATAAGCTTTCTCGCTTCGGCCCACTCCTTTTGAGTTTTTGTTTACTTTATTTATTTTCTGCACTGCAACTATGTTAATGTCTCTTCAATGAAGATACTTGATTCATCTTCTGTACTCAGTAGTTGAAGTCTTCGAACATTTCACCTCTCATCCAAAAGGCTTCGTCAGCGACAAAAGTCCCACTTTGGCCGCAGCTGAATATATAGACCAACGGGGAGGAGTTAGGGTTGTCCTGGCTCCTCCTCTCTAATCACAGCTACTCTCACCTGTGGGTAAACACCTTTGAAGTAAAGCGTCTCCAACGATCTGCTCACCTCAGTATCGGTCAGTCCTGTCCTATTCATAGATGATCACTGCCCGTTGTCTGTCCTATTCATGGCTGATCACTGCTAATTACCTGCCTATTGTTCTTTTGTCGGCTGAGTCTCCTTGGACTGGCCATGCCCTTTCGGTTTCTCCCGAAGGAGATTGGAGTACAGTGACGGAAGATGTTAATAAATCAAAAACCTACATGGTCTAATTGCAACCTTTGTAACACGTTTTGCAACTTTTTTTTTCCCCTTTTTGTTTCCATTTAAATCATTACTATCCCGGATCTAGTTGACGGTGTTTTACATTTCCAACACATCCACGAGCATTAACATTTGAGAGAAGACTGAAACGGGAGCTGCGAATTAAAAAGGTGTAAACTGCAGGGTTGGTCGTTGTTACACAATGAAACATCTCAGAGCCTTTGTGGCTTGTAGAGATTATTATTTGACTGAAGATAACTGTCGTCTGCAGTTCAGAGCTAACATTTTAAAATCAATTTGAAATGTCACTTTGAAGACAGCGAAGACCTGGGCTGGGTGTAAGAGTTAAAAGTCTGGCGGGGGGATTTCGCACAGTCTGAAGTACATTTCCTCATATGTGAGACGATAAAAACACATTATCATCAGCTGCAGAGAGCGATTCTCTCCGTGGTCGCACCGCTCACTGAGGTTACAAATGCTGAATACAATGAATGAAGTCATAGGTTGACATCTGAGTCACTGCAGTGACTCAGATATGATAAGGAGGACGCCGCATCGAGCGTCCTCCTTATCATATCTGCTTTCGCTGAGAGCCTCGTAAAAGCATTAATTGTGCGCTTTTTGTTACGTAGGCGTGAGGCAGCCCACACGTGCACTTCCCGTCCGCGCGCCCACACTCCGGTGCCTTGCGAAGCGGGTGAAGTAATCCTCTCCTCGGCGGCGCTGGCGCTTTTGTAACTCGTTTGGCCCCGATCATCTTGCGCCCCTCAAAAATAATTGATTTATTTATCACAGTTTTCGATGCGGCACATTTGGTCGTACACCAAATACAAATGCATAATGGATACTGTGTGTCGACGCCGGCCTATTTCGGGTGCCAAAAAGCGCGACAGGCTGAGTTTAACTGGACATAATGAAGAGTGATGGTGAGGCGAGAGACAGCAGTTCGCGGCATGTGCTATAAGGGCCAGTCCAACCCTATATGCTCCAGATACAGAAAAACCAGAGCAACTAAATGTATAATGAAACGTCTACAGCTGCACAGTGCAGTGTGTCGAGACAAGTCGTTTGTACTTGCCATGTTTCAGTAGACCCCCCCCTCACTGACGACACCTCGCTGAGGTGTATAGGTTGCGTTCAAATTATATCATTCTATTTCAGGTCGGGGGCAGGTGTCAGTACAACTCTATGGGGGAGAAACTGTTTTTGAAAGGATGTTTTTTTCTGATCATTGTTTGACAGTGATTGGATTCACAAACCTGCCACATTATGTTTTGAATATTGTCACCACTTTTGGATGCCTTAATGAGGAAATAATGAGACCATAGTTCATATGTGCTGGAAGAGATGACTTTGAACTTTATGGCCCAAGAATTACAGAGAAATTAGCAACAAACTAAGAAATCTGCATTTTGACAGTTACCATAGTTACTCTCATGGGATTCTCAGCTGCCCTCCACCTCGATTTTTAAACTATCGAGCCGATAGTTTAAAAATTAGAAGGTTGTGATGTCACGTGAACACAAACCTATTGATAACAAAAGCAAACCTTTTCCCTGTGCACAAATACAATATGCGTAGAGAATATAATACAGTATTTAAAGGTCCTATATCATGCAAAATCGACTTTTTGGAGCTTTTAACCATGTTGTTCTGCTATTTCCTTATCAAAAACACCCCCAGAGTGGTTTTTGGATTCATTCACGCAGTTCTCAGTAATCCTCCTGAATCCTGCGCTCTGAGCAGCTGATCCGCCCTCTCCTGGTAAACGACTGGCATGTTCAGTTGTGTCGTCACAGCGGAACGGAAGTTCTAATGCCTTACCTTACGGCCTGATTTTTCATTATTTCTGTCGTAAGAAAGAAAAAAAAAAAGAAAAAAAAAATAAGGAAGTGCCTGACGCGTCCGTGCTGCCCCTGCAGAGGAAACAAACGCTCCCCTGAGCGTCTGAGCAGATGTCGTGTTTGCACCGAAAGCTGTGAAGAAGGAGCTCTTTCTAACCTACTCTGGAGTCTGGACACCTGTTCTTTTTTCTAACGATAATGTCACGGAGAAAACCGCGTTTGGCTACGAGGACTGGACTTTATTCAACCTTCCTAAAGAAGGCAACCACTCGCCAGAAGTTGGAATTTCTCTCCAGGATTCAGCGACTAGCAGCCAGTGTTTTGTCTGTGACCGTCACTGATGGATGCTTGATGAACCTTGGCCAGAATCAAAGTGGATTAACTTTTATAACCAACATAATGGAAACATCAGAGCGGTGAGTCAATCAAAATGCATGTTAGCGTGTGTGTTAGCCATTTATGAAGTTGCACATGTTAACTCCTTATAACTGCATTGTGAAGTAACTTCACTTTTTGCTGTGATATATATATTTCTACCACTGCTGAAGTTGTATGAGCGGCGAGAGGGGGCGGAGTTAACTGAATCCAAGCGTTTTGTCTTCCGGGTTGGAAAAATACCTCCAGAAAATACTTATATTTATCACAAAAATTAGTGCTCCGTAGTGGTAGAGGTACAACATATCATATAAATGCCTATACTTTACTTTGGAATGGCTAAAATAGCATGATACGGTTCTTTTAACATTTAACAAAATACTTTTTGTTAGTTTAGTCTTAAAACATGTCAGAGTCTTAATATGTTTCCTTCTGTAGAACATACACTACCCGACCCGATTTATTTCCACCCAGATGTTGCAATGATGATGGGAGAGTGTGACCACTGCGCAAAGCACTCCTCCAGCACATCCCAAAGATTCTCATTCGGTTAAGATCTGGATTCTGCGGAGGCCAATCCATGTATGAGAATAATGCGTCATGCTCAGTGAACCACTCTTTCACAATGGGAGCCCAGTGACTCCTGGCATTGTCATCTTGGAGGGGGAAGAAAGAATCCTGATCTCATTCTTTGGAACCTAGACCCAGATGAAAGCACTACCACACTGTACACAAATGTGAACACAAGTGTTACTAGAAAGAACTGTCTACTCTCTTGAAATCACACCGAGGAGTCCGTCAATACAATCAATCGCGAGCCTTTGAGAAGTACTCATGTACACTAGATCTCGGCAGAGACGCTGTCAATCGAGGGTCAAGTGTGCTCCGAGAACACCGTATAACGGATGCGAGGACGTCACCGGTGTGGACCCGTAGCGTAGATAAGTCCAATCTCCAAAGGTCAACGTCTCTTTGTTCGGCCATGTGCGGAGCTCTCTGTCTGTGGAGCATGACAGTGTGCGTTTCTCTGCGGTAATCCCGCGGCACACACACTCTAATGGCACCACATCAAAGCCGCCGCCGTGTCATCGGTGCGCGGCCGACACACTGCATCCATGTAAAGACCTATTAATGTGTCTCGACAAGTGGAACCTACGCGGCCTCGCTATCGCCACGGTTACATCAGCAAATGTACGAAAATCACCCGCGCACGACGGATCAGCGGCAGCGCGGCGTATAGAGAAGAGTCACATAAACACAGAGAGGACATGTTGAATAATAACGTTGGCAGAGGGCATTGTATCTCTTTTCCTTTGAAATTTGAAAGCACATTGTTTGATTTTTATATTTCATTTGGATATGTTTTAGTGAGTAGGGGGCTATTTGTCACGCGGGGTAATTTGTCACATTGCTTTTTATAGCCACACCAGAGGGCGCTGATACATAATATGTGTATTGGTATTCCTCTTCTCCTCCAATAATCATTTTCTCATTTGGACTGAAGACCTGAGGAGAGGACACGTTTGAATTGTTTCCATGCCTTTCCCCAAACTTTAATGTTTTAGTGCCTTAAACGAAAGACACTGATCTGAAAGACAGAGATATTAGCTTCGATTTGAGCCATTTTAGAGCTAGCATGCTAAATCCGTTTGTTGGTAAACCCCGACACTTGGGGTTATTTGTCACAAAAACTGAGGGGTAATTTGTCACATGGGGTATAAATGGTGGGATATTTTCTCTTCTTTTGTGTCAAAGATTTTTTTTTCATGAACTCTTCATTGTTTGGGTAATTTTTGTGAATTTGTACATTTTACACCTCATAGAGCATTTTGCAAAGAACAATTAACAAATGAGGGTTATGAACGCCACTGTTTTAAAACAAATGTTGTCCTTTTATCTAAAAAAAGCTAAACAGTTACAAAGGTTTATCAAATGTCAAGTTAACATCAAAAACTCCACATTAGTGACAATCAACCCCACGCATTGTGACAACTTACCCCGCATATGGGGCACATTAATAACTATTTATCACAATATGATAGAACGAGCGATGTCTACTTCAAGTCAAGGTCTGACTCTGGCGGGATTTTCTGTTGATGAGCAGTGAACTCTAGAAAAAAAAAAGTGTGACAAATAGCCCCGGTCTCCCCGAAGATCCATCCTAACCCCAGGCAAGGAAGGAAGTCTCCCCCCAATTTGGTCTGGCAATGCTTCAATAACGTCTGTTTTATTTTGTTTGGTTTTTTATCCAGTTATGCAATAATTTGACGATGGGAGAGTCAGACCACTGTGCAAAGCTTTCTCCAGCACACCCCAACGATTCTCATTGGGGTTCAGATCCGGACGCCAATGTGTGAAAATGATGTCTCGTGCTCCCTGAACCACTCTTTCACAAATTGAGCACAATGAATCCTGGCATTGTCATCTTGGAATATGCCCGAGGCCATCAGGGAAGAAATGAATCATTCTATATGTTAAATAGCCAGCTAACCTCATTCTTTGGGCGTATAATGCTGCTGAACCCGAACCTGACCAACTGCAGAAACCCCACCAACTTCTTTTTGGCCTGGAAATGTTTATTGATACTAAAGCTAGAAGCCGAAGGATCAACACGAACCTCTCATTTTGCTGATCACCTGAGACTTGACAGTGGCCTGTACCCCTGGGATTGTTGTGAGCTGGAGACACTTGTATAACGTGCACCTTTTCCATGCGACTGGATCCACCTGACTAACACATGATGCCTCTCGCACGCGCACTCCACACTCTGGTAATGACTGACCTCCGAGCGCCGGGCCAGGAGACGCATTTCATACCCCATTACTTTCTGCGCTGGATCCCCCAACTGCATTGTCAGATACGCGCCAACATGGAGGTGAACAGTCTTAGTTTCGTCAGCTAAAGGTTTTTCCTCCAAGTTCTTTTTGCCGACCCTGACTAAACAAGAGGTTGTAATATTATGACTATGTCTCCAGATATAACGGACACTTACACTAAAGAGAATAGGCAGGTGAAATCATGATTCAGGCTTTCATTCCATTTGAATGATCTTTTTCTTCCCCTTCAATCAAAAAGCCTTACACCCAGTATCAGAATAACATTTTGTGACTTAATTTACTGTAGGTACTTTAGCAATACCCCCAAAGCACCTTAAAACAAGGTTCTAAGCCAGTACGTCAACATAATTCAACATCTGTTTGCTATTCACCTCCTAATATGCAATATACAAACACATTTGACAATAAACTGCTTAGAAATAAATAAGTATAGGACTGGATTTTATGATTTTGGCTATTCCATCCCCACATATATACAAATAGAAATATTATTATAACAACTACATTTAGCAACAAAGGGAAACATTCACTCAATAAGCTTTTGGTGGCCATGCGCTAAAACCAGTCTCACTCTGGCGCCCAATTTCAACATCTCAGGAACAAGTCTGGGTCTTTGCACATGTGCCCTAAGCCACGCATCTTATTTTAGCGGCACTTAAATCTATTTTAGGCAAAATGTCAATGACTGAAACTGAAAACAATAATTTGAAGAAATCTTGACTAAAAATATGAACCAAAACTAAAATGCGTCCAAACAACACTGGAGGTAAGGCATCGCCGAGGCCAGACACAGGACGGGCCCCTCCCCCATTGTCTTCCATGGGTGCACTGGGTTCACTCTCGGACCAAGACACAGCGATGGATTAGCCGGGGCGTCAAGAGACCTGGTCAATAAAACCTATTGACCAGCGGCTATTATTTACTGCTGTTCTATACAGAGGGCTTTGGATGGGTTTTCACTTAAGGACGTGATTATGGCGAAGTTCAAATCTATCAATTACTTTGAATAGAGAAGGAATTTTGCGTAGCTTGTCTTATTGTTGTGCAAAGTGGGTTTTCATAATGGAGCACAATGATGTGCTCATGATGAAGGGCGCACAGGCTGAGAGCAGAGAGGCCAAAGAACAAGGAGGACCAATATGTCTCTCGTTTGGTATTTGAGTGAGGGAAAATACTTAAGTAATTTAATTTAGCATGTGCTCTCTTTGAAAACAGGACACTTAGTTATCTGTGTATCCAAAGCAGCTATTTAAAAAAGAAATCAGTGGAGAACAATAATGACTCCGACTGCTGCTCTAAATAAAATAATGCATTCGCAATAAACCCAGTAGTAGTTTACGCCTGAACTATAATAACATTGCAAGAGGTTTTTGTGTCCTCGGGCAACACACTCCATTGGATTTTCACTAATGTTGTATTAACTGACCATCATATGTGATCATATGTTATTTTTAACATAATGTAAGCCTGCATCCCTATTATGTGTTTATATTTGGTTATTTAGGTGAAATATGTGAAAGATTAAAGTTAAATAGCGACTACAGATAATGCATGTATTGTTCAAGTATTCGCTTTGAATCGTTATAAGGATGCTTTAGGGGCCTTTATAAAGTGGTGCGCCTAAATGAAAAACTTCAACATGTGCAAACCACCAAAATTGTTATAGTATGGAGCCCTGCAGAGGACACTCAAGCCCTGAACGTGATGCTGAAATACAGTTCTTGTTCATTAACTGTCTATTCTGAGTAATCGGTGAAATATTATTGACACACGTCCACTCAAAAATGTAATTTTGCCTTTACCTAAAGCATAATTGGACCACCCTTTTTTTGTTTTGTGAACCTCCACACATTATCAGTAATCACCTCGCATTAGCCCGTTGAGCCTGCCATCCCGGTGGAATGTGCCGATTTAAGCAGTGCCCAAAACAGCTGACCACCCTCTCACCATCTGCCCCTCCCCCGGACGCGCCAATCACCACACGCCATGCCAGATGGGTTGCCAGATCTCCGGTTTGGTGATGCACTAGATAAAGCCAAAATGTCAACAAGCAAGACATGACACTTTTGTGTTTTGGTCGTTTGGTCAAGTTCGCGTGTGGGTAACACGGTGGACTCAAAAAGCGATTGAAGACTTTGTTGTCAAGGAAAGCTTTTGCCTCATAGATGTTTCACTTGTGTTAGTCATTGTATGATATGTTGTTTTGTTTCACCCATCTAATAAACAGCACTGTGTTGTTTTCATCTGTGAAAAGCCCTTTATAAAGAAACTTTACTTACTTACTTATTTACTGACAACTTACTTACTTACAACTTATTTATTTACTTACTTACTTACTACTTAGTGTAGCTCAAGATGCTGTTGTTTATGAAAGCTTTATAAAGGCTTGTTTTAAATGTGCAGTTCAATTGTTCTATTGTAAATGATATTTGGAAAACAATGTGTGATTAATTTGTCTGTGAACAGTGCTAGATAAATACCTTTACTTACTTACTCTCTAGCCAACTACTTTGAAGAAGACACACCTTGTCAGTGTGAGCCTTTACCTGAGAACTTAGTTGTGCAAAATTCTTCCCTACTTCCCTGCTTGTTTGAAAATAATCAGAATTCATATTGTCTACTTCCAATCCAATTGTCTCTTTTGTGCACTTGACTAATAAGACAAAGAGCAGCACATGATGAAATGTATGAACAAAAAGTCCTGAAAACAACAGCGTATGTGGTTCCAAATAAAAGCACAAAAGGAGAACAGGCCACAGGCATTAACTGTAAACAAGAGCGGGAGAAAAAAAAGTTATTGAACGGCTGTACGTCCTTTTGTCAGCTCGTGTACAGACTAAGAAATCACAGAGTGAAAAGCACGTTGTCATTGACTCGAGCCACAAAGTCGAGGGTCTTTTCCACGTCGTAAACTGCGTCATTTTCTTCAGAGTTCTCATTACCGATTCCCCTTGTGTTTTTGTCCTAACAATGTGCCGTCTAAATCCATCTGAAGACATAAAAACCGGAGCCAGCAGCCGAAGCGATTTTCCTTTCATGCCGGGAACGCCAACTCTCGCCAGAATTAGAAGATGGTCGGCTGCCACGACAAATTAGCCGCTGGTAACACTGTTCATTGTTGCAAGGTGCGAACAGATGGGAGTCATAAAATATTGAATGGGCATCACCGAAACGCATTGGACGGAAATATTTTCAAACCGGGATGCGACGCCATGAGGATTAGATCGAGTCCTAAATGGGAAGTCGAGCTTGGACAGCAGCCTCATCTGGAATGGGAGTGCAGTAAACAAAAACAAACAAAAAAAGTTTGCTCTCCTTAGAGGATAAATAATCCCCGGGCTGTCATTGACTATCTAGGGTTACGCTATTTTTGACTGCATGGCCTCAATATTGAACAAAAACGCGGCTGGCTCATCGCAAACAAATGGCGTATTGGGGAACAAATGTGTTACAAAATTGTGAAGGAGCGAGAAGCACCGAGAGAAAATACCTCCGTCTCGCTATCCCATAGATGTGGAGCTCAGACCTAGTTTACTGAGCCACAACAATAGCTCAATGGGGAACAGTTTGTGTCGTCAAAGCTATACGGGGTTTTCTTTTTCAGTCAAAACGGCAACACGGTTCATTTTCAGGCGAGCCTTTCTGTGCGGAGTCTTAATGTTCTCCGTGTGCCTGTCCGTTTCTCCCTGTTGCCACCCATATTGACCACCCTCTCGCTCCAGTCGTCTCTGTTCTGCACTAAAACTATGTACAACGGAGTCCTTTCGGGCCGGGACCTCCACGTAAGAGATATTCCGAAATCTCAAATGGGCATTCCTGGTTATAGGTATTGTATGTATCTATTTCTTCACAAATGTCTCTGCTTTTACAATATTCTGAAGGACAAAACATTCCACGACTAGAATATCAGATCGAGGGTCTTAAAAGAAGAAGAAAACACTGCTTTGATCACGTAATCTGTTTGTATTACATGTTACTGTTTCAGTATGTAGCAGAGTTACACTACTTTGAGTTACTTCTGAGTCACTTTTGACAAAATATAAACTGAAAATAGGAATAATGCCACCGAGCAAAAGTGTCTCGCGTCCGACGACATTAGCTACACGTATCTGCAGATCTCATACACCAGCAGTGTAGTCCGGCATTTAACCTCTTAACCGAGTGCATTACATCCAGCTCAGCTTCACCCAAATCTAAAAGCTTCTTGACTGGAGCCTAATAGGCCAGTGCAACGCCTCATCCGAAAGCTGAGACCTCCAAAACTGATCCTGTTGCCGTGTTGTCGTCACGTTTTTGTCACTTTTTCATTGCATTTTTTTTTTTGTCGTTCTTTTGTCGCTTCATTGTGGCATTTTCATCCTCGTTTTCAGCGCTATTTAGACGCTTTTTTTCCCCAAGAAGCTTTTATATTTGGGTTAAGCCAAACCGGAGAAAAGGTGCTTGGTTCAGGTGGGGGTTGTAACTCAAGCTACTTCAATTGTAATGACTAATCTATTACCGTATTTTGTTTAACTAATATGTGAATTTTCTTTAGTTACTGGGGAAAAAAAGACAATATTTTCTTCACTCGTTACTTTTGTAATACATTACCCCCAACACTGCCTACGTTACATGTGTTTATTAGCCTTTCAGCCACATTATGCCTGTCATAGTTCACAATCTTTTAAATGCATCAATGAGCCCCTAGAGGTGACATGCATAAATTATCTTGCCCCCCCCCCTCTATCTCTATGCCTACAATTGGCATCAGTCCATAAATCACATCTTTAAATGGACGTCAATTGCCTTTGAGCGATACCTAAATGCTAATTTGCTATTTTGGTCACAGCAAGCCGGTGTCTAAATATTCCTTTTAGTCCTAGATATTTTCCCGTGACAACATTGACAATGGAAAATGTGTCTTATTGTGTAAAACGCGAGACGACAGCTCTATTCCATGAAGTGGACTCGCACTATCTCGTCAGCACATTGCCAGTCTGGTTACAGGACAGGTGTTAAGACGTAGCGTGACAATTGTAAGGAGTGGGCGCAAAGTGATATTTCAGGACTTTGTGCATTCATGCGCTTTTTTTTTTTCCTTCTTTCCAGTAATTTTCTTTCTAGTCTGCTTCAAAGGCTAATTATTTCCCCCCCTTTAAATCCTCGTCTCAAGTCGGATGCAAATGACAAGAGACGGAGGCGGAGTCGAGGGCCCCTCCTCCACCATGACAGAAGGCTGAGGCTACACCTGGTAAAAATAGATGCGTTGAGAAGGCAACAAAGGGAAACAATCACAGGAAGAGTGAGGTGGAGGCTCGGGCTGAGTGATTCATTGATACGGAATTTGAATATGGCAATTAGCGAACCAGGAAATGCTGCAATTCATTTGGTTATGTGTCTTCGGTCTTGCCCCATATTATCTTATTGTTTGCAAAAGCCGTCGGTGCTCCTGGTGGCAATATATAACAATATACCGCTGTGATTTTAGGCAAATTCCCACGACCCGCGGTCCATCAGTTGAGAACCAATTTAGCATATTTCATTGTAATAATAATAATAATAATAATAGTGCATCGGTTTTATACAGCGCCTTTCTGGACACTCAAAGACGCTTTACATTACATTATTCATTCACTCCATACTTGGTGGTGATGTTAATGAAGTGAAAGGATCTTGATGTTAAAAATGCAGCGGAAAAATGTTATGAATCCGATCACACCGGCAATATTTTGTAGAGAATTGATAGAAAAAGATTCATTTCCACATCCGGTGTTGCATTCATTTTGCATCTAAATCTTTTACTGATGATGGATGAGCACGTCCCAGAGATTGTCAATGGGGGGTAACCTCTTGGCCCCCCTGCCTTAACCGAGCACCTTTTCTCCAGTTTTACCCAAATCTAAAAGCTTCTCGACTGGAGCTTACAGCCTATAGGCCGGGGTAACGCCTCACTTGAAAGCTAAGACAAAACTCATGTAAGCACGTTATAGTTGCACTTTTTTTATCATGTTTTTGTCATGTTTTCATTGCTTTTTTGGCCACATTTATTATTACGCTTCCATTGCTCTTTGCCACATTTTTTGCCATATTTTTGTCACGTTTTGTCACATTTCTAATGCTTTTTTTTTGCCGCATTTTGTTTATTTGAATTTTTTTGGGGTGTGTGTGTAATGTAACTGTGATCAAGCCACAAAAAAATGTGTCCAAAACATTAAAAAAAAAAAAATCAACAAAAATGTGACGAAAACGTGAGAAGGAAGCTTAGATGAGTTTTGTAGGTCTTAGCTTTCAAATTAGGCGCTACACATTATGCGCTTGTTTATGGCAGGGGTTAAGAGGTTGAGATCCGGACTCTCTGGCGACTCAATCCATGTGGGAAAATGATGTCACATGCTCCCTGAGCCACTCTTTCACAATGAGAGTCCGATGAATCCTGGCCCCGTCATCTTGGAATATGCCCGAGCCATCAGGGAAGAATAAATCCGTTAACCTGGTCATTGAGGATGTCCGGGTCGTCAGCTGATCTCATTCGTTAGGCACATGGTGTTGCTGAACCGAGACCTGACCAACTGCAGCCACTCCAGATCAGAACGTTTCCCCCACAGGCAGATGGTATTAGGAAAAAAGGTCCACCATTACACTCCATTCATCAATCATTATTACCCACATTTGATCTGCCCCTAATCTTAGATAGATCATCTGAAACTCACTGTGTTGTAGTCGAGTTATTTTGCGAGTCCAAGTCTGAGTCCTCATCCAAGATCAAAGTTCAAGTGCTATTTTGTGCTACACAGTCTATAGAAGAACGCCTGTGTCCAAGTCCACATTGAGTCATGATCCTTTAAACCAACACCGATGCCCAAGTCCAGAGTTCAAGCCTTCCAGTCGAAACACTTTGCCAAAACGCTGCACCCAAGAACAAAAAATCATTGGTTTATGTTTTAATGATTCCCAGATATTTGGCCAAAGATGAGTCATGAGTCCACGCCGGAATACTTCATAACAGCACCGAGACCTCAAACAGATTCATCCAGAGTCCGGTTCATCCTGTGTTGCCCCGAAGCTGTGCCAGTCACCACCTCCACACCTCTCCCACTGCCCCCGAGAAGAACAGCCTCACGTTAGATGCTGCTGGCTGCAAATCAAAAATAGATGAGCCCGGTATCCCACAGTACAAAGCCCTTTTAAAGTGTTGGTTTATTTTTTTTTTTTACTTGCCGAATAATGATCGCGGTTGTGTTTGATGTTATGAGGCGCCCCGTTGCGACGGAGCCCCAAAAAAACAAGAGCGGCCCCACTTTGTTCAGACGGAAAGGAAACATGGCCACTGGTGGTGGGGAGGGGTAACGCAAAGAGGGCGGTGATTCATTTTGATTGTGGTGGTGATTCATCATCTAGATATTATGAGGAGCGGGAACCAATTCATCTGATTATTTTGTATAAACTTTTGCAAGAGGCTAAAGTAAAATGGATAATCTAACACTTACCGTATTACATTTCTGCATTAAAATATTGCATCAGATCATTATTTGTGCTTATGTATGGCCTTTTCATTTATTATTCGAAAAAAATGATCCTCAACATATTGCTTAAAGGAACAGGCCACCGTTTTCCCATACTGAGGTATGTTCTTACCCGAGCTGAGGCGAGACGATGCGCTGTTAGCATTCAGCCTCTCCTCCTCTCCTCTATGGGGCCAAACGTGGGTGAAATTAGAAGCGACCAAGCTCATCCACGTTTTCCCTATTTAAATACGGTTACATGAGTAGTTACACAATCCAAGTATAGTTACACAAAATTAAACATGTCGATTTTCTAAGTGGATCAAAAGGGGCACTATATTGTACGCCGTAATAGAGCACTTTGACGCGCAGTAATATCTTCACTTCTATAGAATTATTTGCGCGGACGTCAAAGTGCCCCTTTTTTTATCCACTTAGAAAATCTTGTGTAACTATACTTGGATCACGTAACTGTATCTAAATAGGGGAAACGTGGAAGAGCCTGGTCGCATCTAACGTCACCCCCGTTTGGCCCCATAGGGGAGAGGAGGAGGGGCTAAATACTAACAACATATTTGGTCTATTTGCGTGACTGAGCGCACGCGTACAGACCAGACAGGTGCGCATCAGCTCGTCCAAGCTGAGGTAGGAACATTATCTCAGTGTGGAAAAAAACGGTGGCCTGTTCCTTTAACCGCGCCCGAGTGTGGAACCTGAAGTGGCCAGATATGTGCCACCAGTACCCCCCACCCCACCCTGGTCATCCACTCGACACGCCCCTGATTTGAAGCCTGAATAATGTTACAAGCATAGACAATAAAGGAGTTGGTCCGGATAAAACCACAGCATTTACGCGCACTTGATTTTAATATTGCGGTTCGGACACGTCCCATTGTTGGCTGAACCCTACGCGTGGAGCGCAGCATTTTGCTGATCTCTTGCGACTTACAGCACTAGGATTATGTTCTAAAGCAGACAGACTGGGACGCCCATGCCACTGACACAATACTCTACATAAG
Organism: Proterorhinus semilunaris; assembly: GCA_021464625.1. NCBI lineage: Eukaryota > Metazoa > Chordata > Actinopteri > Gobiiformes > Gobiidae > Proterorhinus > Proterorhinus semilunaris. The sequence goes on along the minus strand of CM038361.1, from coordinate 22,803,607 downwards.
TGGTTCACAAGCGCTCTAATTTGTTATGGACATAGCGCTTTTACAACTGCCTATACTTTCCGATTAATTAGCCACCACGCGACTAGAGCGCAGAGTACTTAGAAATACACATGCTTCTCTATCTTTTAATTAGCAGATCTTTTATAAAGGCAAGCCACAACATTTTTAACAATGCACATATCTTCAGTTGCCACACTACAGACAGAATGCCACAACAAAGTCACGCTGGGATCCCTGCTGCTCATTCTGTTATCCCCTTGCCTAAAGCTGATACATTTTTGTACTCAGGAAATATCTCACTCGTCAGAACACCCTTATACAATATGAGCAAAGTGATTTAAGAGCGCTAGCACTCTTCTTTCGCGTCGTTGTGCCGTTTGTTTACTGCGCTTCCCTCCCTCGCCAGGCGCGCGTCTCCCACACAACATCCCCGTCTTGAATGCGTTCACAGTGGCTGCACAGAGAACATAAAGGAGACGCGCTACAGACGTGGAAATGAACACACATGGGCGCCCATCCCCCTCGCACTGTCTGCTCCAGAGCGGATTACCACGGGCCGAGGAGGTGCACACCAACTCATTTGATGTACAGCAACACAACAGTGACTAATAGTACCGGGACTGTCTCACTTTTTTTTTTTTTTTTGCAAGAAATGTCATGGAATTTGAGAAGCTTAGTCAATGGAGTTTGGGATCGTGTATCTTAAACCGATCATTGCCAGAGGGATATGGGAAAGACATTTGTGGGGGACCAGCACATAGTTGTCCACTGGCTTGGGCAATAACCTGTCCCTGTCCCCGCACTTCCCACCCCTGAAAATGAAATATTAAAACAAAAATCAACAATGCAGTAAAACAAAACAAATATTAAATTGAGCGCCACATGATAAGAGCCAAGTAATTTCAGATCATATTTTTGCATTTGTTACTTTTTATCTCATAGTGTATGCTGAAAACCCAATGTCCCCAACCCCATTTTCACACCTTTGTGCAGTTAAAAGGAATATTTACAATACATCTAAAAATAGTTTCTTGCCAATTCCAAACAAACAGAGAATAGTCTTCAATAATCTGCAGATCTTATATGAAAAATCACAACTATTAATTAAAATAATGAAGAAAAATCTCTGTCCCTCAGTTTTGTGTCATTGGTGTTTTCAGCATTACTTTCCTGGATTTGTAAGGTTAAAACAAGATGTGAAGACATATTTTTTCTGGTGTGATAAGACCAAGTTAAAAGCCTAATCCTGGGAAATATAAAGGAGGACATATTTTTCTCACTAAGAACAAAAAGTAACTTTAAAATGTGACTTTATCCTGTGGGTCATTTTGAAATGGCATTGGTGTTACGGCTGTTTGCATCAGTTAGTAGAATTTCTCTGGGGGAAAAACAGGTTCACAGATAAAACTATACAACTGTACTGTGATACACCACCTTTGTTCAGGAATGACAGAAATACTTAAGAAAAAAGGACAATTGATTGAAATTCGTCATTGGTGTTACGGTCACTGGTGTTACAGCCTCATATTAAAATGAATGGAGGCATCTGATGCAAAGTCACCGGTGTTAGGAAAACACTGGGCTTAATTTAATATAATTCTCCCTTATTTTAATAAAATACTGTTCTTAGACAAAATGGCTATTGTTTAATTTCCTAAATGCAACATTTTACACAATTGACACCATGTTTTGTTGCATTATTGCCTTATGTTTGTCATTAAAATAGTTTTAACACAAATGACACAGAACTTAAAAAAAAAATCTTAAATGATAAAAAAAAAATTAAAAATACCCAAGCTGACTGGTAGGGTATTGAACATGCTCTGGTGATTTTTATGTAAAAAATATTGTACATGATTTTTTTTTTCCGGACAGAAAATGCCCATATTTTGATAATGGCCCTTATATTTGCTTAAAAAATAGAAACAAGTAAAGAAAACCACTCCGCTATAGGTGCCAAGTCACTACTGGTCAATACAACAGTGAATGGTAACTCCAGTAGTGTTTGAGGAAATACTTTGAATACTTTGTTTTGACGACACAATCTTCTTGAGCTTCATGCACCCTTTTGTCAAATGAATAATGTATTTGTAACCATAGGCTAATTTGCATGTGTTGTTCCGCATTCCTGCGCCCCAAAACCCCAAGCAAATAGTGTCTTGCCCAAGGGCCCAACGACACTTTTGAATTATCTTTGTAGAATCAAAGAAAATTATCAAACCATATAGGCAACAGTATAGGAAAGTATATGTTTTATGTTTAAGTCAACAGTTATGAAAACAGCCTTTAAATTACAATTTGACTGTAAACATAACAGTGAAGCCCAACTGTCCTCGTGCCCGTGTGTGCGCGTACTGCGGAACCTATCACTGGACACGAGGCTGCTGACGCTAATGGCACATTACGGCTTATTACGCCCAGACAACAACGAAGAGCGTGAAGACGGATCAATCAACCTTTCCCTGCTGCGATTTGCTTTGAATGCCCTACATCACAGTGCGGGGTGAAATACTTCAGAAAGATGGATACGCTGTCAGCCACGCAAGACACACAACGCTAATTATGAGCAAAGAAACGAGAAAATTATCTTGCAAATTATAGACCTCTGCCAAGTTACTGTGGCAATGGTTTCAGTGCCAGGGTTAGTTCAGATTTTCTTTTTTCTTCTTCTTAGGGCCACAAGTCCAATGATAACAAATTCATAAAGAAAATCAAAATGTGAATAAAACTGAGCATTTCTTTTGTTTCGATTATATCACACATATGACGAGTGGGGGCCAGTATATCTCTATCAACTGTGTGTGTGTGTTTTTTTTTTTTTTTTTTTTTTCAAAAGGAAGATCTACAAATGTTGAACTTGATCATTTGTATTTCTGACAAGCCAAGATATATGAGCGCATTTATCCAGTCACTCAAGCAAATCTGCACATCGACAATGCACGTGCTCCCAACCGGCTACATGATATGACATCGCAATATGTGACCAAACCCATCCAAGACACATATCAGATCAAAGCAATATACAACAGTTAAATCTCTAAAGGGAGCAATTACAGCAGTAGGATCTAATTTATCTTCTGTAACAGCAATTTCTTTCAGTGCGCAGTATTTAAGTATTTTTTTACCCTGGCTTCCGCTTTTTGACTGTGCCAAACAGCATTACTGTATCCCACAATAGCAGCCCGGACCAGCCTTTTGCCCTCCACAATGACTCACCACAACAGCCCAGACCTAACCCAATAAACCGCTGTGTTTACTCTCAGCTCAATGGACTCCTGTGTCCTTTTGCACTTCGATAATCCCTTGACTTCTTCCTACTGCTATTCCAACCGCACAATAGACACACAAAAATGAAGCGGAACAACACAATAGAATAGACTGCGAATTCTATAGGTTATGAAGCATTTTTGTTGTTGTTGCAGCAATTACTTTGGCCCCATCCAGTGGTGCCGTGGAGTATGACAATGCAAAAAAAAAAAAAAAAAACTGCTATGCACTGTAGATTTCCCTTTGTTTTCATTGGGCTTCATAGCACCTCACGCACACAAGCAACGTGGACCCATAGCCCACATATAGAATAATAATCACTTAAAATAAGGCACTGCAGCATGTCTGGCATTGCGCTTGCTTTGGACCCAACACCGATCGACTCGCTCATTGACTGGTCGCCTATTACTATTCTCGGCTTGAACTCCGCATGCAGCTTATGCCCCCTCAGAAGCATCTTGTCTCCCTCAGCATTTCTTTGCACGAGGACATAAGTGTCTGCCGCAGGAGCCGAGGTCTGGTAAATATTTCATTGGCCCCGGTCACCTCCTATCTTTCTCCGCTCACCCGGACTGTAAACGGCGAGGGAGAGTGAAGAGAACATGGACTTGCTCAGACACCGGAGTGCTGCTGCTGCTTCCCCCCTCCACAAAAGTGTGTGTGCGTGCGTGCGTGTGTGTGTGTATGTGTGCGCGCGCGCCGCTGCTGCTGCTGCGATGGCAAAACACAGGGATGTTGCTGGCTGGCTGTGATGTTGTTTTGCCAAAAGCGAAGGAGCGGTTGGGTTTGGAGTAGCGCGTGCGTTCGTTCTTTACAAACCAACCTAAATACACAAACAATGACCAGAATATTGGCGAGCAGTTTTCAAATAGCTCCACAATGCATCATTCATTCTAGGTGGTTTGGTAACGAGAGTCACGTTGTGCCGCGTGTCAACATTACTACGGCTAATTACGCGCGTAAAAACCTCCGAATTGGCTGAATGTGGGAGATAATACTGCGGGAACGGGATAATAGATTCTTTATGTGCGACGGGGTGTTTACGGAACCGAGTGTTCAGCGGCGGAGGGCGGGAATAAGGTGGTGGGAGGTTGGCTTCTTTGTCCCTCCACAGCCCCTCACTCCCACGGCATGACAAGCAGAGAAAGCCCATAGAGCCCGATGCAACCAGTTCCACCCATGTTTTACGCACGCATTGTTATATATGATAAGAACGTCAACTGTACGTGGATTTTCATGACAAAGGAAAGTTACTCCTAAAGGGGAAACGGCTGTAAAGCGATGGCACCTCATTTGGACGCAGTTGATACGCGAGCTGTTCACACCCGTAACAGACACACGAGCTACGTTTTGGAAAAGTTAGAATATTACAGAAACAGAGCTCGAAATGACTCCGCTCGCGCTCAACTCGGCGCAAGGTGAGCACAAAGCATCGGGACATGTGTTTATTTGGGAAAAGCCTTTACGCACACGGGGAGCATCACCACGTTTGGCTGCTGTCAAAGCCACAACGCGCGGGGGAAATATATTGAAAGAAGAAAAAAAAAAAACCTCTTGAGGGTAAACGGGGAGCACGAGTACGCAAACAACAGTGGAGTAAGCCAAACACCGCAGACAGATTAAGCAAATCCACGGCTGACTGACGGGTGTATCCGAGCGTAGTAAAGCTCAAATGGTTGCCTATTATCCCAGCGAAAGGACTTACCCGATTTCCTTCTCGTCCACGTTCGCTCGTTTCAGCAAAAACAGTGCGTCCACATCGCGGTGCGTCCCTCCTCACTCTTTCTCCGACACGGCAGCCCCCTATACGCAAAAAGGGAGAGCTTAATAGTAGCGATTGCTCCCAGACATATGGGTCGTCGTTGCGCGCTGGTGGTGTAGTAGTAGACGGGGACCTCTTGAGTGGATAAGCTATGCGTGTGTCAGGATGAAACGCCTTTTCGTCTCCGCGAGCTGCATTGTTGACATTGCCTTCATGACGTCATGCGGGCCCTCATTCACAACAGCGGCCAAGCCCCCCTCTGCCTGGGCTCGAGTCACAGCAGTGGAGAGAGAGAGGGAGAGAGAGAGCCCCCTGCCTGGCCTTGACGAAGCAGCAGCCCAAGGAGATGTTTGCTCAATTACGCGCTCACTACAACAACACCACGAGCCCTACGATTAAAGCGCTACTGTTCGCACGAGGCGCAGCGTGCAGGGCGACTGTAGTAGGCTTGCTAGTTTTCTACTATGGCGTAATGGGTCTTTCTCATTCAAGATTTTCATGCGCGCGTAGTGGGATTCAAAGCACGTGACCGCGTTCATGAGGCGAATAATGGATTAATAATTTAGAGCAGCCTCGTTGTAAAATTATGTGTGAAAAAGTTCTGCAGCCTGATCTGCCTCTGCCACATACAGTTGCAGATATCATGTACAAAACATTATACGTAGGTGAATTGTTTTATTTAACACTACAGACAATACAATATACAGTGTGATATTATTGAAATAGTTGTTGTACAGTATAATCAATATAAATAAAATAAAAATATTTGTCCTCTTCAGGCTTTTCACTTCAACTGGGTCTTGACACGATGCAGTGGCAAGTTACAAAGGTGTACAATAAAGCCTCATACGTTTGTTTTTGTCCTTCAGTATATTGTAAAAGCAGATATTTGTGGAAAATAGACCTATACACATTAGCCTTATAATCGATCACGAAAAAGTGGGCTACTTTTTTCTGTCTTATTTACATTACAGGGACATATATAGTGCTCGTAAACTCTTCCCTGTGAAGAATGTGGATGTTGGAAATAGTTTGTTGGCAGAATTGCAACACCACTGACAACTGAAAAGGAACATTACACATCACAGTGCAAGACCTTTAATGTGATTAGGCATTTACAGAGTGGGCAATCAACTGCATTACTGCGCTTAGATGATTAATATTAACATTTACTGAACTAATTGCTTGATGAAAACAATTGACATTTACATATAATTGAATTTCATTACACAGGTTTGTTGGGTTGCGTTTAGTTCAGTAAACTTGTTGAGTCCATCTCTGACATGTTGGAGCCTTTGAACCGTCTCGGGCCGTGGGAACTTCAGGGAGGGGTCTCCTGGTGGTTCCCAGAGTCAGGACTAAACGCGGTGAGGCTGCGTTTCAGTTTCATGCAGCTAAAATCTGGAACAGTCTTCATGAGGATGTGAGACAGGCCTCAACTCTGACAATGTTCAAATCTAGGCTGAAAACAGCTCTTTTTACCCGAGCATATGAAAACTGAAAGTATTTTATCTGCACTCTTGCCTTTTACTGTAATTAATGAATCTTTATGTTGATGTTTTATGGATTGATTTGATCAGTTTTCTTGTGATTTTATGCAACTGTGAAGCACCATGAATTGCCTTGTGTATGAATTGTGCTCTACAAATAAACTTGCCTTAAGGGAAGACACTACAGACAAAACCTTATTATTATTTTCAGGTTTGGGGCCAAATTGGTCTCTGGGCATAAAGCTTTCACCTGGAAACAAAAAAATATACCTAATCATCACAATAACATGTTTAAATATTGCACTGATTCAATGTTTCTCCATAGATTTCTATAGGAAATTGTAATTCCAAGGGCCATTTTCTCAAAATGCATTTTTCTCACATTGTGGCGACAATATCTTCACTTCTACAGACTTCAAATTTTCCAGCCGTGGACTAAACCATATTTTGAAGATTTTCTCAAAGGATTTTTTTAATATCTAATGTCTACCCTGATTTATTGAGTTTTGAGTCTTGAAAATTCCCTTCCAAAAAAAGTCTTTGTAAGCATAAATTTGAATCTGGCTCAATCCATTATTCAGATTTCGTCGCTGTAAAGATGTGACATTGTGGGCCTTTTCAAGCATAAAATGCCGTATTTTTTATATGAAAACTTGCAATATACGTTTTTTTGTCATATTTATGCCACTAAGTTACAGCAAAAGTTTCAAAATGATATATTTCGATTTAAAAATGTTCCCTATTCACCTGCAGTGTCTCGCCTTAACCTATCAGGAACTTTTACACTTGTTTATTTCTGTGATTAAAACATTGTGTGTAAAAAAGAAATGTTCCACTAAAAATATTATGTACCTGGCTTGGGCACCAATCAACTGTATTCATGCTAACATTATAAATGAATTGAATTGTCACACCAACTGCAAATGCCAACTCAATTTCAAACGGGTCTGTTTATTTTATTTTTTTTCTTTCTATTTTTTGTATTCTTCCCACCACAACATTCAGAAACACATAAATAATCCCCCTGTCAACAAACAAAAATAATTCCTTTGGGTTTGGAGCCACATGTTCACAGTGCTGCAGGCAGGACAGTAGGTGCAGCTTGGTGTGTGTGTGTGTGTGTGTGTGTGTGTGTGTGTTCATGTTTACCTAGTAATGTGGGGACAGAGCATCGTACAGTATTTGATAGACAGCGAGAGTCAGTTTTGGTGCCAGAGGTAACTAAAGACATGTGTTTGATATTATTGTGAAAAAATGGCAATATGTTTACAAAGGACTGTATGACTGTCCAAACCAGGACTAACAAGGACTGGGCAAGCTCTAGGCCAAAGAAGAATAGACCAGAGCACAAAAACAACTAATCGGGTCGAAACACTGTACCGGAAGTAAACCATGGACTGGGACATTAAACCTAGGCTACATCATATCATGTCTCACTCAATAACAATAACGTCAAACATTCTGGGCTCTATAGGGACATATGTACGACTTAAAGTAATTCACATTTTATTTTAGGATATCTTTTGAACGGGGGGAGCAAAGTCAGGGGGCAAAGCTCTCGATTTACCGATCGATCTACGTTCCCACCCTCACCTATGGTCATGAGATTTGGGTAATGACCGAAAGGACAATATCACGGATACAAGCGGTTAAAATGAGTTTCCTTCGCAGGGTGGCTGGGCGCACCCTTTGAGATCGGGTGAGGAGCTCAGTTTCCCCGGGAGGAGCTCAGAGTAGAGTCACTGCTCCTTCACGTCAAAAGGAGCCAGCTGAGGTGGCTAGGGCATCTGTCTCGGATGTCTCCTGGTCGCCTCCCTCGGGAGGTGTTCCAGGCATGTCCTATTGGGAGGAGGCCTCGTGGAAGACCCAGGACACGCTGGAAGGACTATGTATCCGAGCCGGCCTGGTGTTGCCTCGGGATCCCCCCAGAACAGCTGGAGGAGGTGTGCGTGGATCGGGAAGTCCGGGCATCTCTGCTGAGACTGCTGCCCCCGCGACCCGGCCCCGGATAAAGCGGAAGAAAATGGATGGATGGATGGATGGATATCTTTTGAACCAAACGTTATGTAGTGGAATCAATAAGTTTAGTGTAAAGGCAGATATTAAGTGATGTAAAAGAGCACTTTAATTGTAAAGCATCTTAAGTTCACTGTCACTTAATCAACAGTGAACTATAGCTGACTAGTTGCTGTTGATATTGCCGTGACGTAAAGTTTCCTTTTTTGCTCCCTGACAGCTGTGAAAAAGTGTTTGAGCCCTGCAAAGAACTGAGATCATATAAATGTGAAAGGAAAGTTAAGAATGAGTTTGGACCAGAACTAACATGTAAACATTGCGAATAAAAAAAAGAAAAGGCCTTAATGAGGAATAAACTAGGTCAAAACTTGACCCACAATATGTACAAAATGGACATGAGTATATTAAAAATTCTGCAACTTTGGGGTTCCTTAATTGAGGTTCGGACAAAATTGAAGTTTAGTATTAGAGACTCCAATGAATGCATCCAAGTGTCTGCAATGTCCTCCCAGCACACATGAACCCGACATGTGTGTATGTGTAATCCTATGGGGACAGGCAGCGCGGCTACATTTTATCAGAGTGCCACAGACAGGCACCTCTCGGGCCTCATTCGGAGCAGCTGGATTCAGATCAGCCCACATTCTCAATGTCAAAGATGGTATAAATAGCCTGAACTGATTTGAGCTGCTCCTCTGGCAGATCACTGGGTACGGTGCATGGAGGAGGAGGGGGGTACTCTTCAGAGGATGCACTGTGACAGGGACTGGAGCGATGTTAGCCTACAGACACACACCTCACCAGCAGTCTTGCCAGGACTTGTTGAAACGCGCTACCTTGAACTGTCACTTGAAATTATGAATTTCTTCTGATGATTTTGGACACCTAAATTGGTATGTTACTTATAACTTAAAGGTGTACCAAATGTTGCCCTGTTTTGTAAATGAGAGGGGGGAAAGATCTTTAAATTGTTGAACTTACTCCTAAATTCCCCCGACACATTCCTAACATCCCAATTCTTCTCAAGAATGAGTTTATGAGTATGTTTCACAACTTTCAGGGAGCAGAGTGATCCAAAATATTTACAATATTAGTCTCCACTAGGCTAATGCAGTGCCACTTTCAGGTTTACGGTCACACATTTTTGAGAGCTCTAAACAACTACATGTAGTTATGTAGTGGAATCAACTACAAGAGGACAGACTGTATATAGTTGTGTATGTACACTGTATATACTTGTGTATGTACACTGTATATAGTTGTGTATATATAGTTGTGTACACACATCTTTTGAACCAAACGTTATGTAGTGTTGTAAAGTTGTGTAAAATATCTAACTCACACTTAACTGGTGCCACAATATGAATGTGTCTTATTAAGTTTTAACTTAAATCCTCCATCATAGTTTCAATTTCCACTCTATATGGACACCCGGATCATTATTCAGAGCCAAAAGCGTTACTTAACACAGAGGAGAGTTGCATCATGTGAGCAGATGCAGGTTTGGGGGTGGGGCTTAGGGCTGTTGTGGAGAAGAAAACTGAACAAAGGTTTAATTACAAAAAATATTCAAGATGGGCTACCTGTATACAGTGGGATTCCTTACACCAGTGGTTCCCAAAGTGGAGTCCGGCACTGCAGGGGGGGCCCAACATTTTCTTAGAAATGAAGTGCGATGCACAAAATTGGATTTTGAAAGACTATTTATATGTATTTGCTCAAATGTACTGCCCTTGAGACAGTTTATGGCCTACAGATGAACTCATTCTTATTTCATAAATCTAATTTTGGCTGTAAAATAATGACCAATTCCTTTAAATAGAGTAGATCATTCAAATTAGGGGGGCCCTGAAGGATTTTCAGATCGATTAGCCAGCTGTGATGACCCGGACTTTGGGAATGGCTGCCTTACACTAGGAAGAAAGTTTTCCTTTATATTTGATATTTTGTCTGATGAAAGACATGTGGCCCGAAGCATCACAATTTTGATGTGGTGTGACTGTGAGTAAATACAAATTGGGAGCTCCCTCCTTTAGCATTTTCACTGTTTCTTCATTTTTGGATCCCACACACAGCTTTACCTTTGGACGTTTGTGTTTATTTTGACTCAGCTAATCGTTCCTTTATCTTTGACTCGTGAAACTTAGATGGAGGATACTGTGCTTGTTTTTGTTTAGGATCAAAATCCTTTTTTAACTTTAATCGCATTATTAGATTATAGAACTACAGTATATCCTATTATCTTACCCCCTCAAAACAATACTTAAAAATATATATCCTAGTTATTATATTATATTGGGGTGCATTCAAAAACACATGGCAAACTTGTTATTTTGTTTGGAAAAGATATACGACGACTAATTAAGACGGATTTAAACAAAGGTTTGATTGCTGTCATTATAACAATCAAATAAGAACAATCATTTATGTATTCCCAGACCTTTTTTGTAATTTACTGTAAATGTTTAGCTTGGGTGGGACGTTTTTATGTGGAGTTTGCCTTCTCCCTGTACAAGGATGAATGAGAGTGCAACTGTGAGACAACGGACGGAATTAGCCCATGGCTAAAATCCAGCATGGGTGTTTTTAATGGAGTCTTCCCCGACCAAAGAAACAGATTAATAAATAACAAATAAAAGAGTCTACCCCAAAAGCTGTTTGTAAATCATTGTATCTTACTTTTCCTTTATGAAATAATGGGATTTTGTCATCGTCTTGTACTTAACAATGATGTGAAGTTTGTTGTGGTTGTTTTTTCAGGATTTGTCAAAATCTAGTTCTTGCTCTGTTTTTATTGAGCGTTATCCACATAAAATCTTTCAAATGAACATCTCCAAATCTCTTGTCTCACCTTAAGACTACACAATATAACTCAGTCTTGAACACAATAATTCAACATGATAGGCTGTTGTGCCTTCATGCAGAATTTATTAGCTGGTTACATAAAGCATTTCTCTAAGGTGCATTGAAGCATTGCATCAAATATGACACCATGAAGTCTACCCCTCCGAATTGCCGAGACGTCTACAATTTTTTGACTATAGATCCACCTAAGAACCGAACGAGTGCAGACAAAGCAACATCTTTGCCTTTTGCACTTCTCTCATCTTTGCTCCATCCCCGGTGTGTGATTGGCAGACGACTCGCGGATGTGTGTGGGATGGCGGGTTCAAATGCAGTCCAACCAATGATCGGGCCGAAGCTCGCGGTCTTTGCCTGTGCGAGGAGCAGCGGCGGCGGCACATGGGTATAGCGCCGAATTACCGCGGAGCATATCAAAGTGCTGTCAAAGGGAGAACCGGGATCTATAAAAACCACTGCATTGCTATGGAAACTGCCGGCTCACATTGAAGCGAATCCGGTCCCCTTTGACAAAGGCAAACATACTCACCTCCAGCAGAAATAACCTGCCGCAGTTAGAACAGGATGTCTCCTCTTCATGGCTTTATTGACTCAAGCTGCATATAAGAAATCAACGTGGCGCACCGGACTGAATACATAAACGGGTGTATGTTATGCCGATTGAGCACCAATTCAGTTTAATGCTATTATATAGGCCATTGACCGGTTCCCTCAGGAGGGCTGTGCAGAAATAGCCTATGACTCTCTTGACTCACAGCCAGAAAGTCGGTTGTTCAACTGTGTGGGCCTTTCTGTGTGAATGTTTGAGTGGGCCAAGTCATCCTGTTTTTTTAACATCAATTGTCAAATATTGTTGACTGAACAGGGATTGAGTTGCGCAGGTTTTGCTTCCATCTTTAATGTGACATGAGCGCACAGTTTAGGTGTGCCACAGGGCTCTATATTAGGGCCACTGCTGTTTGTGCTTTATATTAATAACCAAAATGATCATGTATGCTGATAACACGGGGGTATACTCATGGTGGAGGTAGCTCAAAAACAAGCGAGATTAACTGGTTGAACAGAAAAAGAAAAAAAAAAGGCAATAAGAATAATCCATTTAGCTGGATACCGTGACTTGTTCATTAACTTGCACTGTCCCGACCAAATAAACCAATAAATAAAAAAAGCCTCACTAAAGTCGCTTCCTGAGAGTATACAAAATATGTTCTGCAAACGAGAAGTCAAATACAACTTGAGAGGTAAAAGTAGTTTTGATAAACAGTACTCCAGAACAACCTTGAAAAGTATGTGTCCCACGAGACGTGGCGTTGAAATTTGGCAAAAACTAGATGAAAGTATCAAACTTTGTAAAAACCTGGCACATTTAAAAAGGTTCATAAAGAGTCCATATTCCTAATATACGAACGAACATTGTGAGTGTTGTACATTCTTTTGCTGTTGTTTCTTTATTTTGCTGTTTTTAAAAAAAATTATTGTTCTTTATTACTTGTTACCTTACCCTATGTTCCCTTGTTTATGATGTTATATGTATATGTTATTATTTTTATTCTTGGGGTGGGCACTTATAAGCCTTTGGCTTCGGCCCACTCCTTTTGAGTAGACAAACTGCTCAAATAAATAAATAAACTAAAACAAAAAAAAAGAAAGAAATAAAGACCATATTGAGTTTAAATTTTTGCTTATACTATGCCTGAAATCTACTGTATACCCTTTACTTCCTCCAGTTTCATGTCTCTTTAAAGTTATTCATTTATAATTTGATAAGAGTATTTATGCTACATGCCCTCCCTCACAAAAGCTTGATCATTTCTCCCAGCATGAGACCATCACAAGGCTTACTGTGCAGTTACCCCTGATCGCTTAAATTCCATCAGTTTTGCAAACCAACATTAAAACTAGAGTTACAATACTTTCGCCTACGCTTTAGGAGTGGGCGAATTGATTAGAATTTAAAAGTTAGAAAATCCATGCAGTGACGTGAGGAGTTTTATAATAGTTATTCTAATACGATTGTATGGACTTGGCCTTTTTGACCACACTCAGAGGCAGGAGGAATGCGAGGAATGACAGTGAGCTCACCACACGAGCCGAGCCGCGGAGGTTTGGCCTGATACTGCAGACAAAGCTCTTTCTCTGTGCTCCACTACAGTTGATACGACTCCCCAGACCATAGCGGGTATATAATTAAAAAGGATAATTCTTTAACGTCTTAACCTCGACCTGAACTGACCACATTTTCTCCAGTTTGGCAAATCTAAGAACTTCTTGAAAAAAAAGTGTCAAAATAGGAACAAAAACGTGCCAAAAAAAGCGATGAAGTGACAAAAATGTGTGACAATAACGCATGAAAAAAGCCAAAAAAGAGCAACAGAAAATTGACAAAAAAATTACTAAAAAAAGCTATAAATGAGCAACAAACAGGTGACAAAAAAAGTGATAAAAGGCAATCAATATGTGGCAAAAAATGTGATAAAACCCAACGAAAAGCAATGGAAATTACAAGAGCCCCTTCGCTTGCCCTGATGGCGCTGGGGCCTAAAAATTGTCGACAATGCGAGAAAAAAAATAAAAATAAATTTAGATACGTTTTGTAGGTCTTTGTAGGCTTTCAAATGTGGCATTACACTGGCTGGAACCTTTTGGATGTGGGTAAAGCTGAACCAGAGAAAATGCACTCCGTTAAGGCGGGGGCTAAGAGGTTAAACACACTTCTTGTGGAAAGAGGGGCGATTATCAACAAGTGCAAGTTCTCAAAGTTTTCACAGCAAGTACCACCTAAGGAAATTTTCCTGATCTTTATTACTCAACCAGAAAAGTCTCATTGAGAGTCATAATCTCTATCCAGTGAAGTCCTGGAACTAGGGGAAATCATAAGAACGTAGAACATGACTGAAAAGCCCCATCAGGCTCGTGATCAGTCCTGGTACCTTCTTGCTACGAGGCAACAGCCACCGATCCACCCGATATTTGGCATTCCAAGCAGCTCCGGATCTAAAAAACACGTCTAGAAAGGGATTACATCAGGACTCAACTAGGACTAAATAATCAAACCGTGCCGACAACTTAATCAATGTAACCAAATCAGTACAACATGATGTTTTTATATGGATCCAAACATGGCCAGTGCAAAACACATTTCTGTAAAATCAAAAACAACCCCCCCCCTTCCCAAACACCCCCCCGAAACAATATAACATTTACATGAAAGAAATCCACTTGTCTATGTAAAACGGTAAATATTTCTTTTTGGTAACCCTGCGTTCACAGTACTCTTTGTCATTTGTGGAGTCTCGTGCATAGACCAGTCCCTTTAAAAATTACATTAACACACATATACTACGTTTATGGCATTCGAGATGTTAAAACTTGTCAGCTAATTCCAAAAACAAAAACAAAAAAGTCTATGTACACACACATAATAAAGCTTTGGTCCCGTACATGTACACAATGAGCTCGCGTTACGTTGCAAAGCTCACGCATATGTTGTACAACCGAGTACCCTGGGGGCCATGTCGTAGTGTCTGTGTATTCAATACCAAAGTACACGGGACGAGTCATCGCTTGTGACGGAAATCACACTCCGTAAGCGGCGACTCATTGAACCATTGAAAGAAATGAAAGCAACCCTCGACGACGTATGCATACCTGTGACAGTCCTTTACTTTACTGCTCAGTAACAAAACGAGAATAGGATGGAAAAAGTGCGGCATGACAAGGAACGGCACGGGATGAAGCATTTCGCAGCCCTGTCCATGTCATCAAGAAATACTAGCCACGCATCAAGGTGATTTTACTCTTTACACTGGGTTTGGGCTCGGGCTGGTTATGAATAATCAGAGAAAATAAAACAATTACCATGTTATTATAGTGTAAAATAGTCCAATTACCACACATTTCTATGCCATTTCCATCCGATCACAGTGCTATAGAGTAAAGTGCTGCCTTAAACATGAGCCATATGATATAATAACGCTCATTAATAAAAAAGGAAGTTTCCTCTTTTGACATTCTTATACAGTTATGTGTAGTCTTGCAGTTTGTGTAATATCAGTATTCCGCGAGGACCCAAAATTCGGGTTACACTTTAGATCAAATTTATAAAAAAACAATATGCCGGTGCTTATTTGACACCATTAAAAAAAAACACAAAAAAATGACCACTGTTTACGCTCCCCACACATTATCTTGGCACATCCTCTTGGTCAGCGTTATCTCATTGGATCTACTTAATCAACGTCGTAAAAAACATGACTTGTAGTTTGCGGAGACGTTATATCCTCAGTTTAGATTAAAAATGTGGGTTTGACCTGGTAAAACAAATCCTAAATTCACCTCTTTTATTTTAGAAACACAGCGCAATAAAAGATTTTTCAGTACTGGATTCCGTGTTCTGTATGACACAGACGTGAAATAAATAAGTAAAACTCACCCCAATTTCATTCTCATACATCACTGGGACGTCTTCCACCTCACAAAGTGTGTTATTTGATGGGGATTGAAGTACCTACACTTCCCTCCCGCAATGTTTCACTTTGAACGGACTTAGTAAAAACAATTTTTCGAGACTACTTAAAAAATAACACTTTGAAATGTTCTCCCGTACATACTATTGGTCAGTGTCTTTTAATCTACAGGCCTCACTCAGTCCATTGCACAGGCCCACAGTTTATAATGTGCACTAGCTGTCTGGCTGACCCTGGATCAGCCTGAGTTTGGTCTTCAGGACCTGGCAGTAGGACGTGAGGCTGCTGTGGTCCTCCTTTAGTTTGCTGTGCTCCTGGATGAGGCGTGCGGACGACTGCTGCTCCCGCTGCTCCTGCTCCAGATCCAGAGTCAACTTCTGTCTGTGACACGACAAAGGAGAGTCAAGGCGTCACGTATTGAGCGTAGTAAAGACACAAAGGAGGAAAACCTGTCATTTTTGGCAAAGAGTGGCTTTAGGCAGTTTGGACAAAGCTAAGAACACGAAAAAGCAAGACATAATTTGTAGTTGGGACAATTTGAGGGCTAACATGATCAGAATGAGTCTGGTTCCTCACTTTGTGGAATCAGCAGGTGGCGAGCAAGTGTTTTGAGCTCTTCTAAGACAAAGGGGCTATAGATCCAGGATTACTCAGACGTGCAAGAGCGACACAAAACACAATGTAGGCGTTACATAATACAGATTTTTCTTCCTTTTCTTTTTAACATTATCAATTTTTTTAAGGCTATCTTGCATGATTTAGATGTTTTGGCAATGACAGAGACATAGAGTCAATATATGGTGTGTATGTATTATCTTCAGCTGGAGCAGTGATGTCAATATTTTACATATAGACACAGATTACAGATACAAAATCTCTAATATTACGGTGCCCAGATCTATGTTGACAGCGTTGATTCATTCTCTATTGCTATAGATACAGGCCTGCTATATTTAGCCTGTTTTAACCACAGGCTAAAACACATTTTTAAGAACCAGTGTAAATGTTTTACTAATGAATGATTTGAATTCCCTGGATATAACTTTCTACTAAATGTGTTGTTATTGTTTGTTTTGTATCCCCTTTCCTTTTAAGTGCACTTTAAGCATTTTCAGACCAAAAATGTAGATAAAATGTTGTTCTTACTGTTTTGCTTGATAAAATAAATGAACAGATGACCACAACACCCACTAATTAGTGCCGTTCTCCAGCAATGTTTCAAGAAGATATTTAGGGCTTGTAACATGAATCACCCTCGAGGCAGGATAGACACGCGTCTTTTTCCAGGCTGGTTCAGAACTAACCGAGTTCACTAAAACTCAATCACTGGCCTGATTATTAAGACCCGTGTCGTTCTTTGTCACCCGGGTTGATGAAAATAAACGTTCACTTACTTTTTCTGGACATACTGCGCGATCTCAGACTGGATTTTGAAATACTCCTTGACCATATTCATGTGCTGCTCATAGATCGCCATCGACTCTTTGGAGTTTGGACACGGGGCCAGCGGCTGAGAGAGCATCAAAATAATGAATAATAAGAGTGAAACCCATATTCATCATAACATTAATGAAACGAGTTCTACCTGCAGCTGGTAATCGAGTTTCAGGTTGGCCATGGCTGTGTCCAAACCATTAGTGGCTAAACACGAACAGAAAAAGAGAGTCTTAACTTGGCGCTTTTGCAAATACATCAAACATACGTGATACATGACAGTTATACAAGTAATGTTTGATTGCACAGCCCTGCCCTCTAGTGAATTATAATAAAAAGTGCAGATTATTAAGAGAATCCAACCATCCCCAAGATTCTCAATGAGGTTAAGGTCTGTGGAGGCCGATCCATGTGTGAACATTAAGTCTCGTTCTCCCTGGAATAACCCGGTCAATCAGTATATTCAGGTACGCATGTCAGCTGACCTCACTGTTTTGGCACATGTTGTTGCTGAACAGAGACCTGACCAACTGCAGTAACCGCAGATCCAGATGGTGACTTTTACCTTTTGAGCTATTGGAGAATTTTCTTACAATTACGCTCAATTTTACAATCAGATCAGCAAATAGACATTTTATTTTTTCTTCTTCATTAAAAGGCCCTATACCTAATTTTTATTTTATTTTTTCATTTCAAACAATGAAAGAGGAAATGTTGGTTGATATACAAACTCACACACAGGTGGCCTCTATTTAATGGTTAGGGCAAGGTGTGAACTTTCTGCAGTCATTAGGAATGTTATAAAGGCAATTTAATGCACTCAGAAAATGCTGTATGAATACTTATGCACGCCCCACTTTTCACTTTTAAATTTTTTGTAAAATAACAGAATCATGTATCATTTTACTTTCACTTCCCAGTTGTCGGTTACTTGTGTGTGAACTTTCAATGTGTTTTTTCCCCCCCCCAACACACAGGCGTCAGGCATCAATAAGAGAATCGATAAAGAATCGAATCGATAAGTTATTGATGGCACTGATGTCAATAAAATCTTATAAATTCCCATCCCTAATAATTAGAAAACATATGAAGATAAATGATTTCAGAAATGCTGCATAGACTTAGTTCTGTAAGAGAGTCTTTCACAATGGTGGAGTGACCAGGGATCTAACCAAGTCCCACAACCAATTGAGAAGCACTCATCCATTGTGCGGTACATAAAAGGTGTAATTTGCATGTTGATGGCCCCCCTGATGTCTGTGGTCGTACCTGGGGGGCTGATAGACATCCTGAGCTCTGATTGGTTGGAGGAGGATGCAGGGCTGGTGCAGTGGGTGGGGCTTTGGGAGCGCTGACTGTCCGAGCTGGAGACCCGAGAGAGGCTGGTTCGAATAGTTGTTGTCTGAAGAAACATAAAAGGGGGTGGCTGAATAAACTTTTGTTTCGACTCAGAATCCAAAAGCCTCTCTTTCGGGATCTGCTTCATTTAAAAGTAAAGGAATGTGAACGTTCTTTTTCCTTTTACCTTCGAGGGCTTAAACTGCAGTGGAAATTTGTTCTCAAAGCTTTTCAGCGTCTCCTCTCTGCCTCCGGACGTCCTGCAGTCACTCGTGTCATCACTCCTATTACTGCTGATGGTGCAGTCGGCAAAAGACCCTAGAACCAACAACATATTTCTCACTCAATCCTAGAAATGAAAACATAACTAAACACACTAACATTAGCTACAGTAGTGCCTATGGTTTGATCGTTGATTACCTGTGCTCGCGGCTGATGAAGAGCCACTTCTGTTTCCAGACGAGAAGTGTGGAAGCTTGAGAGGTTCGTCAGAGCCGGGAAAATACTGCAATTATCACAAAAGAGAAAGCGATTGAAAAATATTATTGAATCAACATAAGCAGGGTTTATTACAGCAATTGTATAACATAGCAAAGTACTCATTCGTTCAACACGCTTGATAATAGAGATCATTAAAAGCTATTTAAGCCTTGGTTTATTCCGTTTATTGCATTGCATTTATATTACTGTATTTTCCGGACTACAAGGCGCACTTTTCTTTCATAGTTTGACTTATACTCAGGTGCGACTTATACTCAAGTGCGACTTGTATATCCAAATATATAATTTAACTATATAATAAAACTATTTTGTTGTACGCTTGTACAATGACAATAAAGCACTTACTTACTTACTTAATTTGACATGTTTGTTATTTTCACACTGACAGCCGCTAGAGGGCACTCTAGGCTTGTGTACCAGTATCTGCTACTCCTGTACCACTGAGAGATTTAAAAAATTGTAATCGAGCAGCAGAAAGAAAGTTTTGAGTGAGCAAGAAACTTATCAGGGACTAGCGAAAAGCGGAGGTGACTCTTACTCCAATGAAGAAAACAAAAAAGCTAATCGCGGGCTAAAAGCTGGATGGCCACAGCGAGAGGAAAGAGTTAGCGAGAGGAAAGAGTTTGCAAATGAGAGCTTGAACAACGTGCTGCCGGGAGAGGCTCGTCAACGGTGCAGTTACGCCTCCATGCCCAGGTAGTTGCCAAGGCTGGTGCGACTTATACTCCGGAGCGACTTGTACGGTAAATTACGGTAGGTCGTTTACCTTCATGAGGCCGCTCATGGTGCTGCAGACCTCCTCCATGGAGGGTCTGAGGCTCGGCTCTTTGTCCCAGCAGCGCGTCATCAGGGACTCGAGGGGCTCCGGGAGGTCCTTGATCAGAGGAGGACGAGTACCTAAACATGATTACATTACGTCTGTAGAAAATGTCTTGTCTTGTTGTGTTGCGGGATCCCTCTTGGGTAATACTCTCTTGAAATAAATTCAAATAATGGATGAATAAAAATAAAACTACTTCGATTTAATCTATTTAACCTTGGCAATGTTTAGCAACTCAATTCTGATCATTATTAGCACAAAATGGTACACAAGACGACAGTGTGTTACTGTATGAACCTGCTGAATGTAGTTAGCACTGACCTCTGTGAACAGCCCACATGATACAAAATGCTGAGCCTCCAACTTCATCAAATGGTTTCTTTCTGGAGAGAACCTCCCACAGAATGATGCCCCAGCTGAACACGTCACACTTTTCACTGTAATTACTGCCTGAGGAGGAAAATACATGCCCGTAATTAAATATAGACACTAATTTTTCAACTTCAAATCTTTTTATTTTCAGAGAAATAAAATAAAATAATCAAAATGTTTAAGACCATAGTCAAGTGCAGGCATGCCACAACATTGTTGAGTAAATTAAACAAAAGAAAATACTTGAATATTGGACAGTGGTTCTCAAACCACCTCAGAAAATATTTACCCTTCACAGAAAATCAAGAGGCCTAAACCAGAAAAACACCTAACGTAAAGGCATTACAAAAGAAGACATGCAATTATCCAGTTAACATGAATAATGTTTAAAATTGCAGATGACCCAAGTATCACCTGAAGAAGCCCAACGACCACAGTTTGAGAACCGCTGAACTAATGAGTTTCTATTGATCTAGAATTGCTCTAAACTCACCTTCAAAAACCTCCGGTGCCATCCACGCTGCGCTTCCCTTATTGTTGGTCATGTATGTTTGAATATCACAGGCCGTACCAAAATCACAAATCTTCAGGACTGTCCCACGTGACACAAGCAGGAGACTGAAACGGACCAGAACAATGATAACAGAAGAGCCCAGAAAAACCACAAAAATGTCTCCAAGAAGTCTTACTTGAGAGGTTTGAGGTCTCGGTGGATCAGGGCCTTTGGTTTCATGGCGTGCAGATAGGCGACCCCTTGTGCACACTGCAGGCTCCAGCTCATGGCGTGGGCCGCTGTGTAGGGAGGCTGCGGATCAGCACTGTGCAAGACTGAAAACAACAGAAACATCTGATCCATGAATTCTCCCAATCCTCACATACAATAGACATAGTATGATATAGCCTCTATGACTTACGATTATGTAATGAGCCACATTCTGCATACTCCATCACCAGACATACCTAAATAAATTAGAAATAAATAGATCAGATCAACTTTGGGTTAATCAGTCCACAGTATATTTTATCCAAGTGCTCTTTCGCAAACCAAAGCTGAATTGTCTGGGAGGAACACACGTCATGTGTGGAGGAAAAATGGAACAGCACACCAACATCAACTTGCTGGCTGACCCTTCTTTTGTAGCAATAACTGCTTTCCTGTAGTTGCAGATTAGACGCTCAAACGATCAGGAATTCATCTTGGACTATTCCTCTTTACAAAACTGCTGCAGTTCAGCGAGATTTCGGGGTTCACTTACTTTTTCCTCCCTGTCCTGTGAATGTTTACATGTTACGGCCAATAAAAATATGATAAAATGAAAATGTGTGGGTGGTATTAGTTAAAGCAGACACTGTTTAATCATTTTTATGATTTTGATCACGTTTTATAACCAATTTAGGCAGAAATGCGAGAAATTCCAAAGCGTTCACATACATTTCCATCCCACTGTAGAGGTTCTAAACAAGGGTATTACAAATAACCCTGGGATTAATAAACTTGTTCTACATGTTAGTGCTGTAGACATAAGAAAACAGAGTCTGAAGCCCTGAAAAAAAAAGTTTAATAAACTTTTTGAGAGACTTGATTCTCTGGATAAAGAGGCAATACAAATTTTCATCAGTGGACCTATCCCAAACATCGACGGGAGAATAAACAAATTCTTCCGGCTGTTTCAGTTGAATACATGGCTGTCCAATGTCTGTGAGTCAAGAGGACTGTATTTCATAGAGAACTTTAATCTTTTCTGGCAATGCGACGATCTGGTTAAAGGAAATGGCCCACATTTGAGCAGAGGTGGAGTGAGACGACTGATGGAAAATCTCCTCCATGCTCTGCAAAATCAGAGGAGGCCTGAGCTACAAGAGAGAGCAGAGAGGAGCATGAGAAGAGCTCCTGGCTCGCCAGCAAAGGCTTCGCCTGCATCCCCAATAAAAGATTCAGTCGCAGTCGCAGTCCCATCCACATCTCTGGAAAACATTTCAACCATAGCAGCAGCACCACCTGTATCTGAATCTCTGGGGAATAGCTCAGCTTCAGTACCACATGCATCTATAGTAAAGGATTCAGCCGAAGGAGCACTTTCATCAACTCCACCACAAGCCTTGAGCCCGACTGCTACATCTACACCCTCCAGAGATTTTTCGGAATAATTCCCATCTCCAAAGTCACCTATGGGATTTCCCAACCATTTTGAAACCTGGATAAAACAAGGGATTCAAATGACTCCCCTCACTCCAGTCATGTCAAGACCAAGGCTTTCATTCCCAAAGAAGTATCATGCCCCTCTCCCACCGCCGCCTTTTTCACCAACCAAGGTCTCCCCAGCTCGGCCCCCACCACCGGTGCCCACAGCTGTTATCTCCAGCAGCTTCACCGCTGCCGTCTAGGACATTAGGGGCCTCTGCGTTGCTACCATGCATAGCAAACTCAAAACCAACCAGAGGTCCATAGAGGGAGTGTTCTTCTGAAACAATTAGTACTGTCAAACAACATAGATTAGATAAGAGAGCGACAGTCAGACCGTCCAATCAAAGAACTCTAATCCATATCCCTTGAAATCCATATCCAGTGATTCCATCCACTCAAGCACAGATAAATCGCAAACATGCTGTACTCAATGTCAGATCGTTAAAAAAACAAGTCCTTTTTAATACATAGTTTTATTTTCTCTCATAATCTAGATTTTATGTCTTTAACTAAAACATGGCTCAACAAAAAACACACAGTAGTACATCTAATTTAAATGTTGTGTCTGAAATGCGCCAAAACCAAAGGGGCGGGGGTGTTTGTGCCATATTCAGGGACAATATAGTCGCCCACAAATTGTCATTCGTTTGTTTTATCTCAATTTTGAAAGACGCATACTCAAACTTCCATACTTTATATGACTATTTACAAACCACCACAGAATTGTTTTATTGAAGATTTTACTGAATGACTTTAATTTATATGCACTTATTTTGATTGTTTAGTACTTTCAGGTGATTTTAATGTGCATGTGGATGTGACCAATGACAGGCACGCAAAAGAACTTAGTGCTGTCCTTGAGATGTTTGGTTTAACTCAGCACATGAGTGAAGCGACTCACAACAAAGGTCACACTCTAGATATAGTTATTACAAAAGGTGTTAAGATATCAAATGTCAATGTTGTTGATGTTGCTTTATCTAAAAAAAAACGTTTTTCTTTGACCTGTCTGTTACACCCAAACCAGTGGTTGGGCCTAGAGTTATTCAAAGACTACACATAAATGATACAGTTTATGGAAATTAACAGATTTGAAAATCCCCCATGTTCTAATGTTGATAATCTGTTGGACTCTTACACACAACAGCGTCTTAAATGTTTTGGATACTATTGCTCAAGGTTAAAATGGTTAACAATAGACAAAAGGCACCTTGGAGAAGTGAAGATTCGGTCAGGGCACAGAAAAGGGAGTGCCGAAAAGCCGAACGGAAATGGTGCAAGTCAAAGCTCCAGGTTCATTTTGAGATATACAAAGAGGTGCTTTGTGAGTTCAACCAGATCTTGCGTGGAGAAAGAGAGAAGTACTTCTCTAAAATCATCGCAAACTGCAGAAACAATTCTCGTGTTCTGTTTTCCACAGTAAACAGATTAACTAACCCTACAGTTTCACTGCCCTTTTATAACTAAATGCTATAATTTCAACAACACAAATAGCAACCCTGACACCAGATAAACACCTTGAGCTGACACATTTCACACCTGTTACTGACAAAACAATGGAAGAGGTTATCTCCGGTCTGAGTTCATGTACATGCTGCCTTGATGAATTGCCCACTAGATTTCTGAAGTCTGTTACCACAAGCTGAATTGTGCTCTACAAATAAACTTGACTTGCCTTGCATGACAGTCTTCAGTAGTACTCCACTTGACAGCACAGTAATAGCAGAGAAATAAGATGGAAAAAGCATGCTACGTGAATGTGTTATAACATGGTAACAACCTTAACCCTGTATCAAGACTTTCATTATCTGGAAAATGGCTAGTATTTTCTTGTATCCCTCGTTATTCCTGGTTACTATGCCATTTCCATTCTATAACCATGTTTTATGCTGTAAAGCAGCAGTGCCCAAAGTGCGACCCTCAGACCAATTTTTGTTTGCTCTTAGACTTCTTGCGGAGTTGGCACACACACAGCTAGAGATTATACTTTTTACAGGAAGGTTATTCACTTTCTCTGATTCTAAGACAATTTGCTTTACATTGCCATTATTCATTCACTGTGGCAGTGCTGTGCTGGGGTTGATTGACAGGTGTGGCTGCTAATATGAAAGCCACATTAATGCTTCGCTGGGTGACGTCTGGCACAAGGACATAGCAACAAAATGTACTATGAGGCTGGGCTCAAACCACTAAACTTCCCATAACAAGACACTATGAAGTCCAGTATTGTGAACTTACTGGATTATTACAGGAGCCATAGAGCTTTACGATGTTGGGGTGGTTCACCCTGGAGAGCTGCCGCAGCTGAAAAACAAATACTTGTTGCTGAACAATACTCCGTGATAATGGTAGGCAACATTCAGGAGAATTAATAGATATTACCTCAACAATAAAAGCATTCTTCTCATTTTCACTTTCTATCGTTTTGATTGCTACGTCTTTGCCTTTCCACACGGCTTTGAAAACAACTCCAAAGGTCCCTCTGCCGACAACCTGGAGGCAAAACATACAGAAATAAAAGGGGATTAATAGTGGAAAGTGACTCATCCTTTCAGCAACAGATGTTGCCAATAATTACTATTGTTTACCAGCATCTACTGTACTGCCAATTTATTTTATTACATGCAATATGAGCAGTGTACAGAAAAGGATCAGATCATTGTTGGCCCAGTCACTAATTACAAACATACCAAACTGCAGCATAGGGAAAATTGAGCAATATTATTCAGTAATAATGTTTTATAATAGACCGCATTTTACTCACAAAGAAAGTATTAGGCATATGCAATATGTTGATATTATTAAGTTCCTCTAACAAACTGAACAAATCGTGTATATTGTTGTACAAAGAATAGAAGGTACGGGTGCAATAAAATAACCACATTTTGCACACGTGATTTATAGCTTACTATATTTGTAAGTAGCCCAGACGGTCTGTGTTTTGATATATTATAGGACCATAATCCTGTGTGTCCCAGTTTTCTTTGAAATGGGGGTCGAGTGGAAACAACGCTTTGGGGCTGGGCTGTTTCAGACTGGGGTTCACCACAACACAGACATACCCCAGAGTTCTCTGGTAACTGTAGGCCTTAGAACAGAACGATGATCCTCGTTTTACTTTGCATTTGGATTAAATGTAACATCTGTGAAGGCATGTCCCAGTCTTGGCATGTTTGTGTGTGTGTTCATAAGTTTACCGCCTCGACTTGGATGTCTTCATACTGAATATCCTCGAACAGACAGGCAGCCGCTGACTCCACCATCGCAGCACCGCGGCCCGCTGCTCCACACAGGCCCACGGCGGTGCAGGTAAAATCCGAGGCTTCTCTTGTGTTCGTCCGGACAAAGGGAAATAGAGGGACGCTGGTTCCGTCCTGACAAACAGCCGTTTCTCATCTGTTGCTGTGTAATCAGGAAGTAGCAGCAATCGGAGAGCTGCGTCTTTACGCACAGCCTACGTGAGGTACGCAAACCACTCCTGTCTCAATTTTACAAAAATAAATAAAAAATAGCAGCAGCTTTTAAAAGGCCACTGTGACTAAAATCAGCAAGCAAACATCACCAATAAGCATATTTTTTCGAATTTCTGGGACTTGAAGCACCGTAATGCATGTTCTGAATTCAGCTTTGTTTTGGTGTTTGCGGACAGAGGGGGGCGACAAATCCCTTCAGAAGATCCAACTCAGGCGAGTTCCAGATGCTCAAGCCCATTTGTGCCTGGTGAACCAGGTAAGCTAAACCCATTGTATTTCTCACACTGTAAAAGCTTATGATTTGGCGCAACAGGCAAGCTGTCCACATTTGCATCCAAGGATTGTCTCTCCAGTCTTCAAATACCCATGTTACAGTGACACATAAAATGGATTAACAAATAAATTCTTACATGTTGTTTATTTGAGCCTTTAACTCATGCTTCTCCAAATTATTACTTTACTTTACACATAGAGGATCTCATTCATACGGTACTACAAAAATCTACAGAGTGCAATCAGTGCAACTATCAGTACAGACAACATGCCAGTTATGCCAGTGACATTACTGTATATTCATTATTATTTTCCAAACATTAGTCCTATCTTCTTAGGACTTAGAACACTGACAGTAGTTTGTTCAAAATAAATATACACAAAACACAATTGCCACATGTTACAGTAACATCATCGACTGTGCAGCAGTGTTTATCAGCAGCATTTGGTCCAGAGGAGTCTTATAAAGTTTATAAAAATCTTGCATCGTTGTCCATAAAGTGCGTGTTACTCCATTAGTTTTACGACAGGTCTCTCTCGACCGGTGTCTAACTGGTTTTGTTTTCTCTGTTTCCTCCTGTTCATGTCCTTGTCGAACACCTGTCCGGATCGCAGCGCAGATACCAGGTCGTCGAACTCCCCGCTCTGGTGCTCATCCTTGGCTTTCTTCTCTCTTTCTTTCTTCAGCTAATAAATTAAGAAAACAAACATCAAACTGTGAATTCTATGAGCAAGAAAGTTTGGGAAATAAAAGGCATAGGCATCTTGAAGATTTTTACGAAGAAAAGAAAGGGAGAGTGTGAGGTAGTCGTGATTGGAAAGCTGGATATTACAGAGCTGATTATATTGAGGTTCTTTTAGGGGTCACAAGGTTGAGCTAGGATGAGACACCAATTTTTGGACTACAAATACATAAATTAGATTGGAGCTATAACACAGGAGGTCTATTGGATAGGGCTGGGTTTTGTGGCAAAAAGTCATGTTTTTCTTAATTTTGAGCCATCTATATATCGTCTATAAGATATTATTGAAATTGTTGTTTGGAAGATAAGCAAATTTACAATATCGAGTCAAAACCAACAAAACTGTTTTTTTTCCGGCACTTTAGTTGTTTGTTCAAACCAAATATATTGTTGTGCGACAAAGCAACTATTTCTGATGGTTTGCAAAATTATCGCTTCATAATCATCCCAAAATTATTGAGATATTAATTTTTGTCAATGTCGCCCACCCCTCATTATGGACAACTAAAGCTTTTAATAATGTGATTAATGAAAATATAAGACATAGACCTTTTACATGAACCTCAGCTCAAACACAAATGAATTATTTTCCACTGTAGCATCATTTAACATACAAGAACTGTTATTGCGCTTCTCCAAACTCAAAAGCACAGGTGCTGTCACTGCCACAGAACTGACCTGAACGATATATAAGCCCTGTGATGACTTTTGAGACTGACCAAAGTTGAGATTGTGATTTCGATTCATTTCATAGCCCTAATATCGGATGACCACTGTGGAGTTTTGTGTGTTAGCAAGAAAGATGCACGGAACAGGGTTAGATGAATGTAAATAATTTGTTGTGGTGACAGTGATGGGAAATACAAGGTGTAAAGGTTTTATTACCGTTGCCTCCATGAGTGCACGTTTCTCTGCCTCTTCTTTACGCTTGATCATATTGTCGTTGTCCTGTTTGGCGTCTGAGAACGATGTCATGAATGAGTCAAAAATGCCAAAGAACTCATCTGGCTGCATCTTGGACGGGTCTTCTCCAAAGTGCTTCAGTGACTTTGCAAACTATAAAGAAAGAAATTGGTTTAGTACTGAACTTTGGCAACCTAGAAACTGTGTTTTCTTATTCCTGACTGACTCAGTGGCTGTCAACAAATCCCAGGCTGCCACATTGGCATAATCACAAATCACATCTCTTCACCATTTGTAAAAACAGACAGACAAAAGATCTGTTTTCATCAATCACATTTACCCGAGGCCCACATATTTCTGTACAGACTGTGAGAACCTGTAACTGGATGAATATCTTAAACTAATACAATGACATAGTATACGTCCGTTACGTGTGACATCACCATTATATATAACCAAAGGAAGAGAACAACGAAGTTTTCATAAAAAGTACAGCTGGTGCCAGAGACCTGGGTGGGGCTGTCTAAGGGCCACCTTTTGGTGCTACAGCAACAGCAACAAAGCTTACACTTGCACAACCTCAAGTTTCTCAATGCGCTTTCCAAAGTCATTATTCATTGACACTCGCTACAACCACTCTTTCACTAAGTAAGTGAAGTGTTTTGCCCAAGTACATAACACGATTGCAAGATTCAAACTGCCAACCTTCCAATTATAAGCTCTACCGTCTGAGCCACAGTCCTTCCCGATATACTATAGGAAATTCACTCTCATCATCAAGCTCCATGCCAAAACCTTCCTCTGGCCCAGCTCCACTGTCATCAGCCCCCTCTGTCTCTCTCCCTTCTCCTCTCCACCACCACCATGTCCAGAGTCTGGGATAAAACAGTCTGTTCATTGCCTGCCAGGATCCTTCTTTCAACCTTCTTGGATAAAACATTTTACGGTAAAATTCTCACCAGTTCTTTGGCCTCAGTGAGCGACTCCTCGACCTCAGAGAAGCTGAAAGTGGCCACTGTAATGAACTGACTGACCACTGGGATGAACTTATCCACTCGGCCCTGAGAGGACTGGGTCTGCTGGTACTGGAGCTCCTAAAAATACAAAATAATACAAGAAATATAACATGGAGACACTATGCTGGGATAGTTAACTAATATTTCATACCGCTTCAACAAGATTCAGACCAGATCTTAGGTTCCCAATGTCTTTCTCCAACTCGGTCAAACTAAAGAGAGAAAAGACAATATATCAAATTATTCTTTTTTTTTTTAGAAATAGACAACCAAGACATAGTCATTTACTATAGCTTGCTTCTCTTATAGGACAAATTCATAAAAAATGTCAATAAACGTGCTCTAAATTTGAAAAGATTAGCAAATGTGTCTGACAATAACGGAAACATGCAATTTAAAATCATGACTCTTGTTTAAGGTAAAAAAAATAGCACCAAGGCAACAGTGTTAATTTTGACAACATATTTTAATTTAGTTTTAGTCTTAGTCTTTTGACGAAAATGTAATTCAATTTTAGTCGAGTTTTAGTCAAAAAAATATCTTCAATTTTAGTCGAGATTTAGTCGACTAAAATTGCAAGTCAATTTAGTCGACTAAATTTAAGACACATTTAGTCGACTTTGTATTAATAATATTCATTATAATCATATTTAATGGAGGTCCTCTGCTTCATGGAGCTGCTCCCTCATGAACAAAGCTCAGAGCTGTTCCTTTGGCAGTGAATCTACATGATATGAGGCTCTTTCAGACTGTCAATAGAAGTTTGGATGATTTTAGTCTGTCCTTTTCATTTTTATTTAGTCTTATTTTAGTCGACTAAAATATCTGGACATTTTAGTCATAGTTTTAGTCGCATGAAAAACTTTTAATTTAGTTTTAGTCCAATTTTAGTCGTCAAAAAAATCACTTTGACTAAAATTAAGACTAAATATTTTAGTCGACGAAATTAACACTGCAAGGCAAGACAAAACATTAACTAGTGCTTAAATGCTTACTTGACTTTAGCAGCTTCGGGCACATTGTTGAGCTCCTCGCTGAACATCATCACTTTGGGGTATTTTTGCCCCAAAACAGTGACTAGATAATGTAGGAGGGTTATGTTCCTGTAAAAAGACATTCAGGGGCGCCGTGAATAAAACACAATTATAAAACGAAGCAAACAAGTGTTGCATTTACCTGTCAATGCTGGACTTGGTGTCAGCAATCTTGTTGAGACTGTTGATTTTGAAGCCATAAGCGTTGCCTCTTTGTCCCTTGTTCATGTAGTTTCCAAAAGCTAAAACGATTTCTAAAAGGTGCCGCAGCGAACCACTCCTCGTCACCTCTCGGGACGCAAGGCTCAAAGCTAAAAACACCAAAATATATAGTATTTTACCAGTCAATTATTTACATTAACATTTCAGGACTGTTATGGATCTGCTAAATATTCATTGTTTCATTTGCCCATACCTTTTATTTTAGGCTTAACCTCCTCCAGCCTTTCCGCAAATTTCTTCTTGAAGTAAAGGGACTGTAGCCTCTGCTGGTAGTGATTAATCCTGGAGAGTGAAGAGAAAGAAAAACATCAACCAACAGAGGTGGACCCTAAGATGTCTTTGGCTATACTATACGAATAATTGTGGGGAAAGACAGCAACCTTGAGGAGAACCACATTGATGGAAAGATCAACTCTAAAAGAACGGACATATCCCAAACAATTGAATCCTTTTCGGCAAAACTGACATCTCCAGGCTCATCGACAGTAGTAGTCTTCGTAGTAGTATCTGCGTTACCTGCTCATGTCGTATAGAAAGCGGTCAGCTCTGGCCATTCGCTCCAGTTCGTTTTTGTGCTCCTCCAACAGCTCAATGTCACTCTTCTCTGGGATGAACTTCAAAAGCTGCGAGAAACGGGCAGAAGAATCGTATTATTTTTAGCTCTAAGGTGTGCTTCCTCAAACACATGGTGAAATGGCTGCAACTTATTCGTTTTTATCTATTTTGCGGTGTGTGAAAAAGTCTCAATACTAATAGGACTATAATCCTTTTTTATACAACTCACTTTACGATATTGATTACCTGCTCTAGCATGTCCTTGGGCAAGTCTTCCTGTTCATCCATGGTCTGGATCGCATGCCGAATCTCCTCGTTGGTTAACTTTAGTCTGTAGAGAAAAAAAGAAGGGATATTTAGTTAATTATATTTTTTTCTTTTGGCTTTATTTTTCTCAACAGTTCCCTGACAATTCACACAAAACCAAATGTACTTTACAATATTTTCGAATACTGTTTTATATGAATAATAATATAAATCCCACTGACCTCGAGAGCAGGATGTTGCAGTTTTGTGCTCTTCGACCATCAATAACTGACAGCTCCTTCACCTTCTTCACCACCGTCTGCTCGTCTTCAGTATCTTTCTATAAGCACCAAAACGTAAATATGAGTCTAACTTAAACTTTATATCAAAAAAATATTGTATGTTGGTACTGCACCGCTGGTTTCTGGTAGGCGGAGAAAGTCATCTGGAACTCATCTAGATCCAGAGTTTTGAACACCTTGAGATCGTCGATGTCCTCCCAAATCGTGCCGTTGACATTGTTCTGAAATGACAGATAAAATGCAGGAAGATTGGCCATTTTGTTTTACGTTTACTGCTCAAACTCTGTGGTGGACAGTGGGATGGGGTAAATACTATGACGTTTCTTTGGCATTGTAATATTGATAAACATTGACTACCTGCTGCAACTTGCTCCAGTTGAACGACTTCATCGGGTTGGCAGGTTTCGGGACATTCTTTACTTTAGCGGCTCCCATTATGGGGGCCCCCGGTGGCGGTGGAGGGGGCGGGGCTAATGGGAACCCCCCAAACCCAGAAAGTCCGCCTGGAGGAGGAGGAGGAGGCGGGGGAGGGGGCGCAGGGAAAGATGAGCCAGACGGGACAGGACCCACAAGTGGTATTCCTCCAGATGACAAAGGAGGTCCGCCTGGGACGTTGGAGCTCTATGAACAAAGGAGTAATATGATGTGACCAGGGGAAAGAAAGTTATGAGATGAAAGGATAACTTCAACTGCAAAATGTATTCTTAAATACAAGTTTTTCAAAATTTCACAAATATTCCAAGTTTTTTAATACTTTTGTTCAGGCTTTTTTCTGAGCTCACAGTTGGTAGGTAACACGGTAACATTTTCTAAATGAAATGCGTTATATTTTAATATCTATTAAATGCTATTTCCATCAATGTAATAACTGCGCTGCATAGAAGTGCTATATCATTTAGTAACAGGTAACGTTGCTGTGATATTATCAGCTGTACCGTGCTGACTTGCTGCAGCCTGGAGGACAGCTCGGCCACTTGTTGCTTGGCCTGTCTGTGTTCTTTGGTCTCTCGCTCCAGTTTGTCCTTCATTTTGTTCAGCATCTCCAACATGTCATCCTTCTCCTTGTTCTTGGCCTCGCACTCGCGCTCTTTGCGATCGTATTTCTGCTGCAAATTCTGATGCTCTGAGGTCAAAATATGAAGAAGCCAGTTACGAAAAAGACTTATAATTATATGATTATGGAATGGGTTGTGTCGGCTTGATACAACCCTTATATGGTTATATTGGATGTAATTAGGCTATCTATCGTCTGATTCAATGTTCAATTTGAAATAAGAATGTGCGATTAATACACAATTAGCTCTTTTATGAACATAATGTTGTATTGCAATGTCTTTAGTACAAAAAATAGCAAATACCTTTCCTCATTTTGTCAGCTTGCTCTTTCCATTGTTTGACCTCATCTTCTTTTACCAACCTAAAAACAGAACCATAACAAAAAGTTGACATGGGATAGCTATATCATGAGGCAATAGTGTAACTGTGTTACGTCAAATAATGACATGTTTAAAATGTTCCTACATGCGGATGATGTTTTTGACATTGAAGTCTTCCAATGGAGCCACATCGGGGTTTTCTCCTTTCTCCGTCTGCAGCACGATCTGCTGAATAATTCTGTCCAGTAACACCCAGTGCTGTCGAGAGGTGCTGCCCTGTTTGACTGCGCAAACAACACCGTCATTTACCGAAGCAATGGTTGGAATAGTTGAGTGTATAGAGCGGGTCTTACAGGGCATCATGAGGCAGTGCTGCAGCGCGGACAGAAAGTGTGGGTACAGCTCAGTGTGGCTCAGCTTCTTCTTGATTGCTTCAAACATCCCACTGGCGCTTTTGGTGTCTATGTGCATCTGAGGGAGCATGTATATTAAAATTGATCATTGCTTTTCAAACTTTTCAAAATGTAACAAGTTGCAAGCGAAGTATCAGGCGTAACATACTACATCTTTGTATGTAATTTCATGGACTGGGCGCTGTTCAGTTCCGACAAAAAATGGATGAGGTGCACCAAATATCGCCCTGCTATATCGGCTGGCTGATATATCGGTCGGGCCCCATCCAATACAGTCAACATCTACGGTTTTCTGTTTCAACTTATCTTTTGTTAACTGTGCATTTTACATAATAATACATAATTTGACAATTAATATAAGGATATATATATTGTTTTAGTCTACGGCAATAAGAAAAAAACACAGTAACACTATCAACCCTGTCTAACCCTATTGTGGCCATACCGCCTTTGCTATGCCCGATCAAGTCACCAAAATTGTAAAGCGACTTTGAGTGTCTGGAAAAGTGCTATATAAGACTAATGCATTATTATTATTATCAAAGCAGATTTTTCCATGACCGCTCTGTTGAAGTAACTTACTGTATCAAATCTCTTGCTCAGCTGAAATTCATCATCATTTCTCAACATTTCAAAGTAGTCCAGGTGACTGCAAAGTGAATCAAGGGGTGATTTGTTACAATTAAATTAGTTTGGCACGTTTCTTTTCATGACAGCTATGTTACCGTACACGTCTAAAGTGGCATTCTCATGAGAGTGAAGTTTGTCGATGACCGGCTGAATCCCCAACATCAGAAGCTCGTATCGCAGGTGGATCCGAAACTCTAGACTGGTCTGTAGAAATGACGAGTAAAAGATGCATTTAAGAAACCACAGGACATAAAAGCACACTATATGTTGCTAAGGTTTTATGTAAAGCAGAATGTTTACCTCTCCAGCACCTTTTCCGAGTACAGCGTTAATAAAGCTCATGATTGCTGTCTTTAAATTGACTTCGTCTCTGTAACGGCCTGTGGATCTGTCCAGGTCATTAACCAGGCTCTACAAACATAATAAAAACGGCTACTACTTTATTACCCGTATTTATTTAAACATTGAATTAGTAGAAAAAAAAAAAAGAGCAAAAATCATACCTGAAAGCGTGTTCTCTCTGCTGCAAAAGTCTGGTAGTGTGTCATGGCTTCAAGTACTTTCTTGTGTCCCCCTGGCACCAAGCAAACTGCCCCCAGGATTTCAAGCACTGCCACCTGTAACATGAGTTTTAATGCTGCTAATATGATGTTTACATTGACAAATAAAGTGTAAAAGCGACATTAAAGGATTGGCTTTTAGCAGAGGCACCAAAACCCAGTAATTTCCCTCGAAAACATCCACATTTCTATAGAGCAGCACAGTTATTTAGAATATGTAAATATAAATAGCAAATCTAATTCAATCACAGTGCTGGTCAGAAAGATTTATTTATTTATTTTTATTGTGCAGCCCTTCTTCTCAAACATGGTTTCATTACTATAATGCCAGCTATCCAGTGGATTACAAAGCCCTTCTGTAGGAAATACACCAGCATTACCTGATGAATGTTATTGTTTTTGGGGTAGGCGCTTCCATCAGCCTACCCAAAGGCAGCTGTGGCTACCACCACTGAGTGTGAAGTGAGCAGCGTGTTTGATTTGGGGCTCATGTTTGGGCTGTTCTTGGACTTTCTGCTTGTACTTTTGTGTGGAGACCAAGCTTTGGAGGCGGATTTTGACCAAGACTGGATCTTACTTATTTGCCTGCCTAATTCACCACAGCCTCGTCACCATGCAGGTGTTTTTGTAGGATGTAACTGTACAGGTGTGGTATGTCTACAGCCTTCAGTTTACGGTAAGTGATAACACACATCACCCTGTTTGGATGCGCACACACGCATGGCAGTCAGATCCGTTTAATTTCACGTGGACATTTTTCTTTATTTTTTGCCTAAACACAGAGAGCTGTCGATCGTTTAACAGCTCAAGCTAAGCAGCTTACGCACCAAATTTTCACAGTAACGATTTGTAATATTCAAGTAGTTTATTCATGAAAAACTAACATACACAACACGTGATTAAAACAGCTGTTCGTGTTGTGACGCGGGATTTTCCTTCGACGGTAGAGTCGCAATGCATTGTGGCGATTGTGGTCTTTAATAACCCGTGGCTGGTAGGACGGTCACGTGGGGGCGAGTGCTCTGGGAAATAAACAACATGGCGGCGACCTATGGAGCTTCTTTTTCATTGATATATCTTTTAAATGGCGGTGACATGACACCAGATAGACCGTATCCGATGTAATCACTGGCAGAGAATGAAAGTGCGTTTGTCACACTTCCGTAGACCGCGCGGTGTGTCTGGAAAACATTATATTTCACGGCCCCGCCCACCCCGGAAGTGTTTGCCATTGCGGTTTATTATATAGATAACAAACATGTGAAATAATATATTTTGATATACAAGTCGCACCTGAGTATAAGTCGCACCCCCAGCCAAACTATTTTAAAAAAGTGTGACTTATAGTCCGCAAAATACGGTATATATAATCCTTTATCTTCTAATGTGGCCAGTTAGGATGACAATGACTGGTTTTATCCACAGTGACCAGTGAGCAGAACAGTATATTGATCCCTGAGACTGCTGTACCTTGGTTTTGATGTTTTCAGTGGCCAGGCTCTGTGCGATGATGTTGATGCTCTCGCAGTGTCCCAGGACATGAGCTCGGCCCTGGGTGTTGTTCATAAGTGCGTTGATGCAGCCAATCAGCGACGTGTGAACTTGGGACTCTGATGTTTCGTAGTCCATGGTCTTCAGGAAGTTCAGGAGACACGACAAGCCGTCCAGCTCGATGAAGCGGGTCACAAACCTGGACAATGGCATGATAATAATAGTAATGTTAGTCATATGTAGCACTTTTCCAGATGCACATATAAATTCTCTCCTCACAACGAAGCTACTGTCTCCCATACTTGCACTAACTAGGTCTATAATTAGCTTCCACTATCAAATAAGATTGGGCATTTTCAAGGCATTATGGCCAC
The DNA here is from genome assembly GCA_021464625.1 of Proterorhinus semilunaris. NCBI lineage: Eukaryota > Metazoa > Chordata > Actinopteri > Gobiiformes > Gobiidae > Proterorhinus > Proterorhinus semilunaris. Next base: position 22,767,483 of record CM038361.1, on the reverse strand, counting down.
AGAAGGTTATACTTTAGTATCAGAGTGGAATTATGACAACAAACCTGTAAAATTTGCCAAAACTAAGTCTGATAAAGTACAAATTATGGTTAGAGAATCTCAAAACTCATCAAAGGTGGTCCAAGGAAGATACAGAAGTGGTCCAGGTGGTAAAAATATAGCTACTGCAACTGCTAAACTGTCGATTGACAAGACTTTGGTTGTTCATGGGGGCTCCATTTCTGACAATTGATAATCAGTGGTATTGCCTGTACCTCATTGGCTGTGTCCTCAGTGCAGTCTTCAGGCCTTCCACCATCTTATGCCTGCTGTAGTCCTCCTCATTCTCTAAAGCCAAAAGAGTTCTCCTCTAAAAAGAAAATACAATTGTTTTACCAGTTTTATAGCATGAGTTTTTGGATGAGTATTTTGTTTTTTTTTAACTCACTGCAGCCATAGACCTCAGCTGGTCAATGTAGTAGTCAGGCCAACGGGTCGCCCCTTTGTCCTCCTCCGCTTCCTGTCAAACACAATCTTAGCAACTGCTTATAATGTTCAAAAAAAGTCTAAAGTAGGACACCTCTTAGGGCGAATTGTCAGACATCTCAAACTGACTTCTCATGTTTACTTGTCTGTTTTTATTTGCATTTATTTGCAGTTATACTGCAATTATTTGAAAATAAGGACAGCTCGTGAGAAAGTAGGCTTCTACCTTATAAACATTTTAGTTAGATGGACCAATATGTATCTAAAAAGAAAATCCAGACCAGTCAGACTGAAATTAATCAGGACATGGTTAAGACTAATCAAGATCTAACATCTAACAGGATGGATAGTCCATTAGCAAACTTTTGTGAGGACTCGGCTGTTCTGTGAATTTTAGCAAAAAATCAATAAAATCTCACCATTCTCTTACTGCAATAAATGTGCCATTTCTTCTCTGGCGACAGAGCAAACATCTGTGCCCTGTGCTCTTCACTGAGATCCAGCTCATCCTAGAAGAACAAAAACAACAACAAAAAATCATTAAATACTACTGTATCTCAAAGCCAGCACTGAAGCCAACGTGGAGAGACTCACCACCAGCTCTGTGAAGCGGGCGTCCAGCTCCGGTGCGGGGGGCATGGGCAGGGAGGGCTCCAGCCCGGTGAAGAGGATAGGGTTGTCATGGCAGTAGGTGATCTCGGGCTGCTCCTCCCGCTCTTTGAAGCAGCAGAATATGGAGTAAAGCGCACCTTCCTGGCGCTGCTTCCCATGGGACGCCATCACCCCACTGCTGCGTCCACTGAGGAGACAGAGGAGGGTTATATGTTTTTAACAACTTCATTACTGTCATGTGCCCCAATCATATGACCTTGAGGGTCCAGCTGGAATACATAATAATAATAATAATAATAATAATATTGTATTAGCTTTATATTGCACTTTCTAGACACTCAAAGACACTTTACATGGAAAGGTATATAGCCACCATGAGGGAGATGGAAGTGGCCAATCACTGACCACAACCAACCACTCACTCGCATACTGCACACAAGCAAGGTGGGTGAGGGACACGGTGACAGTCTGCACTTGTGGGAGCTGAGATTTGAACCACCCACTAAGATCAAATCAAATCAAACTTTATTTATAAAGCGCTTTTCAAACCGAAAGGTATCACAAAGTGCTTTACAGATAACAAACAGACAAACAGGTGCTTGTGCACGCGCACACATACACACAAAATATATCATTAGGACCAAATAAATAGATGTCAGTTAAAAGCTAAGCTAAAAAGGTGGGTCTTGAGCCTGCTCTTAAAAACATGAACGTTCTCTGTGGTCCTGAGCTCCTCCTCAGGTCGTTCCAGAGGCGAGGGCCATAATATTGGAAAGACGCCTCGCCGTGAGTCTTTCTGTTGACTTTAGGAATAACTAGGAGACCCCTGCCGGAGGTAGCCTGGAAAAATCCAGACTCACTGCTGTACCAGCCGGTGAGTCTGGTCACCCCTGCGTCGAATCCATTTCCCACAGCGGTAGATACGCAGGCAAACAGGAAGCGGAGTAAACCAATCAGCGAAGGGCGGGCGTCTGCTGTTGATGTGGTGTTTTTAGCGGTTTTGCGTTAATATTTGCGCGGGATTATGAATAACGAAACTCACCGACTGTCGATGTGTTTTTTGGTCATTTACCGCCGACTGGAGACACGCTTTCTCTCTTTCGTGCATCGTTCGTAGATTGTTATTGAGGGACTTCCGCGTCCCGTGAGTGACGTTGCTCGCTAACAACACGTCAGGCAAATAAACGAATCTGATTGCACGTAAACGGATTGATTTTGCGGAAGCCGCGAACGAGGACGGGGTGACTAGACTGATCCCCCGCTGTATACAAAAATACAGAGGGGAATCATTCTGGTCCCACCCCATGCCGGAGGGGCGAAGGGGCCGTGAAGGTTCATAAGGTAAAAGCAGTTCTGAGAGATAAGAAGGACCAAGACCATTAAGACATTTAAAAACCATTAAAATAACTTTAAAATCGATCCTGAAACACACGGGGAGCCAATGCAGCGACTCTAAAACCGGTGTAATCTGGTCCCGCCTCCTGGTCTTCGTCAGGACACGAGCTGCTGAATTTTGTAAAAGTTGTAAACCTGAGATACTCTTTTTGGGAAGACCAGAAAGCAGGGCATTACAGTAGTCAATACGATTGGTGATAAAAGCATGCATTAGCGTCTCCGTGTTGGCCCGAGAGAGAATGGGGCGGACTCTGGCTATGTTCTTTAGATGGTAAAAACCTATCTTTGTGATATTCTTAATGTGTGGAATTAAAGTCAGCTCAGAGTCAAAAATCACACCCAGGTTCTTCACCTGTGAGGAAGGATTAAAAGACAATGACTGTAGTTTGGGTAAAGGTTTCTCTCTCTGGGCCTCAGGACCGATGACTAAAACTTCAGTTTTGTCCTGGTTAAGCTGGAGAAAGTTTTTTGCCATCCAGGATTGGATATCTAAAATGCAGTTAAAAAGTGCATCCATTGGCCTGGTGTCATCAGGAGACATGGAGATGTACAACTGTGTATCATCAGTGTAACTATGAAAGTTGACTCCTTGTCACCAAGTGGGAGCATATACAGGTTAAAAAGCACTGGGCCTAAAATCGAACCCTGGGGCACACCACATGTAATGGTATGGAGATTAGAGGAGCAAGTATCCACACTTACCATGAATGTCCTGTCTGTGAGGTAGGATGTAAACCATTTGTGGACAGCACCAGAGAGGCCGATGTGTTTTAAACGAGTTAAAAGAATAGTATGGTCGACTGTATCAAAGGCAGCGCTCAGATCCAGTAGATCTGAAGATAAGCAGCTCTACCATCTGAGCCACTGTCTCCCTCCTGCAGGGCAACCTACTTGCTTTGGTCTTCATCAAGTTCATCAAGTATTCACAGGGAATATATAGCTGCAGCTGAATGTTTGGCTCTGTGGTTATAAATTAGCTGCATGCAAACAAGCATTGATGTAGTACACACTAAACACCTGTTTTTTTTTTTTTTTTTTTTTTATATTGTCAATTACATATTCTATTTTAATATAATTATTATTTATATGGGGCTCGGACCTTCATTTCTTAAGGATTAAAATAAGCCAGCAAACTTGCCTTCCCCTGGTATAGTGACGTTTCCCATTCCAAATTAAAATATTGTAGGCGATCCAATAACACACGAGACTAATTGGCAGAAGATCTACTCACTATGAGATAAGCTATGTATACTTTTAGGAAACGTATTTCATTTTCTTTCACCTGTCTTGTGCAATGCTCCGTTCAAAATAATTTAACAGGAGGGATATTATCACTGTTTCTTCAGAAATGTATTTCAGCGTTGAACATTTCCTGATACTAATAACTAGGGTCATTTTGCATTTGGTAGCCAGAGAGAGCTGATATGAGGACATTTCGGGGAAGTATAGACAAGGCTACTTGATAGACAGGTTAGTCCGGACACACCGAAATTAATCATTGTGAGATAACATTGTCAGAGGGGTGAACGCATGTGACCCATAGTTTCACTTGAGGGGAGAGTGTTATCCCAAAATCTCACGCGTAAGCATTCACCAAAGCTCGATCTGTCACATTGCAAATATTTTACAAGCATTTAACTCAAAGCTATCTCTAAACCGTAAAACTAGATGGCTACTGTTGGTCTGATAAGGAGAGTTTCAGAAAGTACAGAAGATACGTCCTTGTTGTTGCTGCAAAAGAGTTGCGTTACGTCTCTTGTTTTACTAATAGGACACTAGAACTTCCCTGCTACCCAAAATCTGTGAGATTATTCGAAGTTTAGTAAGAAGGGCAAACCTAAATTCTCAGTTGCTCTCCCACTTTCTGGCTGATACTTTTGTTAACTGTCTTTTTCATTCGTCAAATTATGGTAAATGGACTCAACTTACATAACGTTTTTCTACCTTCATCAGGCCCAAAGGTGTTGTTGGCATTGGGCCTCTCCAAGTATATTCTTATGGCTCCAAACGGGGTGAAGTTAGAAGCGACCAGGCTATTCCACAGGCACAAAGACCAGTCAGGTACGTATCAACTCGTCTGAGCTCAGGTAAGAACATATCTCAGTATGGAAAAACGGTGGCCTGTTCCTTTAAAGGAGAACATGAGCGGCAAAGTAAAGTGAATTCACAGAACTTTCTTGCAGTGAGGCAGGAGTGCTGACCTCTGCATCATCAGACACTGCCCATTGTTCTTCAAGGCAGCCGTGGCTTCCTGAAGTGTACCAGCAATACTACAGTCTAAGGCAGTGATTACCAACTGGTGGGTGGGGATCCAAACGTGGGTCGCAAGCTTTTAATAGAAAACATTTATTTCAATTTGTGTCAACTGAAAAAGTGCAGAAACCAGAAACACTACCCGAGTCTGTTAAAAATGGCGCCGCATTGCTGTGTGAAGCAGAGGTCTGTGTTATTGTTTTTAAAGGCTTGCTGTTGCCCTGGGCTCGTCAACGCTTTTACATAATGCCAGTCAATGAAATGGACGTGCTGGACCTCGACAGCGATCGGCCCCCGTGTGAGTGAGTTCAGGCTATAGCTCTGCATGTGTTTGGGCTGTGACGTGAGCACATCGATGTTTCCCCCGGGGCCTGGAGCCGAGCTGGAGGTCAAAGGGCAGTATCGGTGGCACAACATTTACTCAAGGACAGCAAATATTTGTAAAACATGTGATTTAATTGACAAAAACAGATCTATATGAGAGAGCTGCACTATTGGGCAATAAGCGATAACAGTTTGACGAACAGCCTACATATAATAGTGAAGCTGTTGATACCTTACAATGGAGTCCATGATTGAAACAAAGGATTTTCTGATAAGTCTGTGCTCTAATGCGCCATTCAAAATTGTGGCAGGGCATTATTAGCTATGAAGTTGAAGTGACTGTGAAGAAGCAAGCCCTATAGTCATACTGAAAGACAAAACTCAACAGCCAATTAATAAAAAGTCCCTTGTGCTGTTTGTTTTGGGCAAAAGAGGAACTAGCTTAGTCCATGCTGAATTATTACTAAGTGAGACACACTCATATAAACTACGCTGGTTAATGGCCATGTCTTTAGCAGGGCTTTTTACTCCTCTCATCTGCTGACACACCATCACCTGTTCACCACGCCTTGCCCTCTAAACACAGGTGTGAAACGGAATTTTTTAACACTGAAAGCCCAACACTTTGATTAATGCACACACACACACACCTCTGAACTGTTCCCCAGTAGCCTCGCAGGCATACCGTAAACGCATTGCAGTTTCAAGACAGACATGGCATCAAAATAAACCATATGGATGGACATACGATGCAAAATGTAAAGAAATGCACATAACGTTGAAAGAAAGGGTTCATAAACTTTCTCTGGCAAAGCTGCAGAAAGTGAACCTCCCAAACCTCAAGGCTTTTGTTCAATCAGATGCAAATCCAAGAATATGATATGATAAATACAAAACTTGGCAATGTGCGTCAGCTGTGTTTTTTTTTTACTTTAGTGTTGGCAGTCATATTGAGAACGTTTTGTAACTTAGCTTCATCGAGCAGCAGTTGTCCATGAGGGGCATTTTTGTCTGTTTTTTGTTTCCCTTATTTGAACTGTGTCGTTGATGACACAGTTCAAATAAGTCCCAACCAATGTTAATGTCCGGCCAAACATTAACTCCCAAGGTCCACCACAAACAGCGGGAAAATCTTTTTGGTTTGGGTGCTCATATGTAACAACGCTGTCCAAGATAACTCATTGCTTTGATGCTTTGATACTTGTTTCTATTTTGGGGAAAGCGAAAACCCCTCACTTGTCGCTCCATGCTGAGTAATGAAAATCACGGTGGCCTAATGCTTGACTCCAGAAATTGTAGACATGACATTAATATGTAAACTAACGTCCTCTAGACTTCCCCATTGTAACAGAGACAACAAAGATGTTCACATTGTATTAGAAATTAGTCTTTGGTATTCGACATTGTGTAAACTTTGTAAAAATTGTATGAAGAATACACATAACTGTATATTTTTGCTATTGTAAAGGTTTTTCGTCACTCATTTCTCAGTGGAATTGTAAAACTGGTTCAATCGGACATATTGACTCTTTGTCTTACCTTTCTTATACAGGTCCTGGTTTATGTGACGCAGTGTGAAGCCATGATATGATCCTCCAGCTGTGAATGAAGCGTCAACAATAAAACCATTAGCTTCTTTTGAGACGTCTTTCAAACATTTTTATCAGCTGCGGATCACAGGGAGGGACGGCAGGTTGCTTCCTCCTCTCGCGCTGTCATGTCGCCCTTAATCCCCACTTTTAGATGAGCAATTATGAACTCCTGCAATAGTTTTAATCTCCAAGGGCAACCCGGCAGACGCTGAAGTAAGCAAAAACAATCAAGATTATATTCTCAAAAAAAGGAGTCCCGAGCCAGTGTTATCCACAGATCAGGGTTCAGAGTAGAAGTCCACGGCGCGAGTAGCTTTTGAATGTGAGAGGAAACTGTCAGATTGGCTTTGGGTGTACATCGCTGAAAACACACACAACTGCATTCCTCCGGCAGCCAGTCACACCCCAACCTCACCCACTGAGCTCTGTGTGCGTCTGTGTGTGTGCCGGCCTACGTGTTGTGAGCTCATCACTGGAAACCTGCAGAGAAATCTTATATAAGTGCTGCAAAGTGACACCAGGTTAATCCGCTACATTCACTGGAGTCAGTTTCACAATAAAATACAGATTGAATGCAGTCCTCAAAAGCATTAGTGTTGCCTGGGTGATGTTGTGACATGGTCATAATTAGCATTTCTGCCTCACAGCCAAAAAAAAGGTCCCGCCCCAGGTTTGATTCCTGGGCCATGTCTGATCTGTGCCACTCCTGTGTCTAACCACCACAAATTAGGTGGACACAATTCAGCTTTCTTAGTGGTGGAGAAATCTCTACGTCATTGCAAGTGTCTATAAATACCCAGAGGCGGGTACTACTCAGTTACATTTACTCAAGTACACAGTTGTGCTCAAAAGTTAACATACCCTGGCAGAATTATTGACGAGTTTACGACCATTTTTCAAAGAATAGAAAAGATAACACAAAAAAGTTTTTCTTTGATCCAAAGTTTACATACCCCATTCTTTTGGTACTTTCTTTTTTCATTATGATTTAAAAAGAGCAAACTCAGTTCACCATAAATATCTTCACAACCACTAACTATAAGTGGAAGAAAAAACTCAAATTCTTTTCTTTAAAAAATAGTCAAAAAAAATAATCTACAAATCTGCCAGGGTATGTAAACTTTTGAGCACACTGCACTTGAGTAACATTTTGAAGAAATTGTACTTCTTAAAGTAGTTTTATCATACGATACTTTTTACTTCTACTTGAGTAAAATCATTTATTATTTTAAATATTTAAGCAGCAAATGCGTCATTTTGAAATATAAAACAGATGCGGTTCATCTTATGCACATTATTCTTTAGAATTATCTAGTTTTTCTGTATATTTATGCCGTTTTATCGGAATTTTCTTTGGAAATATCACAAATTCTAGATGATTTTATGTTTTGTTTCACACAATTTATGGCGTCATTGAAAGTAAATCTGACTTTTCCTCTCAAACAGTTACTCAGTAGTAACTCACAGTACTCAAGTAACATTTACTTTTTTACTTGACTAATTGTTTTGGGTCATTGCTTCTTACTTGTACTTGAGTCAAAGTAACATCGCTCTTACTTGAGTAAATATTTTGGCTACTCTACCCACCTCTTTGAATACCCCTAAAATATGTACACTAGGGTCCCCTTGTGCTGCCAGAGAAGAGATTATGTGACTTCGCTGGTTAAACTAACGATTGGGTTAAAACAAGTTGTCCCCTGCAGCTACAACGCTCTCAAAAAAGATGAATTTGTGACTTTTTAAACCCTCTTTGCCTGGGTTTTAGCTCAGCCTTTTCTCGCAATTGCAAAGATCCTTGAAAAAAAAAATTGATCTGAATTCATTCAAAAATATGGCATTACAATAACGTTGCGAGCACCCTGATGTTGAGACAGATACTGTGCTAAATATAGGAAATGAAAAGTGTTCCGATGCTCACAGTGAAGGTTTGTTTTTGCTTTCACTGATACCATCACCTCACCAGTAAAGCACCTGAGATCTCACCCGGCCAAATGTACGGCCCCCACGTGATCAGAAACAAACACTACAGATGGCACAATGAAAGCAAGCAAGATCATGTGAAAAAGTCAAAAAAGAAAGAGAGAAATCTCGAAATAACATTTTCCCTTTTAAGTGCACCTTCTAAACCAAACTACCGTTGCAAACTACAGCTTTGTCTGAGGCAGCTTTCAATCACTGTTCCTTCTGTGGATTTTCTTCATCATTAAACAAATCAGAAACATCCAAAACCAACCACAGTCTGAGTAAATGGCTCTTCTAAAGGTAAGACTGTTATTTTCATATAGCCCACAGTTATGAGGTGGTTAGAGTAGCCAATGTACCCAACAACTAATTGAGTACAACTTTGCAAGTAATTCAAAAATATTTTTACTCAATAAGAAGTAAGAAAATATGTTTAATTTGATTGAATGTTTCATTTATTTCAAGGATAGCCCCATTGAGATTAACCATCTCTTTTTCATGGGAGTCCAATACATTTTATATTCATAACCAATGTCATTTTTACAATGCAAACAACATACAAATCTGATGATTTAATATTGTACACAATGATTTATTTTTGTGTTAGAGTTGTATTGCCTTTTTCTAGTTTACAATGGCTTTTTCTTTGATGATAGTTATTACATTGAATAATCATATTCAAAGTTTAATCGTCAAACATGCTCTAACATACTGCAGGAGACAGGGAATAAAAATGTTCAGATTTTCTAAAGTTTCTAAAGCCAAACAATGTAACATAAATGTTTTGAAAAGTGATGACAGGGTAAGTTTAAATATATACTAATATACTAATATAAAACGAATACATTATGATAACAGGAAACAGTCCAACTTGATCACTGACTTCAGTGCGGGGGATGTTTTAAACGAGCTGCATGTGACTGACTAACCTCAACTATGCACAGCTTTGTGTCATTGTACCGTTTGGCAGGGCCGTAACGATAAAGGAGAAATATAATTCTTTAACACCAGTAAATAGACCAGTTAAAATGATTATTTATGATCTAAAATGCACCAGATTGCAGGAAATCATATCTGAATTATGAAAAAATGATTGGGAGTGGACCCCCAAAGCCCCCCTTTGGACTGCCCTCTCACACTTTAAACAGGTTCTGATGGTCATGTGGGGTGGTGCCAAACCCCCTCTGACAGAGCCATTATGCAGCTCATTAATCATACACTTGTTTTTGGCTTATAATTTAATACGATTACGAGACACTATCGCCATGAAAAAGGCCACCAAGCTCCGGACCGACCAATGTCTCACTCCAAGGTTTGGTGAAAAGTTGGAAGCCCTGTTATTCCAATATGGGTTAAACAATGTTGTCTGCGTCAATGAAATGGTCCACGTCAGAGATAATATACCAGTTCTCCACAGATATACTGTAGGCCCAGACGGAGCAGGTGAAGCGATGAGTGCGGCGTGCGCTTAATTATGGGTTATTATTGGGAGGGTTAGGTTTATCAGTACAGGGTGTATCCATTGGACTGTCGGTCAGAGCTGACTCACTCACTCCCGACAATTACCGACAGGCCAGAATGATAGACAAAGACATTGTTAATCTGCCTTTCTAACTTGTGTTTTTGATGCAACAATCAGTTTAACGGTGTTCATCACGGAGCCCAAAAGATATGCCTGTGTTTGGACAATGCTCTCTTATTGCACATTGAAATAATTGTGTTTATTGAGGAGTGAGAGGAATAGCAGCAAGAGGGTTTTGGTATCAGTAGTTCGATTCCCTCAATGACAAATTGCAAAAACAAACAAAGAGACAAGCTGTTATTACATCACCATGCATCATACGGGTGCCATACAAACGCGCTACTGAGAGAGACCAGCTTTATCACATGTCTCTCTCGCTCTGTGATGGTCAGGTGACATTCCTGCACACACTGAGCTGATATGTCAGACGTGAGGACTTTCAGTGTCTAGTTAGTTTGTCTCTAAATTAGCTGAAGCAAACCCATTTAGCCCCATTGTCTCAGACCACCCAAAGTTCCCCAGTGGACTACAGTCCTCTTTGATTCCACTATGGATTTAATATGAAGTGGTCGGGCATGCCGTTACACACTGATCCAATCATGGGGGAAACCAGACTTTTTGAGATCAGATAAAACTAAGACAATATTTAAAGCCCCTATACCTGATTTTTGGATATATATTTTATTACAAACAATGAAAGAGGAGGCCACTTAACTCTTATTCTGTTGTGGCCCAAACTCATTCCTAACTTTCCTAACATATTTGTAATATCCCGATTCTTCATAGTTTATAGTAGGGCTGAATGATATGGACAAAATTTCATATCTCGATATTCATGCCAGATATCTCGATATTGATACGATATAACTATGGGTTACGGGAAAAATAAAAACATAATACAAAGGAGTGCAGTTTTATTGATGAAAATCTGTATCGTTTATATCTTGCTTTTTCTATATTAATATCTTGAATGTTCATATCTCAATATTGATACAATAACCATATATCTTTCAGCCCTAGTTTATAGGCACATTTCGCTACTTGCATGGTCATTTATCCACTGTCCATCAAATAGATGGACAATGTTTTTCCACAAATGTCTGAGAAAATGTGTTCCACTAAAATAAATCAGGTATAGTGCCTTTAATGTGAACAGGAAACTGAATGTTCTTATAGGGACAGTACAACATAACTGTATGTTTTTTCATACAAAATTAAGCATATAATATATATCAGCATCAAATGAATGCCAGCCTTACTCTAGACTGTACAATGTGTGGGAATAAAAGCTACACTTGACTGTGCAGACCTGTGGTGAGGAAACGTGATGCACAAACATCCCCTGGAGGCTGATACGTTCATTACATTTGTGAAAATACTAAAGTGACCAATATAAATACTAGCTCACTAACTATGACATGTTCGCCAGTGTCTCATAAAAACAGCACTCAAAATCAAATCTTTGAAGAATAGTATATTGTTAGAAATTGACCCTGTCAAAGACATTTACGCTACATTTACACAAACAGTATTAACATATTAACAATCATAAAGATAAAGTAACAGGATCTAAAAAGTATACCACAAATAAACACTGAACGACACAAATGAAAACAAGAAAATGGGTCATTTGTCTGTGTGCGTTCACGGAGCAGGTGTTGAAGTTGCATTTTAAAAACCTTCAGCTCAGTTAAAGTTACTGTAAAACAGAGTTGCCCAAAGTTATCCTGGAAACATCCAGACTCACCGCTGTAGCAGCGGGTGATCCGCCTCTGTATAAAGAAAATACAGAGGGCTAGCCCAAAGTGGGGTCCATGGAGCGAGCTCATGTCTTACAAAATAATCATGGGTAACATTTGCTCCAAACGATACAAGCTGATAAAAGCTATGAACAAAGCAGACGTCCAACCATGGTTAAAGAAAAGTGCTCATGCGGTCATTATTGATTCTGTTCTTTTTAAAGGGGTTGATTTGGCCCACGAGGAGATGTTGAATTTTGTCAAAGGGCATAAGTGTAATTTTTTTTTTTTTCAGCAACTACACTTTCAATCTGTCAATTATTAGTTGGGAGACCAATACAAATATTTGTAAGCTCAGAGGAAAATGACTCGCGGATCTGTTTGCGAATACAAAGCCTTGCTGAGTTCGGTTGTCACTAGGTTTGGCCCAATGAGTAAAAACATTTGGACAACTCTGTTGTAAAACATTTCCCCATAGAAACATATCGCCCACTAGGCCTGGAACTGCAACATTTACAGTACATAAATTCTTTTTGGCACCGCTCGTGATTTCATCAAGTTCCTGACATCCACATGCTCCATCAGTTAGAAAATTGCAAAAATATGATTTTTAGGAAAATAATGTTGACACAGTTTATTTGTATGTGCTATTTCAGTAGTGGTTTTATGGTTTAGTCATTATTTAGACATTTAAAATATATAAATAACACATTAACACTATCAAAATCCTGAATGTTGGTTCAGTCTTGCTGCTCTTTATTCATCGCTTGATGCTGCAGTTCAATGGGGAGATGGACTCATTTACCACAGGGAGGCTGAACAACTTTAAGGCCTTTTACTTCATGTCTGTCTCTCATGTTTAGGCTCTCAGGTGCACCTGCCAAGCAATAAGAATTTAGATTCAAAAGCTACCAATAAATTACAATTGTGTCAGCAAATATTCAATACCTGTTACCAACAGCAACGTTCTTAAAATATTTTAATAAACAGTATAATAAACATAAAATGGCTTATCTTTGTTGACAAAAAAAAATCTAGTCAAACTTTCTAACTGCACAGCAACACCTGGCACCTACTACATTATATATTAATCTCTATGCCCTTCATCTACAGTCTACATCTTATATGGTAAGCTTTGCTGCTCATATAAAATAACCCTTGTGTGGTCCTTGGGTCATTTTGACCCGAAAGCCACTGGAGCCGCAGCCCATCCAAATGGCCCAAACGCCACTGAAGGAATTTTGTAAAAAGAAGCAGAAAAAAATATGAATGTGTGGTAGTTTTCAGGCTCTTTTTTGAAGTGTAAATGTTTTGACATTAGGGTCTTTAAAGGGTGCAAAATTGAAGGATCACACGAGGGATCATAGCTAATTATATTATTGATACACTTTCTGGCCAAAAAGAAGTTACCACCCAAAAAAAGGTCACACTAGGGCTGGGTACCATTCCCAACGATACTAAATCACTTCTTGAAATATAAAACTGAAAAACAATGTCGATTTACCCCACAAACGTGATGTAAGAAATTAAGACTATTTCTTCATTTCTTATATCATGTGTTACCAGTTTTTGGTAATATTCTGGTATCGTTTAACGGTACCCAGCCCTAGGTCACTCGCACTAATATTTTTTTGGACGCCTTTGAATGAGGCACATATTCTCTGTGGCAGAATAGAGCGGTTCACACATGGATTGTCCACCACGGAGTCCAGACCTTAACGCCATTGAGAATCTTTGGGAATTGCTGGACAATGGTCTCAGATCAACACGATATCACGGTGTAAAAATCAATGCCGCAGACGTGTCATTATACCATCAATTCGTGACTTCTTTCTTTTTTTCGCCCGGGCAGTGTATCGTGCAACTAAAAAGTGGGCCTACATGTTGCGATAATAAGTGTACAGTCGCTAAAAATGTCACCACGCGTCCTTCCAACTTTGATGTGGGGGCTTCAACACAAAAACACTAACTACATTCTCCAGGAACGTGTTTTCACTGGGTAAACTCGTGCGAATGTCACAGGCTGGTGTCCGCGGTCTTGTTCTTGGGACCGCTCACCGAGTTGGCCAGAGCAGCCGTGTCGGGCTGAGCGTCCCGGCAGAACAGCACAGCGGGGTTTTTACACGCCCACATCGCCACCTCTCCGCCACCTCCCCCCCCGGCCTTCCCCGGACTCGAATTGGACAAACGGCTGTTGTTGTTCACCCCGACTCGGCTCACGTATCGGTCCCTTATCCTTTCGGCCTGATTTAACCGGATCTCTCTGTTCGGGTTGTGGCTCGACAAGTACGCCGCGATGTTTCTTGTCCGATACCCCTCCTCTCTGCTCCGTCCCAGCAACATCGAGATGTTGGGGTTTCTCAGCGCATAAATAAGCGGGTTGATCGCGCCGTTTGCCCAGGCGAGCCATATAGCCACGGTGTCCATCGCGGGGTTGAAAGTATAGTCGCCCATCGCGGTAACCAGTCCCATCAGACAATAGGGACCCCAACAGAAAATGATGAACACAATCATGATCAACACTGTGGTCGCTGTGCGCATCTCGCTGTAGAAACGCAGCAGGTACGCGTAAGTGGTCACCGGCCTGACTCGGATTTCGGAGAGCCGCACCGTCTTGCAGATGTTGTAATGGCAAAAGCACATGAGGGAAAATGGCAGTAGATAGCATATAACTATTAGGGAAATACTATAAGCTGTCCCCATGCGCGAGGTCCCGGAGTGGAATACATACATACAATGGTAGAAGCCTCTTTTGTGAATTTCCGTGGGAGTTCGAACAAACAGATACCAAGGTAAAGCGAAGATGACCGCCGTGAACCACACGGCCACCAAGAGCTGCGTGGCTTTCTGGCGCCCTATTTTAGCTTGGGGCTGCCTGACGATGGCGTAGTACCGGTCGAACGATATCAGCGTCATCGTCAGGGTGGAAATGATGCCGAAACACGTGTTGAAAAACCCATTGGCGACGCAAAACCGGTCCCCGAACATCCAAACGCCGTCCTTGCTGAACAGCATGATGAAGGAGAAGGGCAGGCACAGGACGGCGGTGAGGAAATCTGACAGCGAGAGCGACATGATGAAGGCGTTGGTCACAGTGCGGAGTTGCCTGTGTTTTATGATGACGATGACCACGGCCGAGTTCCCCAGGCTGGACAGGAGGAAGATGGAGAGGAGGATGAGGGCCTGCGCTGCCACCGCGATGCCCTGGAGGATGGAGTTGCTCTCGGCCGCGCTCAGGACCGAAGGAGTGGGCGCATGACGGACCGGGCCCAGCTCACTGCCCCCGGCCTGCTGCTCCCCGAAGTCGGTCTGGTTCCCAAGGGTCCCCACCGTCCCATCTGTGGTGGCCGTGACCAGGCTGGTTACTATGGAGACCACCCTAAAGAAATAGAGAAGTGAAATGGGATGCCATACAGTCGAAGTCTCTGTCCACGTACAACAAAACTATCACAAATTTCAATGTTCAGTGAAACAGGATGCAAAATTAATTTCTCAATTTGAATCCATAAGGGGGACTTTGGGAATGGCTGTTCTATACAATAAAATACACCTTAACGTTTACATTATCCGGAAAAAAAAAATCCCCTTCTTGAAAAAAGACACCCCACTTACGTCAAGCGAAGCCTTCCGTACTTCCATTGGGGACAAAATAAAGTATTTTTCTGAAGCAATATACATTGTGGCGTACACCCCTCTATTTATGTCATTATGTGAAACAGTTCAGATACTTTTGACATTTTTCAATACTCTACTTTCTGGCTGCATCTTTCTGTATAATTGCTTTCAAATATGATCTTATATGATCTTTTCATGTGCGGTTGGTACATAATAAAACAGAAGAAAGTGAATACGTTGTGTACCCACTGCGTTGGCTTTCATAAGTTGTTATAGAATAGTAGAATTGGTGCGTACCTGGGTATGACAGGTGAGGAGGTGCTCAGCTGGTGGCGGCTGCTGTTTGCCTGCAGCGCTGTAGTAACAGACAGATCCATCACGGCAGCGCAGTAACCACACGGTCTCCAAACTCCTCACACTCATCCCGGAGTCACACGCTTTCATTCACTTTCACCTGAGCCGAGCAGGAACAGAGGCGCCCGAATAAACACACAGCTGATAACTCCCCTTCATTCCTTTGGACTTCCTGATTCTCAGAATCCTTAAAAGAAGAGAAATTGAGTTATAGGGCTGCATGATATGAAAATATATATATTAATCACATTTAAAACAATTTAACTCAATACATTTCACTAAATCTAAAATCAGGCAATACGCTTTTCATCAATTTGTGTCAAAACATAATACATCAGGGCCAAAACTAAGCTAAAATGGAAATAATTTCAAAGATGAATTGCTCAAATTTAACCTTTGCGCCATGCGTTCATGGTTGTGTGAGCAAAATCTGTACTACATTCGGCTTCTTGTATGGAGATTGCATCATCTTAGTATTATGATGACAATAACTTGATAATGATACATTCTGCTGCCTTAAAAAGGTCGGTTCATAAATTGAATATGGAACCTCTTTGCTGCGAGTGGAGAGTGCTTATTGTGCCTCTGTGTCAACCTAGTGCTATTTTTAAACAATATTCAACAAACAAACCTGGGATTTAGAAATTAATAGATAAAAGGACTATTAAACTTATACCCATGTTGGTCACAGTGACTGGTAGTAGACATCAATAGCACATAAAAATAAAAATGGCCTGTTGATAAAGGCAAAGGATCAATAGCCCAGCTCAGCTAGGTTTGTCATTTGTCGTAAAGTCTGTCTTGCGTGAGAATTTGGTGTCAATACAAAAACACAGACTCACATCTCCCAGATGACCTCCCTTTGCTCAAGGCAGTGTGTAAGAGGTCACTGACCGATGGCACCAACGGATCCTTCTGAGCAAGGCATAAAACATTAATTTATAAGTCACTTCAACCAGTCTGTAAGCCGATTTCATGCTAGTCTACTGAGACGTTTGTAAGGCTAAAACCACCTGTTGTCTGGAGATAGAATACACTAGAATGGACAGGTGTTTCTCTATACACTGCAGGAAGTATAATAGGGTTGCATATACATGTGAACAATCTTTAAATGAGGGTGCCAGTAAAACAGTATAGTTAAAAGGAACACCTTTGGACTGGTCTGATGGACTGGGGGAACTGGCCAGAACATATAATCTCAAATCTTTGCCGGATCCTCCAAAATAGTTCCCGGATCCCTTACCCCAATTAAGATGCACTGCACACAACATCCAATCCCTCTATATTGTAGGATCATAGGCTGAAACATAGGGATACCATAATTAGCCCATATGATAAGCATTTCGCATGGATGTGAAATTGTTGAATGATAGTCTTGTAACCGATATATAGCACTAAGGTAAAAGCTGGTTAATATCATAGCATTATTTTTGTCCTTTAGGTTAATTAAAAATTGTTTTATCCATAATGGTTTTATCTCTGAGTTTTGCAAGAGGCCCAGCCAGTCCACATTTAGAGTGAAAACAAGACCAGCTGTGACTCTTCTGCTGGCATTTTGGCTCAATCGTTTTCCCTGGTCTTAGCGATGTTATTGTGAAACTAGAGCATACCCCCCGATGTGTTTATGAATGCATATCTGGTCGTTTTATGTATCTCGGTGCAGCGCTTACAACTTGCAATCCCCAATCGGTTATGCCACAAGTCTGTTAGGCCTTTTTATCCATCCCGAGAAAACAAGAAATAAGTCTTATTTACCATTAGCGCTGATCAGTGACGCGGGCTGAGGAACAGCGGCGTACGGACGGGGAGGACCAGGACAGCCAATCGCAACGGAGTTTTCTGGGTAAAAACATCCTTTCTTCCTTTGTTATTTCTTCATTCATGTGTTTTGTGCCCAGGTGAGCGCAAAAAATGTGCTCAAATCGTCCTGTTTTGTGGTTCTGATGCCGAGGGAGGAGCACATAGTCGTGAAACACGCCTCCTCCTTCATCGCGCTGACGTTTGAGGCAGTTGCCATGGAAACCCAATGGACGGAGCGTGAAAGGGAGAAGATTAGGAAAATTAATTCGGCCCGGACCATCGTATTTACATTTTATGCATTTATTTTATACAATAATCGAGGTGCGTCGTGTTTCCCTTGTAAAATAAATTGAAAATAAATGCGGGAAGTCAAACCAATCTTGAATTATGTGTTAGAGCTAATTATTGAATTACTATAGTAAAACCATGCGTCTAATCTCCGCTGGTTTTGTAGTGAATTAAAAAAAAAGGGGAAAAAGGAAAAATATAGTTACCACACTTACACACCAGGCGGCGGTATGACGCTGTTATTGCCTTCGCCATCTTTCACACGCCCGAAGAAGAAGATGATCAACCAATGAAATGAAAACATTACAGCAATAGTTCGGGAACATCTGGATTTTCACACTTGTTTGGCTCAAGATGTGTAAGGCAACATTACTTATATTCGTTGTGCTGGATTTTCTTTCAGGTTTGACGTGTGATTCACTGATTTTGACCTAGATTGGGCCCTCGTTGCTAACATTACGCTAGCTGTTAGCCGAGCTAGCTACATGTCTGTTTTGGGGGGTTTGAGAGGTTTTATGGGACCGACACTCTTTTATCAAGGTCTTGACATGCTCGATTGCTGGCTTACTGTGTCCTGCTTGCCCAGTGTTTTAGTCGTGGTGATATAGTTAGATCAAATAGCTTTGGGCCTGTTTTTTGTGCAAGACTAGAGGAGCTAGTCTTTAAATCGGTTGCCTCTCAAGTAAGATATCACAAGGATGGGTATTTTTACTACCCATATTGTAACATGTGGATTATTTAGTACATTCGAATCTTCTTCATACATTAGCTACATGATCAGACAGAATCTTTGAATAAATACAATACAATATGTACACTGTAATCCATGAATACAAATATTGTATATAGTTTCAATTGAAGATGAGGGAAAAAAAAACATTTACCTTTTGTTACAGCTGTAGCCATGACCCTTACGTGCCCAGGCCTGTACTGTGGCAGAAGAAACGTCAGTGGGTCTATGGATGAAGAGTGTGGTGTAAGTGTTGCACCACAAGCATCTTTTGTGTGGACATTTTCCTGCACTGATTGCTTTGTTTAGTACCATTTTTAATTGTTTATGGTCTTTCAGGTGTGTCCTCGGGGAGAACGAACAAATCTTCAGAAAGTATGTGAACGCTGTGCAGAGTCTCCGGAGCTGTACGACTGGCTGTATCTGGGTTTCATGGCCATGTTGCCTCTGGTGTTGCACTGGTTCTTCATTGAGTGGTATTCGGGAAAGAAGAGGTACATGTGCCAGTAATCCCAGACATTGTACAAGCTCTGTCTACACACAAAATAGTTAGAAATTTTTTTAAATACCATCTGTTTTAACATCGGGGCAAAATTGAGTTTAGATAAGCCAGTCAGTCTGTGAAATATGTTAGTACTGTCTCAATGCACTGTTAATAATAATAATAATCATCATCATCATCATCATCATCATCATCATCAATCAATCCATACATTTTCTTCCACTTTTCCATTGCCGGGTCGTGGGGGCAGCCGTTGGAGCTGCCCAAATCACATTGCGCCAGCCCCTATGGCTCCTGTGGGTCCACAGAAGGACGACCTCATGGTTCCAACCGGGCCTGTTGGTCTCTCATAAGGGGCTTCTGAACCGCTCTTTTTCTGGCCCATTACCTAGGAACTGTTCGCCATCAGTGTTAATTTTGACAACATATTTTAATTTAGTTTTAATCTTGGTCATTTGACGAAAATGTAATTCAATTTTAGTCGAGTTTTAGTCGACTAAATTTAAGACACATTTAGTCGACTTTGTATTTATAATATTCATTATAATCATATTTAATCAAGGTCCTCTGCTTCATGGAGCTGCTCCCTCATGAACAAAGCTCAGAGCTGTTCCTTTGGCAGTGAATTTACATGATATGAGGCTCTTTCAGACTATCAATAGAAGTTTGGATGATTTTAGTCTCTCCTTTTCATTTTTATTTAGTCTCATTTTAGTCGACTAAAATATCTGGACATTTTAGTCATAGTTTTAGTCGCATGAAAAACTTTTAATTTAGTTTTAGTCCAATTTTAGTCGTCAAAAATATCACTTTGACTAAAATTAAGACTAAATATTTTAGTCGACAAAATTAACACTGTTCGCCATGGGAGACCCTACCAGGGGCACAAAGCCCTCGACAACAGAGCTCCCAGGATCATTCAGGCGCTCAAACCCCTCCACCACGTTAAGGTGGCGGTTCCAGAAGGGATGATAATAATAATAATAATGCATTCGTTTTATATAGTGCTTTTCTGGACACTCAAAGACGCTTTACAGTTGCATTATTCATTCCCTCCATACTCGGTGGTGGTTAGCTACTATTGTAGCCACAGCTGCCCTGGGGTAGACGGAAGCTGGATGAATGCAGTAGCCCCGTGAATCACTACTGAGAAGTTAGTTAGTTATTTCTTGTGGTCAAAAAAATCTTCAAAAATGTATTAAACTGTTGCCACAATATCATATTTAATATCTTCTTTCATAATGTTTTTCCCCATCAGTTCCAGTGCTCTGCTTCAACACGTCATCGCCATGTTGGAGTGCAGCGTGTCGGCTGTGTTCACGCTGTTGGTCACAGAACCCGTGTGGAAGCTCAGTATTCGCTCATGCAGGGTCCAGATGCTGTCGGACTGGTACACCATGCTGTACAACCCCAGCCCAGACTATGTCAACACTCTGCACTGCACTCAGGAGGCGGTCTACCCACTGTATGTACTAACATAATGGCTTGTAGCTTGTTGCTGTTGTAGTCATTACCTTATTGGCCAACACGTTTACCTGTTTTGGAGTAAATCAAATCTTAAAATGCTTGTGTTGTGTTCCTGTAATCGAGATGTTGGCACGCTTTTGTGTGGATTATTTTTAGATGTTCTTCCAACCACCCCTTTTCCTGTTTGTCAGATACACCATTGTTTTGATCTACTACGCCTTCTGCTTGGTGATGATGATGCTGCTGCGCCCTCTGCTGGTGAAGAAGATTGCCTGTGGTTTGGGCAAATCGGATCGGTTCAAAAGCATCTACGCTGCGCTGTACTTCTTCCCCATTCTCACAGTGCTGCAGGCTGTGGGAGGAGGATTGCTCTGTGAGTCTGACAACTTAATGACCCATAATTTATACACAATTCTGATATAAATGCTGTTTGCATGTGTAGTAACATGTCACTTTTACTCCGTTATGTTTAATATTTTCCACCACTATACTTTCATACTTGTCATAGTACTTTGAGGAATCCTTCATACTTGAGTAAAACGCTGCACCTTCTAATGTGAGCAAGTCAATAATGTAACACTAAGTTTCACACACAAACAGTAAGTTCGCTTTACATGACAAAAGACTTCTTGTTTGCGTTTCATGTACCTCACCTTAAGATAAAATCTACTTATCAAAATATTAAGATTTATTCTTTGTAAATACTACAATGCACATAATTTTGTGTGTGTCTTATGTTTAAACTTTTTCTTGTTCCTCTACAGATTACGCCTTTCCCTATATCATCCTGGTCCTGTCCCTGGTGACTCTGGCTGTGTACATGTCAGTCTCTGGGATTCAGGTAACGACATTTGTGTTTTGCTCCTGGGTTATAGATCAACAAAGCAATCATTTAGCCTAGGGGACGCATCATTTGTTGCTCTTTTTGCAAATTATTACATTGAAATAGAGGTTGATAAAGGGAGTAACTGGGGAGGAAACATGTCAATAGAAATATAGTTATTGTTTGTCATTCTAATTTATTTGACTAGTTTTATTACTTCTTTTATATATGTTATGTGTGTATGAAGTGGTTTAAGCAGCTTAACCACTGACTTTTGGGTTGAATTTCTAAAAGGTGAATTTGGCTGTTCGTTTTACTTGTTGCACAACCCCAGGACATGAACACAAACTGTTTGAAAGCTGAACTTTCTAACTTTTCTCCTTCCATTTCTAGTCTTTCAAGAGCCTGGGGGCTAAGAAGAAGCGCCTGGTTGTGCTGTTTAGCCACTGGTTGCTACACGCTTACGGCATCATCTCTATTTCTCGTCTTGACAAGCTGGAGCAGGACCTGCCGCTTTTGGTTTTGGTGCCAGGGCCTGCCCTGTTTTACATCGCCACTGCCAAGTTCACCGAGCCCAGCCGTATCCTGTCGGAAGGAGGCAATGGACACTAAGCCACATAACTGCAGCTGCTATTCATACTATATGTGTGAAATACTACAGACCGTATCGTGTTCTGGTCATGGTTCAGAGTCTAATGAACTATTTGTGCAATGATTAAGCCTGATCAGCCGGTCCATAATTATAGGTCTTTGAAGTCATAAATGTTCTGTGCATGTGTGACGATTTGATATTGCACAACAAAGCAAGCCAGACACATTTCCTATTAATAAACGGAGTCACTTTTACTTTTTTTTTATCTCCTCTGAAGTGAAAGGTAAATTGTGCTTACTTCCTTGATGTTACTGTTGAGATGTCAAATTGTTTTACAGCTGGCTGTATTTAATTTATTGTAAAAATGTTTGCAATATGTTTGTTTAAGTACATTTTACTTCATGTAAATTGAGATGGATATGTGTGTTTTTTATTTTGGGAAGATTTAACTAAATGTTAATTTCACGTCAACATCGAAACACTTGTGTACAAAAGAATTGTCAGTATATTTTTTTTTTTTACTCAAACCAGTGGTTTTCAACCTGGGTGTTGGGACCCCTGTGGGGATCACCAGATAGTTTCAGGGTGTCACCAGATGATATATTATGTAGTTTCAATGGAAAGCTTACAGGGTCGCAAACACAATGGTTGTTATATTGAGGGTCCTGACAAAAAAGGGTTGAGAGCCACTGCCTTAAACATCTTCAAAAGAGAGCTGTAAGTGCAAAGTAATGTGCTCATTGAAGCGAGTTGTTCATCGTTCTGTAAATAAACTGTAAAGTGCTTCTGGCCAAAGGTCAGAGTCTTTAAGAGGACTTTCTGTACGTAAACATATACATTGGTACCATATTAAAATAAGCTCTAGTTTACCAAACATAAATGGAGGTGAAACACACTGACTTAAAAGTACAAAAGGTTTTATTTGTATAGTTGAACCAGAGCTGCTCCATTGTTGTCTTTTGTTATCTTTCCTTTTTACTCGATCAGAATATATTGACATACTGAAACCTCAAAACTCTGAGTTGCTTTGTGTCCATAATAAAGCCATCACAGCAAACTATATTTTAAGGCTCAATTTTAATGATACATTTGTAAGTGCAAACTCCTTGGAGACTATCATGTTTTTGACTAATAGCAGCATGAATTCATTGGTCACACTTTGCATAACCATCAAATGACCGCTCCTTGCAACTCTGCTTCAGTAGTAAAACAAGATAACAGCTAACTAAACATAAAAACCTCATAATGCCCAGGTCTAAAGTTAAATGTAAGATCCTAAATTATTCAGACTTTTCTGTTTTTCCCACAGCACACAATAACATGGACAGACACTGGCACAGAGGGGAGCTAAAAACAACATTGGCGAGATGATTTGGAGTCAAGGAAAATTCCACAAAAGCCCAATACCAGATTTATTTATCTCTGATCGTGTTGTGCATCTAATTTAAAGCCTTCTAATCAATTGTGAGGGAACAGGCGAGGTGTTGTTTACATCGCCGCATTATTGCTCCATGAAAGTTGTGAAACAGGCTCGTTATAAACTCATCCTGGCGACGAATTCGGGTGTTAGAAATGTGTTAAGAATCCGTTTGAACCACAGCTACCAATATACAATTCACACACTCCCTCTTTTATTGTTTGTAAAAATTAGGTAAAGGGCCTTTAATGAATGGGTTTGATGAAGCTGTTTGGACTTAAAACACAGATAAGAGAGCACTACCTCGTGACATCAGCAGGTGGGGTCGAGTAATATGAGATCTTCAGTGAGATGAGCAGGATTACTCAAGAACATGAATGGAACGACCCAACTACCATTATGTTTCTAACAAATCAAAACTCAGTCAATTCAGCATCAAATAGGGCCTTCAAAGCGGCCCCCCTTCACGGCAAAGGAAGCGATAGATGAGCAGAGGAAACGCTACCTTTAGTACACACCTTTGTTTGCAAGGCCTGAATCTGCATGTTACCGTTTCCTGTCAATTCGAATCAACAACACTAGTTATATTCTATTCAAATGCCTTCCATTTGAAAGCAGCGAGTTACTTTAGTAGGGGTTTTTCAGAGATACTGATGCTGTGCTTCCAGGCAAGAACATGCACTTACTTTCCATCCTCTGATCATAGCATAGAACAGGGAGGGCATTTGGTGGAAAACGCCAGCCACCGGGTCACCATAGAACCGATTAACGGTGGAAATCCCCCCGAACAGAGAGAAACACTAAAACATATGACAGTGATGGCTGTCTCAGTGTTGTTGATCCAATGGGCTTTAAATAGCTCTTTCCTGTGCATCTGGAAAAAAATACATGCATGGATGTGACTTCCTTAACAAGTTAATATGGACCCAAAAGAAAAACACAAGACCTAAACCAAAGCTTTCTCAAACTAAGGTATGGACAACAGTTGTTTTATGGTACTCAACCATTTTAGACCTGCACCTTTGGTAATAAAGCAATTTGGTTTGGTTGCCACAGCAAGACAAAAATAGTACATTTAAGGAGCACAAGTAGCAAATACTGAGAGGCAAACAGGGCAGGGGTAATTTGTAACGGGCCTAATATATAACCAAGTACATCTCAAGATCACCATAGCAATCGAACAATCTGCAAGTTGAGCTACTTCAAAGCCATGCTGCGTAACATATCAGCTAATAAATATTAAGCTAAGTTTCTTTCTTTCTTTTTTATCTGTGTTTTTGGTGAAAAGAACCTCAGAAAACATGCGCCTCTCCTCCGACCAGACACGTATCCTTGAGAGCATTGTCTGGCTGAGCATTAGGAGCATGTTTTTTAAATTTGCTTATTTATCAGGGCTTTGCTGCAGTTTTAGTTGCTCTTGTGAGGTGGCAACTAACAACCTGGAAAATGCTGCTGTGTGGCTTTAAATTTTAGTTGATACATTTTCAGCTTCAAATCAATCATAAGCGTCGTCATAGATATGTTCCCCACCAGGAGCTAGCCTGGCAGCTTTGGGTCCTGCTTATACCTGAGTTAATAAACTATAACAAACACAGTATAATAACGCCACAGTGCTTGTTAAAATAATACAAGTTCAAAGGCCTCTTATCTTCGAGCAATTCAGAAAATATTTTGCATTTCTATAGCAAGGTCATTTTTGCTGGTTAAGAAAATGAGAAAAGATAAAATACAGTCGATTGGTCAGTCCCATAAAAATATAAATGATTTTTATAATTTACATCTTTATGGGGACTGTGCTGAACCATTTTGATAAAAGACAAGGAAGCAATAGATGTACGGCACTTCAGTCACTCTTTCCGTGAGAATCAGGCGATATGGTTTAACAGCCCTTTACTTTACAGCATTGTAATAGCAAGGTGCCTAAAAGTGTAATAAAATGGGAATTATAGTAATTACATAAGATGCAGGGCACACCTAATTAATTTATTTATGAAAAGTGAAGGGCCTATAAACCTTTACACGACATTCATCTTGATTGGAGGTCATTTTCATTTATATTTTTTGACCAGAACACTGACACCATTTCCATACAACTTTTACGTTATTACTGTGCTGTAAAGTAAAGTGTAACTCATTTAACATTTACAATCACTTCCAAAGGTTCTCACTCTGACACTCCCATTCATACTGTCCTTTAGTGTCAAACATTCTAGCAAACGCGAGGAATGTCCGGTGGTCTCCCCCTAGTCCTGGATGTAGATGATGATTATGCATAGAGTTCCCACAAGTCCGAGCGCCTGGAACCCCAAGAACCACAGCAGCAGCCAGAATATCATGATGACGACTGGCTCGACTATTTTGTCCGCAAAGGTCATCTGGGTGAAGCCGATGCCCAGGAGACACTTGTTGATCATCCCAAACAGGGTCCCCATTCGCTCGCAGTCATCCAGCACGGGCCGCCTGGTGGTGGGGTCATCCGCGGTGGGCGCCCGGGCATCTCCGGAGCCCTGTAGCCCTGCAGTCGGCCTCCTGTGGTCCTGTAAAGAGCAAAGTGTTGTGTTAGGCAAGCTCAAAATATGTCTGTCAGTTGTTATCATAATAGTTTGCAGGAGAACATGAGTATTCAAATTCCCAAATGTAGTAGCCACATGGCACAAATGCAAATGAGTTATTGCACTCAGAAGTCCTGTGCGGCTCAGTGCGAGTGAGTGAACTGGGAGAACCCGTAAAGGCACTGATACTATGAATCAAATGACTCAACTGCTAACTGCTAAGATAACCTCGCGCTAAAGTGGAAATAAAGCAGAGTGGTCAATTCAGGCAGAGTATTGGGAAAAATAGATACATATCATTTAATCCCCAAATCATAGATTACATAAAATATAACTTTATCCAGTTTTACAGTCTAAAATGGCACCGGATTACAATCAAATCACCATGTTTTTTGTTTTTTTAATTTTTATTAAACAACAATTATTAATGGATTTAATTATGTGTTGAGGTTACGTTTTTTGTTCTCTGTGATATTTTCCCAACTACTGTAATATGTTCAGTGGTTTAAACAGTGGTTTACATTAGACTGACTCACTGAATCAAACGACTCAAAACACCCGATTCACTTTGGTGAGTGATTATTTTAACTCGAGTCAGTAAAATGAATCGAACTTCACATCACTACTTTGGACCTCAGTCCTGCAGCTGCGTCTGCGCTGTCTCTCCCTCCCCCTCACGCTACGCTAACCCAGCTGAACAGAAAGAGAAACTGCAGCCTCTGAGCTCGTTTTAAACTTTTAAAAACGGCTGCAGAATGATTGAAATACGGCTCGCTAAAGATTTAAACCCGAGAAGACGCTAGTCATCCAATTAAATATGCACGCGCAAACAGCATGGTTGTGTCTCGATCGTTTAAAACAAAAGAGCAGCGAGCAGGTCCAAACCTGGACTAAACCAGGACCAAACCTGGACTAAACCAGGACCAAACCTGGACTAAACCAGGACCAAACCTGGACTAAACCAGGACCAAACCTGGACTAAACCTGGACTAAACTGGGCTCATTGTTGAGCTGAGCAAAAAGGAGAAACACAGCACTGCATTGGCATATTGTGTATATATTATGTTATTTAGAAACCCAAAATGTAATTTTAGAGTGAAAACAAAACTATAATGAATTGTTGCATTGTTTTCAAAGCACACAAAATATTATTACGGTAAATTATGTTCCAGACCTTTGCCTAATAATTATTAGTTCTCGCCCCTCCCTCTCTTGTCCTACACGAGGTGAGAGCTGCTCATGTTGGTCCATGTTTTCTCTCTGCAGCATCAGGCTGAGGTTCAGAGTCTGTATCTGAGAGCTGCAGAGGCGGAGCGGAGAGAAGAATCAAGGGCCTGCGCCCTTGAAAGAAAACAGATCCATTACATTATAAAACAAAAAAAGCGGTACCCTATGAAAATTTACCAGAAATTATTGTTTTCACAGCAGCATAAAAGCAATTTGTATTATTATTATTTGCTTAAAGTGCACCAGAATGCAGGAAAACATACCTAGGGGGATATCCCCCTAGGTGCTCTCCCACCACAGTCTCCTTGAAATCTGTGGGAAACACTTAGTTTAGAAAGCCTTAATTTAACAGGCTTTATCTAGCCTTCGATACAAACTTACTAAACATATGTATTCCTGTAAGACAACTTTGTGGTTTGTGTGATAAGCATTTCCTCTCCCAGAGATCTACTCACTCAAGAGATCCTCACTATGTTATACTCGAAAGTCTTGATGTTTTTGCAGACTGACACAGTGAGATGACAGTATACCATTTGCTTCATAGCAGCATTCCAAAACACTAGCTCTTAAGACCTCTGTGGCCAAATGAATGGTTTCATGACGATGAGGTGTAGCAATTCTGTCAGCTGAGTATGTGTCAGGGTTTCCAGTAGCCGGCTTGAAAAGCAAATGGCCGGTAAAAATAATTTCCATTGGCAGTAAAAAAAAATATGGAGAATATAGAAAAATATATTAAATACAACATTTGACCCAAGTCAGTGACTAACATAACATAAGTGTTTTCGAGACAGGCCTAAATATTAAAAAAGGTTCAATATTTCTATCAAAAAACGTTTGACTTAGGCCCTTTAGCCCATTTTACAAAGCGCAGTTGAAGCGCCTTCATCGCTCTCTGGATATGCAACGCTTTTTCTTCGTGCTTCGTCACATTTTCCCAGAAAACGGAGAACTACAGGTACATTTACTTTTATACAAGTGTGTTAGTTGCTCAACAGCTAATACCTTTGATTAGGATATTCCGTAAACTCCGTGTGTTCAGTCAGACTGACGCGCTGTCCCACAGCGGCTCTTCCTGGGAGAGTGGCCGGATTTAGAGGCGCTTCTCTCGGTCAGTCTGCGCAGACCGCCTCGGCTTAGTTACCGGTGTTCGGAGCCGCCCGAGTGTGGCAGAGCTGGGTCTGTGTTGAAATGCTCGAGACTGACTTTTGATGGTAAATGGTCTCAACTTATATAGCGCTTTTCCACCTACATTAGGTGCTCAAAGCACTTTACAGCAAGGAACCTCTCACCCATTCATACACCAATGTACGCAGACACTGGAGGCAAGGTGGGTGAAGTGTCTTGCCCAAGGACACAACGAGGCGGGATTCGAACCCCTGACCTTCCGATCATAAGACGACCCGCTTTACCATCTGCACCACCGTCGCCCCATGATGACTTTAGCATTGTCGAGACGTCGCTAATTTTACACCTGAAGCCATGTTAAAGCACGGAAGGGCATCCTTCAGCCCAGCCCTGGCTGTGCAGCGGATGTGGTCAGATCTGGACAGCGTTAGGGTCATGTATATCTTCTGTCGGAGTTATAGCGCAGATGAGTGGGGTACATCCGCGTGGCACCTGCCGCCTCCATCGTCTCCACAAGCACAACTTTATGTTTGGATTTGAGCTCTTGTTGCATTTTTCTCACGTCGTTCTTTCATTAGAAATAGTTGTGTTTTGGACTCACTAAAGCACTCGTGTAGCACTCGGTCTAAATGTAGATTGTTACTGATGATAAGCCACACTCATTATTATACATATTTTTAATGGCCGGTAGTTCTTGTGAATGGCCGACATTGTACGACCCAAAGTGGCTGACAAAAAAAAAAAAGTCTAGTGGAACCTCTGGTATGTGTAATGGCTGTAACTGGGATAATGCTATACAGACTTTTTGGCAAAAACAATATCTAAGCCCATACATTAGGTTCAGAAGTGTTCATCTCTTATTTATTCCTATGCAATTATTGTTAAGTCTAATACTCAAAAAGGTTCTTCTTAAAAACACACACACATAAAAAATGAAATCTAGTCTAACACTGGCACTGAAAAAATTATACCATCTGAAGCATCTTCTTGAAATACTGATAAAGAGAGGATAAATGAACAATTGCAACACAACATATATTCTTTGCCCAGTAGTTTTCAGAGTTCCTACAACAAACTACAATCATATCCTCTGTTGACAATGGATTTTATCACCAGTGACAACGTCGAACCTACCGTTACACTTTGTTTGCCAACAAAGAAAGCAAGCCTGTAAAAGCTGTTCCATAAATCACTGTATGAATGAGTTGTATGTAGGGCTGGGGAAAAAAATCGATTTGATTTAAATATCGAGTTGGTAGGTAATATCGATTCATATTTTTAAAAAATCGATTATTTATAAATAAAAAAAAATGTTTTTTTTGTTTTGTTTTTAGCTCTCGGTCCTCTGCTTAGAGGAATAAGGTCCAGCTGTACAAATGTGCCTCAGTTACCTCAGGATTTGTGTTGTTTTATTAGCTTAATCCAAATACAGTATAAATACTTTGGATGTTTAACAATCTTTGTTGCACACTGCACAGTGAC
The DNA here is from genome assembly GCA_021464625.1 of Proterorhinus semilunaris. Taxonomy (NCBI): domain Eukaryota; kingdom Metazoa; phylum Chordata; class Actinopteri; order Gobiiformes; family Gobiidae; genus Proterorhinus; species Proterorhinus semilunaris. The sequence goes on along the minus strand of CM038361.1, from coordinate 22,737,645 downwards.
TATTTAGTTAGAGAAAGGGTTTGCCTTTGCAATTTTGTTTATGTTGTTTCACTTTAATTAAATACAATAAATATATGTTTTTAAATATATTTATAGTTCGCAGATCCTTTGTTTTAAATCGAGTATGCAGAAAAAAACTGGCTAAACTTGTTAAAGAATGCAGAACCAAGTTTGCCGAACATGTGGACAACAAACCTACCTCATCGTTTCAAGACTCTGTTACAATGATTCATCATGTGGCGCTACTTTATGACCTACCTTTGAACTCGGGATTGACTACAGGTCTTATAATTGACACTGATAGCTGGCAAGTAACCGAGTGGAGCCAGAGAATACATTTTACAGTGAAAACAGCAAATTCATGATGAACGTATTGCCAAAAAACTAAACTGAATGGAATCAAACCTTCCAAAACCTAAAATAATCTTACTGTACCTTTTTCAGGTACTAATGCCGAGTAATTGTAGCTAAAACAAAATAAAATAGTGCAATAGCTAGAGGACCAAAATTATAACATATATAAACTATACTATTCTATAGAGCTTTTGCAATTTCATTCATTTATATGAGCAATACTTCATCTCCTATCACACCATCTATATCATCCTCTGTTGTATTATATTACTGTATTGTAGATTTTATAATATTATGTTTTGTGTACTTTTATGCTTTGTCGATTTTATTTGTATTTTAGATTTTTTTATTATACTGTTTTTTGTGTCTTATAGGCTATTCTATTTTTTTTTATTAAGAATTTGGTGGGGCTAAACAGAGAAATATCTATCTTGTTTTGATAATTGTTTTGTTTTTATCAACTGCACGTGCAGCACTTCTAATGTTAGGTTTATGAAATGCACTTTACAGAGATCTAACCACAAAACAGGCATTTTTTGAAAAAAGTAAACACAAAAACTGCGCAAACACCTCTTCTATATATATATATATGTAATAACCATATAACCTATCAGCGCAAACCGTGTAATTTTATCAGAAAGACTAACGTTACGTGCAACTTTTCAAGCGTTGACAAGTTATTAACGTAAACCGTTCCCAACTGTCTGTATCATCGTAATCATTCAGCAGCTTCCGTTGAGCTTAGCAGCCGCTGTAGCACCGCTAAAAAACACCACCGTGGCAAATGCAGACTTGTTTATGCGACAATAAGGCGATCTAAGGTGATCTAATAACAAATGCTAGAGCTAGCCGATGAGTTAAAACTACTTTTGCATTACCAGGTCTGCTGAGTGCTGAGTCGCCGCCGCCGCCGCTCCGTGCGCCGTCTCAGGCATATGCACTCTCCTGATGTTTTCTGACATTAGCCCCAGTAAATCACGTCGATGGATGACATTGTATTCGTTTGGAGGCGAGGAGACAGCGGACATGTTGAAGGCTGTCTACGGGCTGAAACGTTCAATGCATGCGACAAAAGAAATGTATTGCAGTCCCAGTCCAACGGCTTTAGTGTGCAATAAGGAGGAGGCGCGTTCATCATAGCTCTCAAATGCAACGCTAAATCTGTCGGGGTTGCCAGAGCAGTGATGCGTATTCCAGCTTCAAGTCTGACAAAAACTAGAAAGCACTAAAAAAAAATAATAATAAGGAAAAGAAGGAATACAAGAGTGGTAATATATAACGCAGTGAGCATGTACGGTTAACGTTTATTTATTTACTCCTAATGTTTCTTAAGACGTAAGTTGCCAGATAACAATGTTTCCTCCAAATTCACATCACACATCAACCATTGACCCACACACACAACATGAGAACTCAATTTATAGCATGAAGCTATCGGTAAGCAATGGATACAATCATTTAAAAAAAATAAAAACTACATGTTATTATATATATATATATATATATATATATATATATATATATATATATATATATATATATATATATTAAATAAGGACATCTTTAATTTGCAGTTTCTGATGAAGTTTGTTTGTCACATTGTCATGACACTACAAAAAATATACACTGATTTTATGCATAGGCATAACAAAATAATAAGTAAACAATATGCAAAAGAACCAATAGCCTACTGTAAGATTGCAACCTTAAAGGCACACCACGTAACATTTTGGACTTGTTGCCATCAACACAAAACATGCTCTTAATGATTTGGATGAGAACCTTAACCCTAACCCTCTTTAAATCTCAAATTCTGCTAACTTAAGTTACATCTCCATGGAGATGAGCTGAAGACGTACCTACTCCCGGTAAAGTTACAGTCATGTCTTAGGAGAGATGAGCCGCTCACAGCAAAGGCTCATGTTTGTTGTACATTTATGAGATATTTTTCAATTATGAAAATATATGTATCTGTATCTAAATGTTTGTATTTCAATATTATATATTGGGTAAAATGTTACACGGTGTGGCTTTAAAGTGCATATGACAGGTTTTAATGCTTTTCAAAATATGACTTATTTAGATGGATAACATCAGTTATAAGTTCATCAGTTGCATAATTATAATTGTATTTCAGTGAAGCAGCAAGTTTAATCAAGAAATGTTGGGTAGAAAAGTTATTTTAATTGAATTTTTAAGCTGGTGACAGGAAGTGACATAGAAGAAGGTCACGTTCCCTAGCAGTTTGGTTGCGTTTGAATTCATAGCGCCTATCCTGATCCTATAGCTCCTAGCCCTTATGACGGTTCGAATCTCGCCTCCTGAAGGTGCACATTGTCGTTGTGTCCTTGGGCAAGACACTTCACCCTCCTTGCCTCCAGTGTCTGCGTACACTGGTGTATGAATGTGAGTGTGAATGGGCCCCCTATGAGAGACCAACAGGCCCATTTGGAACCATGAGGCCGTCCTCCCGTGGACCCACCACCTGCAGGAGGAGCCATAGGGGACTGGTGCTATGTGACTTGGGCAGCTCCAACAGCTGCCCCCACGACCCGGCAACGGACAAGTGGGAGAAAATGGATGGATGGACAGTGACAGTGAGGTCTGCTCCTCCTGTGCAATGTATGCAAATTAGCCTTAGGCTTTAAGTTTCTACTAAATGATCGTAAAAGCACAAACTGCCTGCATTTAGGCCACTTGCTGAGGCAGCGCGGTGGCTTATGGTACATAGCTCCTAATCGCCAATAGGAAGCATTGAGGCTACTTTCCCTATACCTCCTTTCTAACTGACAGCCCTATTCGGACGCTCTTATCATGGCGGATGCAGACGCACATCCGGTTTGGGCTTAGACCTCTTACCGATTTACTGGTTTCTGATGTTACCCTAGACTCACTCAATGCCTATTGACTTAACATGGTTGCACGGCAACATTTTTAAATTGTTTACCTTCTTCTATGTCACTTCCTGTCGGTGTCCAATAAGGAAGTGAAACGATAAACGTCACAAAAATTGACTAAAGAAAACTGGGTACAATCTTTAGCAACATCTTAAATATAATCGTATTAACTCAAAAATGTAGTCTAATGTGTCATATGCACTTTAAAGGAACATTAGGGGTACGGGGATTCCTGGGGTAAACAATCACTTAGTAGTGGGTACAGTACTTGGGATTATTTGAAGTTGAAAAAGTTACCTGAACACTAATTGAATATTATTTTCAGAGAAAATTCTTGTATTTATTTTCAAAGCCTTTTAGACTTGCTTTGAACAGAACGCACTGACTTTATACAAAAATCTGATCTTAGGGGTACTTGAAAAGAAATGTCTAAGGGGTACATGACAAAAAGCTGTACGTCTGTGTGGCTTGTGCAAAATCAGTAAGGTGTTTATTTAACTTGAGAATGAGCCCCACCCACCGATAATCATAATTAATAACCATGGTAGAGAAGGCACGGGGCATAGGGTTTGTGCTGAAGAGGTCAGTTCAGTGTCTGGCCGCTTGGGGGCGCTCGCTCCCCTGCACCCACTTTGTTTTCGCTGATGCTGCTCTTCGCTTGAAAGCAGAGGAAAGTCGCTCCGTGTGTGTCAACATCCATCTCTCCCCGGGGAGGCGTCGCTTTAACCTTATCCCAAAACCCGATGGTCATTTTTCAAGACCCTTTTTTTATTTGCTAATCCTCCGACGTAGCGATTTATCTCATTCCGCAGCGAAGAAGTTTGCCTTTGATGGTCGTAGCTCAGAGTTTAGCTAACGATTTGAAGAATGACATAGTACAAAGTGCAAATAGTGTCTCCAATTTATATACCAAATACCTGGGGACCTGTTAGCTTAGCCATCTAGCCTTACATTTCCGTGCGATCGGAGGGAAAACGGTGATACAGCCTGCTGACATGATGTTTCCTCAAACTAGACACTCGGTAAGTTTGTCTTTGCAGATTGAAGTTGCGTCTCGTCAAAGTTAGCACTGAGCATTGAGCTAGCATGCTACACAGCTGATAAAGCGGTGCTGTCTCCTAGCTGTCAGCGTGTCCACTATCTATCGCTCTTTGTTGCGTTTGCACTTAGCACTTGTGTGTCAGAGGTGTCCGTCTTGATCTATAAAGGAACCCAATCTTTTAGTGTAGTGCTAATGAGTAGCTACGTCTCTCATAGGCACAGTTTATCGGATCTATGGTAAATATAGTTTGCTGATCCTTTCTTTGGCCTTTCTTTAAGAAAGGCCAATGTTACTCGCATTCTTACAGTAACATTGCAAGAATGCGAATGTTACTGTGATTCCCTTTGTTGTCATTTTCTGAAAGTTATATCTATTTTTTTACGTATGGATTTGATTTAATTCATGCTAAACATAGTCTATATAACAGGAAATTGATTAAAAAAAAAAAAAACTTTGATTTGAAAGAAATCACTGGCCATTTTTAATTCAGTCACAAATGTTCAAATGTATTTGCACATTAACATGTTAATAGATATGGGATCTATTCATAGTAGTTGTATTAGTTGTATTTACACACATTAAATCCTAATTCTGATTGATTGATTGATTGATTGCATATTAACAGTAGCCGAAGCAATTGACTGTTCAATTGGAATTCACTGATTCCTTTTGTTCTCACTCACTGTTTTTCTTGACACTTTGATTTAACATTTACATTTAGCGGTTGCCTACTCTATTCAAGTTTGATCTAATTACATTTCACTGTAGTGCCTCGCTCAAGCCCGCAATTTATTCTGCTGCTCTGGGCTTAAATTCCCAACTTGTCACGAAAATCTAATTGTGACTGTGATTTTTATAATTGCAATTTATTCGTTTTGAAATAAGAACAGGGGGAATTAACAGCTAATATCAGCAAAAATAATGAATACAAGAATCGCATGCATTTCAAATTTTGTAGGGCTAAACTGCAGGCGTAAGGGGCACATAGCAGCCTAAAGCCACAAGGCCTAAAAATAAACACAAAACAAAATTACACTTTCTGTCGTTAAGATTACAGTCCTGGTTCATATGGTCCAAATGTTGATCCCTCATTACATTATCACCATAGAATGTAAAACCCCCACGTATAATGTTTATGACTCCAGATCCTTTAAGCATCTCATGTCAGTGTTTATTTATGGAAATCATCCACTGCTTCTGTAACAGTGTAGTTTAAATCACGCCAGAGATTAATGGACTAATTGTTTCAGTGGATGCTGAGTTTTGACCTCTCCCTCATCCCTTGCGCTCTCCCATAATCCAGTAGAAACCACTTGTCCTCGTGCCATTTATTTAGAGAGTAATAAGGTTTAGCGCACACGATAAAGCCAGGATTACCGCTGAGGCTGCTGGTTTAAGTGTTGTCTGCGCAGAACCGGACTTGGATCGCATATGGTCCGCATGGGCACACTCTTAATCTGCTGTAAACACTTTTTCCTCAAATGTTGCCTGTCAATTTGTCCACAGCATCTGTTCAAGAAAAATCAATATTGGAATAACATTTGTCGTGCAGCTTTAGGTCAACTCCACTGGACTTTCATCAAATGAATACAAGTTCTGGCATTTTTTCCCTCTTGATCCAAACTTGTTATAATGACGTCTAAAGGTTAATCTCAGAGGTCAAATTCCTGTTTCTAAACAAACACAAACTCATCAAAACAAGACTACTGTCCTCATACAGTGCCCAATACTTTTTTTTTTTTTTATCTTTCGGTTCTTTCCTGTATTTCCTTGGGAGATCGGATGCCCCGTCTGTCACTGTCTGCCTTATTTCATTCTGTCTGTCAGACCGGTGTTGGTAATATGAGTGAAGAGTCTTACCCAGGGACAAAACGACCTTATGGAAGGTTAAAACCTGTAGATCTCTGTAAATCACACCATAAACTAGATTGTGTTCTCAGATTATGAACCAAATTGTGTTAACAGAAAGAGCTTGCAAGTTTGCCTTAACGCTTTTCATCCCCAAGTCCGGCTGTCGACATAAATCAAAAGTAAAAGTGGCTGTGCCTTGACAATGAAACCTGTTGTGACTTGTTTTGTAAAAGTGTGAAGTTAACAGTGTGGCGTTTGCTGCTCCCCAGGCGTCCTCGCAGTCAGGCCAAGCTCTGAAGTTCACCACCTCCGACTCCTGCGACCGCATCAAGGACGAGTTTCAGTTCCTCCAGGCCCAGTATCACAGGTACACAGCCCCCGCAGCTCACTTCAGCTTTCAGCGGCCTGTTTTTCACCTCTATTCTGCTTTTGAAAGGCACCGTAAAGCTGCACTACCCATTTCCTCCTGTTTTCAAGTCGTGAAAGTCCGACACAGTTCAGCATAATCTCTTGGCCTCTGCCCCAGCCCATATATTTAGTTATTAACAGTGTGTGCAGCCTTTTGTTTTTGGTACATAAATACTATTTGCAATACCGGCCTGGCAAGATAATTTACATATTACAAGATTCCACTTTTAATATCTGCAAATTTGTTAAATGTTTTGTGTATGTGTTTGCAGTTTGAAGTTGGAATGTGATAAACTGGCTTCTGAAAAGTCAGAGATGCAGCGTCACTACATCATGGTACGGATTTTTACATCTCCTTTTTAGCTCAGATTTTGATTTTTAGTCAAAGTTTTGCTTTTATATGATACTTCACTTCTCTGTTTTCAGTACTATGAAATGTCCTATGGCCTCAACATTGAAATGCACAAACAGGTAAGAAAGAAAAGGATTTACCAGGCTAGGCTTTTGTTTTTTACCAACTAATTATGTATTTCTCTTGTCTGCTGTAGGCTGAAATAGTGAAAAGACTGAATGGGATCTGTGCTCAGGTGCTGCCTTACCTTTCTCAGGAGGTAAGAGACACTAGAAATGCTCAATGAAAGGCGGCAAACCAAAGCGCTCCATACAAATATGAGCAGCATGCAGAAATACTTAAAACCGGGCCTTCATCAGGGCTTAGTATAAAAATGTTCCTTTTCCTAAGAGGACCTATACAAACCTTTTGGAGTACATTTGGGTGTGATTTACAATTTATTTTCTTAAGGCTAGAAACGAGTTCATGGTGTACATTTTAAACCCAGCCATTAACATTTGCATTAGCTTTAGAGAGACGGCTGTTATGCAAACTGCTAAACAAATACACGAATCTCCTGCATTTCCGAACATGTGTTGTGGCGTTTTGCTTGCAGAGAACCTTGTATCGCCTAAATCGCTGCATCTTTTTTTGCCACGCTAATTGAAACCATTTAAACTGCGATTTCGGTTCAATTGTTTCTTTGTTTTAGCACCAGCAGCAGGTCATGGGGGCCATAGAGCGAGCCAAGCAAGTCACACCTCCAGAGATGAACTCCATCATTCGAGTAAGTCATATAAACTTTAAAGTCTAGCTTCTGTTACTGCACTTCTTTGTATTCTGTAAACATAAGAGCAGGGGAGCGCGAGTAAGAAACTATCCTTGTGATGTAATGGAAAATAACATCTTTTAAACAGTATTACGTTACAGTTCAGAATACCACTGTGAATGTTCTGTCTCCACCTCTGTAGTAAATCTTTGTGTATGCAAAACAAAAAAGGCTTTTTGGCAAAGTAGAGTCTGCGCATCCTTCCTATTTTAGCAAACAAAACGGTGCTTTATAGTGCCTTTTATTGCAGCCCAAAAGGCATGGTTCATCACAAATGCTTTTACTTGGATTGTGTGTGATTGGCGTTCAAACAGATTTTCAAACGTGTTGTTGTGACATCCGCTCATCGACCCGCCTTCTGTCCCGCTTTGATTTTCCCAGCAACAGCTCCAGGTGCAGCACTTGTCCCAGCTGCAGGGCCTGGCTCTCCCCGTGGCCCCGCTGCCCCTGGGCCTGACCCCTCCATCACTGCCCCCCTCCTCCAGCTCTGGCCTGCTCTCCCTCTCCTCCATCCTCGCCAACTACTCCCACGGGACGTCCCAGCCAGGGAAGGAGGACAAGGGCAGGGACTCCGCCGAGAGACCCCCGCGAGCGGAGGACGGGGACAAGTCCGACTAATGCTACAAACAGATTAGCAAACCGTTATCCGGAGTGGGGATGTCAGGAGGTCAGGTCGTTTTTGTTTTGAGTAAAGCGAGGAGAAACGTTGATATTTTTTAGTTGGTTAAAAGAACGGCATAGTTGAATTTGATATAATTTACACGGGTGATAATTCAGTCAAGTTATAACAGCGTTAAGTCCCAGTCTTGTCATACTTTTGACTTATTTTAAAGTTGTTTAGCTACAACTTACACTATAGCTGCAGGCAATTGGAAAAATTATTGCGTCGCTGTTGTTTGTTTTACTCATACTGTGATTCAATTTGCGATTGAAGTTTAAATATCAAGATACAGTTGCGATTTTATACACCTTCAACAAACAACATTCGAGAGAAAACGGAATCCCATGCGTTTTGGAACATATTTGTGGTAGTATAAGGCCACAGAGATGGCACGTTTAATATGTAATTAAGAAGTCACGGATACAGGAGATTTTGGTATTGGCAAAGATTATTGGCAAAGAATAATTGCAGACTTTGCGATTTCGATTCGATTGTGATGAGCTGTGAAGCCCTATTTTCCGCCCAGTTTATTTAATTTGGTGGTACTTCTAAAAGCTAAATAATCTCTTAAGTGGTACTTTTTTGCAAAAAGTTCCAGATTCTGTTTCTAACTTTGCTGCGCGACGGAAGTACAAAGCCTTTTTTTGAAGCAGAATCTACCTTCAAATTTAATCTACTGTTTCTTCTCAAACTCTTACCTCGCAATTATCCATATTTTTGACGATTACAGTGTTTCGTGACAATAATGATTAACTGTAACCCGTTTTAAATCCTGACATCCCCAGTCTGGAGCAAGAGAGAGGCATGCTGGGTAACTGAGTTCAAGCCAGACCAAAAGACCTCCCGTGAGGCGGATTATCGTTAACGACAGGGTGGAGAGGACTGAATACAAAAGATGAGCGTTGAGTGTTTTATAGTATGTCATTGTTTTAGGCTCAGTTCAAGCTTTTAGACTTTAAATAGTGCATTTTAGTATAAGTCCAGGCGAAGTAAAGCAGTCCCTCTGAACAGACGACAAACATTACTGTCTTAATGTACATTCTTTGGAAATCTACCTACCCCCTTTTTATTGGACTACTCCCGATTATTGCCAAGTATGATTAAAAAGCGTAAATTGATTTAAATTTAGTGTTGCGCCCATGAATATGTCCAATACGGTCTGACGTATAATGGGTTGCGTTCACGTTCTAAAGTGATGGAGGGCTTTAGGTATGGTCTTTAAACATTACTTCCTGTTTTGACCTGATGATTGAGCCAATCTTACATGGAACAAAACCTGGCCCAAAGTTTCACATCATCCCCGTCAATACAAATTAACGAAGGTGATAAATAGTATAAAAAGTGGCAGACATTACACAAACAATCCGGCACAACAGCTGAGAATAATCGATATGCAATATTCAAAACCTGAGACACTCCGGTAGATTTATATTGGCCCCTGCCCCCTATCCGCGATTGAAAATCATGAACGTGAACCCAAACTATTGTCTTGTCAATCTCATGTGTTGGGATATTTGATAAACATGTTGAAATCTGGTATTTTAAGTGTTGCATAGAAGACACTGCTTTTAAAAATTTTAATAACGGATGAAAAGCATTGCCAATTGTTGATCAGATTAAGCACCTCTTTGTAATTCCCCTTCACTCCTGCCCGCCCGCTCCTTTTAACCTAAACTGGTCTGCTGTTAAAAGACCAGAACTTCATGAGCACTGTACACCTCTGTAGACGTTTACCGCCCCGGTATCAAGCATTTTAGATACGCAACTGAATCCTTTTAATTAAGAATTGTGCTGGCGTTAGTTCCCAAGCTCGGCAAACTGAAAGCATTACCCCGTTTGTGTAAGCGTTCAGCTGTACTGGAGTTTTCCATCGTGGACAAAGGTCCTAAACTGTCATCTGTACGTGGTGGTTTAAAGGTGCATTATGCAACTTTTGATGCTGAAAAAAAAAGTTGCTATTTGTGTGTATTTGACCTTGTTGTGACCCAGCGGCTGTATTAGTGGTTAGCATTGTGCCTTTACTTTCCAGTTGTCTGTAGGAAGCTCCATGATCAATTGTTTGGAAGGTTTTCACTGCAGGTGGACCCTCTCACTAGAAAACCTACAAAACAATTGAGCCCTGGAGCGTTTCAGAGACCACTGTGATTGAAAGTAAAGGTGCCACGCTGACCACTCCTACAGCCGCTGGGTCACTAAAAGGTCAAATATGCAGAAATATCTACATTTTATTCCCGCAAGTTGCATAAAGCACCTTTTAAGTGTTGCAGATGTTTCCAGGAAGATGGGGGGTTAACTTGTAATTTAAGAACCAACCCTCTGTATGCTAAAATGTTATTCTCAACACGATCTAAATTGTATTCCAAATTGCTGGTAATTACTTAATGAAAACTCTTTAAAAAAGTGCTCAAAAAGCTCAACTTTATGATTAAACCGATTGAGATTTCCATTTGTAATAAGTTGTGTGTCGATGCGGTCTCTTAAATTGTACGTCTATGTTTCTGACAGCAGAGGGCAGCAGTGCTTTGAAGTCAATCCACCCCTTTTTTCCTTTTCAAGTGAGTTATCTAACTTTTTTTTTTTACTGAGTTTTGTCCACCCCTGCTTCTGAGCACATCCCAAATTTTTATAGTCATCGTTTTGGAAAAGGCACTTATGCTTTTTGGCCCTGGCCCCTCCCTGTAGTCCGACCCCCCCCCCCCCCCCCCCCTCCTTCCCTCCCTTTTTTTGCCAGAAACGAATGGTGTTTTATTGCTGTCGAGGGCCAATTTGTATCCATATGAATTTATCAATATACATATTTTTAAAGCATTTTTGTATGTTTCAAAGCTGCTTTTTAACGTGTGTGTACAATGGATGGTGTTGTGTGTTTGCAGCCTAAACATTTAACAAAGGCACAATGTTGTAAAAAACCATGTCCGTTTTTGGCTGTTTCCTTTCCACTTTCTCTGTCACTTAGCATGTTTATTTTTTAGGTTTGTATATGTTAAGATCTTTTTTGTGCAGAAAAATACTGTCTCCTTCTCAAATATGTGGGACAGAAAGATGTAAACGACCAACTGTGTACTCTATTGAGAATGGATCAGCCTTTTAGCAGTAAGGAAGCTTCTCTGGTGCCTTACAAATAAAAGACGTGATTGAGAAAAGGCGTCTCGTGGTTTCTGATTTTTCAAACGGAGATGGAAGATGGAGAAAGAATTGATTTTAATCACCAGGGATAAGTATTTGAGGTCTGACATTTCCAAAGACGATGACACAAGAATAAACACATGTTAACACATTTAAATTTTTATTTATTGAAACAAGAAAATATTATATTATTGATGCCACTGAAACTAATTTAAAATGGAAATCACAGCAATACCTTGTTCTAGAAGTACGTAGTAACGTCCTTTTATATGACTTTTCTTATATTCATTAACCCCTTAACCCCCAATTGTTGAGTTTTTTTTTAGCTTTTTAGACACTTTTTTTAGTTGTGGTTTCCTCATGATTTTGTCGCGCTATCACTTTGTTATGTTTTTGTTGCTTTTTAAAATTGTTGCTTTTCCGGCATGTTTTTGTTACCTTTTTCTCACGTCTTTGTCGCTCTTTTGTCTAATTTTTGTTGCAGTTTCAGCCTTGTTTTTGACGCTTTTTTTTCAAGAAGCTTTCAGATTTCGGGTAAAGCCAAACTGGAGAAAATGTGCTCGGTTCAGGTGGTGGTTAAGAAGTTAAAAGAACCTTAGTTGCAATTAAAATTCAACTCCGTAAACCCCAATCTATTTAAAGAAAATTGTTCAAGTATTAACAAAAATAGGATAAAAAAAAAATAAGTTAACCTCTTGCCACCAGCCTTAAACCGATCTCATTTTCTCCAGTTTTACTCAAATCTAAAAGCTTCTTGACCTGAGAGCTCACAGCCTATAGGCCATTGTAGTGCCAAACTTGTAACCTAAGGCCTACAAAACTCATCTAAGCTTCCTCCTTGTTTTTGTGGTCAAGTTTTAGTCGCATTTTTGTCATGTTGTCATCACGTTTTTGTGGCTTCATCACAGTTACGTTACACTAAAAAGCTAAATGCGGCCAAAAACCTTATGAAAAGCAAAGAAAACATGGCAAGAATGACAAATGTAACACAAAAACAAGGAAGAAACTTAGTGCAGTTTTGTAGGTCTTAGCTTTCAAATGAGGCTTGACTCTGGTTTATAGGCTGTGAGCTCTCGGGTTAAGTAGCTTTGAGATTTGGGTAAAGCCGACCTGGAGAAAAATAATGTGCTCGGGTCAGGTGGGGGTTAAGAGGTTAATACTGACGATAAATAATGAGCCTAAAATATATAGTTTTTCTGTGATTTATTGGACAATAAGTCGATATAGTAATTATCATGGCCTAACTCCTTCTAGTTCCACTTTTACTTGAGAAATATTTTTTTCAGGAAGCCCCAGTGAGATTTCAGCATACGTTTTCACAGAGAGGCTTATTGGCCCAAGAGGGGAATCTATTGTACATGTTTTTTGTGGTATTGGGTAATCAGGAAACCGACCATGACACGCAGGAACGGAGAGACGATCCGGACTCCACACACACACACACAGGAGACGAACCCGGGACCTTCATTCTGCAAAGTGAGAGCATGAACCACTGCAACCCCATCTCTATTAGTACCAGCCATGTTATTTCTCACGCAGAAGTTAAAGTTGTATGTTATAGTAAACTGATCACCCACTAATAATGGTATACATATTAGAGGCGAGTTCTTCCATTATTCCTGAAGGTTCGTGCCTTGATTCCAGATGTTGTGTCTTTGGGCAAGGCACGTCCCCCACCTTGCCTGTCATTGTGTTTGAGTCACTTGTGTGATTGTTTTGGACGCTGGGATCATATGGACAACCAACACATGTGAGAAAGCACTGTAACATATAAGTCATGCTTCATTTGTGCGTTTGGACATTTTCGTTTCCGCAGATAATCTTTTAACCTTGATGACGCATTTTGACATTTATGAAAAAAGGTTATTTTGTTACTGAGAAACACTTGGTCAGTCCCTAATCTTGTCCGTCACCAAAGTCACAAGACTCCTGCAGATACAAAGTTGTAAAAGTCAAACCGTTTCTGTTTGCATGCGAGCAATAGCTTTCGTCTAAGCCAAATCAAACTACGGAGTCGGCCGCCCACGAGTGTGAATTAATGGTTTCATAATATGAGTGACGTGACATTTTTAAAGCCGGCCTCACTGCATCTGTGTCAATACAAACGCGTGGACAAAATGTAAATATCCACTTGTGCAAATCAGGATCAACTTATGCTTTTGGTGTATTTTGATGAAGCTTTCTGAACTAACTTCCTCAAGGGAAAGTTCCTTTGAGACCGTGTAAACACATCACCTTGTCGCCCACACACATAGTTAAAAAACAAATGGGCAACATGAATGACGTCAGTTGTGCTCCTACATCGGCTTATTGGCTGGGACGCGGCCTTGCCTCCACTGATAAACCATTAATACTTGTGACAAAGAGCGCAAAAACTCTGTCATTGCTCTTCACCGAGGGAAATATTTCTCTGCCATTAACTCGTAGCACCTCCTGACATGGTTCAGAATCCCACAACCGCCGGGGCAGGTCCAGGCACGAAGCCTGCGCCCGCTTTTAGCAACATCCAAAGAACAGCACTGAGGACAAAAACGTTGTGACGCACTACAGCATTGATACATTAACTCTATTGTCAACCGGCCACAGTTTCCCATATGACTACAATTATTATCTCTTAAAACACATGTAGGCCTGGCATTTCTGGCTCCATTTGCCCAGCTGGGTCACACCGGAAGGCCATTGTGTTTGAAATTCAAAGAGATAATAAATGCATGTCTTAGCCTCATAACAGGACCATTCAGTCCAAAGGTTCAATGCCATCTCTGTTTTCTTTGAGCAAGACTCTTCACTCGCTCATACGGGAGGTGGGTGGAGTGTCTTGCCCAAGGACACATGAAGAGGACGAACTGGCTTACTGGGGTGTAAATGTCCAGACAGCATTACCTCGTACATGCAGTGAAGGCCACTACATATATCAAACAAAAACGCTAGACACTAGTTTTTTGTCCATCTCTGATTTGGCCTTCCCTGCACAGCAAAGCACATCGAGTTCACAAAGAAGAACAACAAGTCACAAAATACAAAATGTATTGGAAAAGGTAACTTCACAGATACTGGTACATTCTTTAAAAGCTACACAATTGTTTTGAATACAGTAGTTTTAAACAAAGGACACATAATGTGGTGATATTGGAGAAGCAGTCTACACATGAATACACATGCATATTTCAAACAGACAATAAAAAGTGAATATTTGGCAAGTATTTTGATATTATCGATCCAGTGTTGATATTATAATAGCAGTCATAGCTAAACAAAAATGTAAAAAAATCAATTGTTGCAGTCTAAGAAAGGGTTAAAATAATAATAAAACATATAATATAGAATTGCACAATGTCATACAACAATTAACATACAAATCACATACTTTTTGCAGCACTCACGCCCCAAACTGAGCAACACAGGACGAGCTTCTGTCCCGACAGACCTCTTGGGAATCTGTATGTTTTTATAGCTGTAAAAACTGTTGTTAAATCCAGTCTGAGCTGACTACTCTGGACGTCCCGCTGCAGCGAGCCAGGGATTAATACTATAGAGGGGTAACACAGTAATGTCCCATGATAGTGGTTGTAGTAGATAAGGCAGATAGAGTTTTAGGAATAGTGGGCTCCATCAGACCCTAAACAGTCCTGGTTATAGAGTCCATCCTGATCCTTTTTTGAGTGAAGTCAGTGATCCCCAACTTTGGAGTCCCTAAAGTTTTATAGTGGGTCCCCAGAGCGTCTTGAAAAAAAGAAAAAAAGCGTCTGGAAAAGCGAAGGGATCAAATTTGTACAATATCATATATCGGTTATTCTATAATATTACATTACTTATAATCATTGATGTTCATACATACAACTTTTATTTCCCATAAAATGCACATTTTGCAAACGTATTGACTTATAGAAGGCTGGGAATTACTCGTTTAGATAGATAGTCCAGGAATGTGGTGAGTCTAGTGAGGGTTAAGTCCTGGTTTAGTCCTAACAAAGTCCAGATTTCACTCTGGATATGATTGCAATTTAGGTCTCGTTTAGTCTAGTCCTGGTTTAGTCAGTCGTGTGTTTGACTCCATCCAGACTCCATTTAGTCCTGGTTCAGTTCTAACATCGTCACGTTTTATTTCCAGACCTCATTGAGACCCTATTTACTCTTGTTTTGGTTATAAAATAGCGTTGGTTTAGTCCGAGTTCATATCCTTGCATAGGTCTATAGAGTTTGTATGTGAAATAAAAATACTTGTGGTCTGGACCCCGTTAGCGCTATGGCGGTGGCGGCCATGTTGGAATGGGCTCATACTGGGCCGGAGTAGCTGTAGTGGTTTCCCTGTTGAGAGTCCGGCGGCAGAGGACTGGTTGTTGCGTCTGCGGTGCACGGAGGGGGGCGGTGTTTGAAGAAGTCGGACACGTAACGCACCTGAAGAAGAAAAGGAGAAGCGTTTTGAAGAGTAGACTACAGGCAAAATAAGGTTTCATTTAGTAACATAGTGAACAAACAGAAGTTTTGGGCAGTCATGTGTCTATTTGAATTTATTATCGATACTTTCAACTTTTACTTTTGACTCGTTTTACTCCCTCTTCCAGAAAGTCTGTTTCTGTTGCTGCTTTTTTACCCTTACTGTGTAACTGTATTCTGGGCTACATGTTGATCGCCTGGTATTGCAAATCACAAAAGTATGGGTACTATTAAAGCTACTTGGTGTTACGCCACAAATGCAATGCTCTGGGCTTCATTTTTTAACAATGGGAGATTGCTGGCATTAGGTGGTTGTTATTGGATTTAAGAGTATTTATTAAGGTGAATAATTGTCGGATTGTGATGAAATGTCATTTTATTAACCACGATAACCTGCCTATTGAGGCAGGAATTGGACTTAAAGCAGTACTGAGTAACTTGTTTACCTAAATCCTTAGTCCCTCTAGGGGTAATACAAGTGTTAATGGGATGATTGGGGGGTCTTTCATCTCTCCCGGTGTCTCTGGCCAGAAAACCAGAATTGCAACTTTCCCTGCCACCGGGTCAGAGGCACCAATACACACTAATGGGATCACGAAGAAGAAGCTAACAGGCTAACGGACAAAGCTAATTGAAATAAATTAACTCCATTGTGTCATTGAATGTACAATTTCCCTCTCTCCCTTTTCTGTAAGAGTAGTATTTACTCTCACGGACAATTAATGAGTAAAAAACTGCCGAGAGGTAGCCTAGTTCTCTTCACTAATCCATCTTAACTTTGTGCTGAATTTCACGCATTTATGTTTTTGCATAGAAACCCCCACCCCCCGAATAACTTACAGTGATAATCGCGATGAGCGCCCCCTGCAGGAGTCCCACCAGCACGTCGCTCCAGTGGTGATAGTTGTCACTCACTCGGGTGTAGGCCACGTAAACCGAAAACATCACTAAGAAGAACTGAATCGTGGGTCGAACCAGCCGCGTCCACTTCCCCTGCATCCGGGCCTGCACGTACAACTGCGAGAAGACACGAAGATTGTTGGTAATTGTTCACAATTTTATAACATTGACTTCAGTACACACAAAACACACATCAACAACATCACAAAAACATCCTTCTTCCACCTCCGCAACATTGTCCGCCTCCGCCCCTCCCTTACCCAGTCAACAGCTGAAATCCTCATCCACGCTTTCATCACTTCCAGACTCGACTACTGCAATAGCCTCCTCTATGGACTTCCCACCACTCATCTCCAAAAACTTCAATACATCCAGAACTCTGCTGCCCGCCTCCTCACCCACACCCGGTCCAGAGAACACATCACCCCCGTCCTCCAACAGCTCCACTGGCTCCCCGTTCAATATCGCATTCAATACAAGCTCCTCCTCCTCACCTACAAGTCCCTCCATAACCTGGCCCCACCCTACCTCACCGAGCTCTTGCAACAACACCAGCCCACCCGCCACCTCCGCTCAGCCGGCACCAACCGCCTCACCCCCATCACCCGCACTAACCGCCGGACCTTGGGGGACCGAGCCTTTGCCATCGCCGCCCCCACCCTCTGGAACTCACTCCCACTGCCCATTAGAAACTCTGACTCACGTCCAACCTTCAAATCAGTACTAAAAACCCATCTGTTCAAACTAGCTTTTCTTTAAACCCCTTTTTTTGTTTTGTTATTCCCCATGTGAAGCGTCTTTGAGTGTCCAAAAAAGCGCTATACAAGTTTGATGTATTATTATTATTATTTCTTAGTACGTTTTTATTGCAAGCATACTTTCAATTCTTCACTTATGCGGATGTTTTAACAAGTTAATTTCCACACTGTTTGTGAAATTAACCCCCACCTGAACAGAGCACATTTTCTCCAGTTCAGCTTTACCCAAATCTAAAAGCTGTAATGCCTCATTTGAAAGCTAAGGCCTACAAAACTCATATAAACTGATCTTTTGCCCTGCTTTCCTGTCACTTTTTGACACTTTTCTGTTACTCCTTTGTGGCATTTTTGTTACTTTGTCTTTACAATTTTTTACTGTTGTTCTTTGGTTGCTTTTTTTTTTGCGTTTTTGTCTCATTTTGTCACTATTATGTCTTTTTCAAGAAGCTTTTAGATTTGGGTAAAGTTGAACTGGAGAAAATGTGCTCGGTTAAGGCGGGTGTTAAGAGGTTAGTAAAGCGACAATTCAATTTGTGTTTAATGCCGGAAGCAGGGACTAAACTGACATGTTCTCTCCACCATGACCTACTGACTTTAACATTTCAAAATAAAAATCTCAGGCAAAGGAACAGCCATATGTGAAGTCGAGTCCCTGAAGCCTAAACCGTGTTTGCAGTGTTTGTGTGAAAGCAAAGTTACGTCCATCATCCTCCAGTCATTGTGCCGTGCGTATTTTAAACACTGGGCGCCTGGTCTTTGTTAAATGTGGGTCTGTCACTCACCGACAGAAAGAGCATACAGTACATCCCGAACGAAGAGTGGCCCGAGTAGAATGACAACCTGTTAACAAACAAAAAAAAACGGAACAAGAAATCATTTACACTTTACAAAGACTGAACACAATGCAGACTTACATTGCAAAAAGTCATATAGAAATAAGTAACATTTGGCCCTGATTTGAGTGATTAATTTCAAGGAATCTGACCACTCAAAATAGATTTAAAAAATGATAAACTATATTTACTTGAAATAGGATTGTTGTTGCTGATGTTTTATTCTAAATGTAAGTGTAAAAATGTTCCTACATGGACAGATATCTAGATTTTTTTCTGTAGCAAAATGTATATTCAGGCTTTATACAGGCAGAAGTAAGTCAAATTCAATGCTTTTTACTGCCATTTTTAATGTACAAATACTATATTTTAATGCCACAAATGCAAATTTCATAAGATTTGCAAACATTTCATCAAACAGAGGGACGACACAGGGAACCATTGTGTAATAAATGTGGTCAATTTCAGCCAAAACTGCAATTGATTATGTTTTAGACCATCATTTTGGTATTTATCATGCACAAAATGGTTGAGAAACATCATAATGTATATTTAATACCAGTTTGAATCTAATTTAATGTTTTTTAATGACATTTAATAAAACCCTGTGTGTGTGTGGCCTTTCAAACAATCGTAGTACTCTTTCAATTTTCATGTATCTAACTGGAGGGGAGGGAGGAGGGGGGGGGGGGTGTAAGAGGTTAACCAGTCTGAAATAAATAAAACAACACAATAACAACACATAAGTAGAAGCTTCTGAATATAGAAGGAAAACATCCTCCACTCTGTCAACCCAGTCCAGTTAAAGATTAATTAAAAATCTCTGCTACAAAATTTTTTTATATGGTTTAACTTGCATTACCGTCGGAATCTCATAAACATTTATGTGAGTGAAAAAGTTTCTGTACGGTTGTTTCAGACGGGTATTTTGACAAATGCATTTCTGAATCGTCCTAAACAGTGTAACTGTGTAATATCCCACCTGGCCTCTGTGACGTTGTGAAGGTTGCCGGTGCAGTTGATTTCCAGCATGTATCCGTTGCACACAGTCGGGAGGCACACTTTTAAGAAGTGCGGTCTGGGACGTCCGATGGTGAACTTGGCCAGGTCTGTGAGGGACTGACTGACCGCGCCCCCAAACAAGAACGTGCCCACAATTTTATACAGAGCCGACAGGTACGTGTTGAACTGCGAGTTTGAGTGGAGACGCTTGGAGTACACCAGGTAGGCCTCCCCGGTGGTAATCTGGAAAACAGGACAAAACAATTAACAGATCCTGCAGTGTAAGACAAGACACAGTTTAGTTTATTAGTTAATTTCAACAGGGACAATGTGCACAAACATGAATTAAAGATGCTGCAGGCAAATAGGAAAAAATAAATACATTTAGATATATATGTATATAAAAAGAGAAAAATACTTTGCACTCGGACAGTACAACAACAAGGACCGTGACGTCGCCCGGTATGACGCAGCTGGGCCCCCACCCTGGAGCCAGGCCTGGGGTTGGGGCTCGAATGCGAGCGTCTGGTGGTCGGGCCTCTGCCCACGGGGCTTGGCCGGGCACAGCCCGAAAGGACGACGTGGGCCCGCCCTCCTGTGGACCCACCACCCGCAGAGGGATCCGTAGGGGGCGGGTGCAGAGAGGACTGGGTAGCAGTCGAAGGCAGGTGCCTCAACGACCTGGTCCGCGTGCGCAGCTTCTGGCGTTCGGGACATGGAACGTCACCTCGCTGGGGGGGAAGGAGCCTGAGCTCGTGCGGGAGGTTGAGAGGTACCGGCTAGATATAGTCGGGCTCACCTCCACGCACAGCCTGGGTACCGGCTCCCAATTCCTGGAGAGAGGCTGGACGCTCCATTTTTCTGGAGTTGCCCGCAGGGAGAGGCGGCGGGCTGGGGTGGGTTTGCTCATTGCCCCCCAGATCAGCCGCCACGTGTTGGAGTTCACCCCGGTGAACGAGAGGGTCGCGTCCCTACGCCTTCGGGTCGGGGACAGGTCTCTCACCGTTGTCTCGGCCTACGGGCCCAACATCGGTGCAGAGTACCCGGCCCTCTTGGAGTCCTTGGGAGGGGTACTAGATGGTGCTCCGGCTGGGGACTCCATTGTTCTACTGGGGGACTTCAACGGCCACGTAGGTAACGACAATGAGACCTGGGTGGGGGTGATGGGGAAGAACGGCCTCCCCGATCGGAACCCAAGTGGTGTTCTGTTATTGGACTTCTGTGCTAGTTATGGTTTGTCCATAACGAACACCATTATCGAGCACAAGGGTGTCCATAAGTGCACGTGGCACCAGGACACCCTAGGCAGGAGGGTGTCCTGCCTAGGGTCACCCTGCCCTGTCTTTTTTTTACTCTGACATTAACAATGAGATGTTAGGGGGAAATAAGTAGCTTAAAATCTCCACTTTGACCAGCCTTAAAGCCGTACTTACAATAACGATGGAGCAGGTGATGGTGACTGCGGCCATGCCTCCGTGGGAGATGGTGGCTCGTTTGTACGGGAGCTTGATGCTTGCGTCATCGCAGTAGATCCCCCTCTGATACGGAGAGAACATGAGCGTCAAGATGACCGACGGCAGAGCAGCTGGACAGAGAGAAAAACATGTCATGTTTGTGGTCAGAGATTTGTGACAGTGGCATTGATTGGTGCTCCATCGGAAACCAGTAAATTGGCAAGAGGTCTTACGCCAAACCGGATGTGCGTCAGCGTCCGCCATGATAAGAAACGTCCAAATTTGGTTGTCGGTGAGGAAGGAGTTGGAGAAAGTAGCCTGTATGCTAACTATCATAGCCACTTTAGCATAGGGACCTATGATGCGAACTCACTGGCGATTAGGAGCTATGTGCCATCCCATAAGCCACTGCGCCGCATGCCCGTCCCCCTCGCCCCCACCCTCGAGTGATTCATGTGCAACTGTTGATTGACAGGTGCACATTTAATAATACAAATAATTGAAAAAAAAATACGATTCTGCACAAGCCAAACTTTATAAAAGTGACAAAATACATGTTGTCGTCACCACAGCACGGTCACATGGTTTTAAAGAGCTTCCTCAGTAAATGGCCTAAATGAAGGCAGTTTGATTCTACTAAATGAAAGCAAAAGCACCATCAATCAAGTTTTATTTCTAAAGCGCCTTACAACAACCAAAGTTGACCAAAGCGCTGCTAGAAACTTAAGCCACATGGCTAATTCCCATACTGTAGCTTTATGAAACCACTGTTGAGATAAAATAAAGGTAAATGTGATGGATCATTTGAATGTTTCTTCTTTTTTCGCCTTAAATGTCTTTATTTGGACACTAGGTTGTTGTTGGACAATATACAGTAGGTGGCGGTATGCGCTTTTGTTTGGCCTGCACTGAACTTTTAAAGAAGAAGAAGAACAGCTGTTGGTGATGTCACTTCCCATTCCCCTGGGTAAGGACGGTCGAATTGGGCAAATGCTGCTGACGCTCTATAGTTCACTAACTGCATAGAGATCTAACAGTTGACCCGGTGTTCGCCTCGCCTCATGCTCGCATCCCGCGCGGGTTTCTTCCGTCTCCCGGCCCGGGCACTGCTCGCCTAATGTTTACTCTGCTCGGACCGGGCAACTATCTTGTTGTTTCGAGTACTGTATCAGTATCAGGCCAGTAGTTTGGTGAATAGATTGGTTTCTCAAGACAGCAAAGTGTTCTGTAACAGGATATGATTTATCTCCCTTACTGCCACTTTAAGTTGGGTGTGGATATTTTTGTGGGTGTTTTTCTTTATTTGCAGTGGACCAATAGCTATGTCTTTAAGTTAGGTGGGCAGTTATTAGGGGTTGGACTTTAATCATAAAAGCACCTGTGCACCTTTTGTTCTCCCTCATTGTTTTGTTTGGTCTTGTCCACCAGGGGTCCAGGCCAGTCTGAGGGCAAGGCGGCTGTTCCGCTGGGACGGCGTGTGGTTGCTGGGGTCGTAGCACCAAACCAGCACAGAGACCAGGAGCCATGTTGCGGAGTATGCCGACCATTCAGCCTGGACCCCTGGAAAAGAGCCCTTCTCTGAGCCCATCTAAGTTTTTCCACCCGTGTCAATATTAAGTGTCTCCTACTCCCCAAACCACTGATGGACCCCATCAGACTTACCTGCTCCTCCCCAATCAATTTTAGACTTTTTACATCCTACAAAATAAACACCTAAACTCTCTCATTGTCTTGGTCTCCTTGTTCCCTGGTGATCGGAACCTAGGGAGCGTTACATCTTCCCTCATTCGACACAAAGAGTTCACTGGCACTTGTCCATCGGGTTTTTTTTTCTCATAAAATTGTCAATGCATGCAACTGTAAGTTTCTGGAAACTGCACTTTTTACAATTCACCCACAGATGTGCGGTGTACAGAGGTGAGCAGTAGGCTTGAAACAGAGCTAGTTTCACCTGTACAGAGCAGGAGGAGAATTTCCGAGACAGAATGTTAGCTTGTGCAAAACATCCGGCACTGACGGTAAAGGCCTCATCTGTTAAACGATCAGTTATGAAGTGGCCAAGTACGTGACAACATCACACGTTTGTCCGACACTTTTAATTTGTATTTCACATCCTGCAGTTCCTGCAGTGAATAGAGGAGAGGAAAAAAGCCAAAAAGCATTTTGTCCAAAATGGGAGTTGAATCCACATGGTTCTCATGAGTTACTTTCAGTAACTCTAGTTCTCAGAATGTGCACGGTCTAAAACAAATTACTGTCAGGCTGATTCTCAGCGGTAAGATAAAAATATAACCATCAGGCGCAGGTTTCAGTTACTAACTGTAACTGCTTAGTAACTGTTTTTGACCATAAATGGGTTAGCTCTTTATCGAAGAGCCATGGGATGTAGGGCCTCCGAGTGGATTTTGGCTTAGGGCCCCAGAAGGGCCAGCACCGGCTCTGGTATCATCCATATGTACCATCCTGATCAGTAGCAAACACAACAGTAGCACGGCAACTCTCTGCTGTTTATACACACCATCCAAACAGGGCCTTTGTGACTCATGGTTTTACTGTGATTTATAAAGATAGTTAAACTGAATTACGTGGAAAAAGGAGAACAGTAAAGTTTGTTAGCTGAATGCTTCCTTCTTCTGGAGAAAACATGACCTATGGCTCGTCTTATCTTGTTTGATTTTGCATTTGTGTTTTTGTATTGGGTAGGGCTAACTAATTGTTTAAGTTGTTTTTTGTTTTTGTTTTTTGGGGGGGATTTTAGCTCAAGCAAATCATCAGCCTGTGAAGCAAGGTTTGTTTCACAGGCTGTTGTTTGCCAGAGAATGACTGTGGCTCATGTACGATAGGCCTAAAATACTTTAAAAAGTTGTTCCAACCATTCTTCAGCAACACATTCGAGCCTTTTTCATCTTTGATTTGCTTTCATCCACTAGTCCTGTAGTCCACTTTTCAGTTTTTCCCCTTTTAGTTTTTATTCTAGTTAAATCCTCAAATCTTCCATCTGACTAATCTTTGTCTAATACTTTGCTCTTCTCTTTGCAGTGTCACTCACGATTTTGGCGCACTTGCATTTCTGGCTTTATTTCTTCAGATGTAATATGAAAATTGAAGGGTCATCAGTTGTCCTTTGGCGCATACGATTCTGAAATGCTTCTCACTTAATCTTGCCATATCTTTTTTGATAACCAGTATTGCCATTAGGACCTGTATAATGCTTTGTTTTTTAATTGTAATTCTGCTTTAATTCATTTTATACAATTTCATTGCCGTTCAAGCTTTCCATATATTCAAATTGTATGTAAATGTCTGCTGCAGTTGTGTTATCATATTTCTTTACCCAGCTTTTGAACTTTCGATCCCCCCCCCCCTTCTCTCTACACACGATAAGATTCAGGAAACAGCTGAACACACACAGGACTGGTCTCATCTCTCATATATAATAAGAATTTGTCATCGGACGTTCAACCCCATCGGGTCACGCGCTCCCTTGACACTGCCCCCTCCTGTCACCGCGGCAACGACCCTGGCCCTTGACTTGAGGATATGGACTTGCACAAATCAGCAGCATGTCGGACCCGCCATGCACACATACAAGTCACTGGGAATCTGATTAATTTAGGGTTGCACTTTACACCACAATGATAGCATAGTAAGTGAATGAAAATAGCCCGGTAACTAGAGATTACGAGGGAAAATGCATTTTTTGTGGCCCTGTTTTGTTAGAAAACACTAAGCTTCTTTACACTAGGTTATGGTTACGATTTGTCCTGAAATTGACTTGAAGGGTTTGTCTGTGAAAGATAAAAACAAACTGCAAAACATTGTCAAAACCTGCTCTAAAATGTTCATTCACTGGAGAATAAGATGTCGTCTGCTACACTCTTCGTAGAAGATGGTGGAAGTGGAGGAGATGACCAGTGAGAGACACCACGCTCTGAAACAGGGACACCCCTCCAAAAACTGGACTTACCCAACACCTGAACACAATTGCATTGTACAATTGTACAATTGTACAATGACCTACAACTTACAAATGATTTTGGGAGACCCAAG
The DNA here is from genome assembly GCA_021464625.1 of Proterorhinus semilunaris. Taxonomy (NCBI): domain Eukaryota; kingdom Metazoa; phylum Chordata; class Actinopteri; order Gobiiformes; family Gobiidae; genus Proterorhinus; species Proterorhinus semilunaris. The sequence goes on along the minus strand of CM038361.1, from coordinate 22,712,712 downwards.
TGCTAAAGAAGCTAAATGTATCTTTGGTCAGCCTCTCCATAGCTCTGTGCTCAGAGTTTTATCTCATGCCTTTTGGACGTCGTTTTTATGTATCTTCTCAGAAAACGAATCGTTCTTCCAAGTCTTTCGTCCCCATATGTCACTGAACCGAGTGTGTTTATTAAGTAAGAACGACGATTTGTAATGTGCTCTATTTTATTATTGTTATAGAGCTATTGTTTATCTTGAGCCTCTACTCTTGTCTAAATTGTTGGGACAGACACACAGCGACTGTGATGTGTTTGTGAAACGTTCTGAAGTGTGCTACAAATGAACTGCCCTTTGGAATAAAGTTTTTTGAATCTGAATACAGGTGTGTCCATGCAATTGCCGTGTTATTACACTTTGCATATTTCCATCCACTTACCATGCTATTACTGTATTAAGTATCAAATACACACATTTAAAAGCTTATTTATTTTGAAATTATATTATAACCCTTAAGCCTTAAGACCGAAAAAGTACCATCAAATCCACTGAATTTCCCATCCATTCTGCTTCTCTATTGCCTTGACTGTCTAAACATCCTCGTAGGTTCTTATTTCAGTGACTGCTTGGTCTCAGGTGGTGTTGGTACCAGTGGCAGCCTATAGTTTTGTTGTGTGTAAACAGACTATGTGAACATGTTTATAAGGGAGCGCAGGACGTAAAGCTGTCTCTTAAATCTGACCAAGACAATGGTCCGGAGCGTACAGCTGATGTCAGGAACTGTCTGAAACACAAGACTGAAATAGTTTTCCTGTTTTCAAGAAATGCCAGCCGCTAATTGTGCCGCCCAAACCCCCCAAACGCACGGGCACAAAGTAAAATGGAAGAAAAGAAACAAAAAAGCAACATTTAATCTATCCTTGTTTCTTTCACAATAAAAGTCAAGACAATGAATTGTGATTTCCGCTTCTCTTACCCAACTTCTTCATTTTTCTTATTCATAAACGTGTCAATATCTTCATTTCAACATTCAATATATTGTTTAGGCTTGCGTTTTCTTCTTAAAATGTGTTTTGAAACCAGGAAACCATTGTGTTTATATTTATTTATATTTACATCGTCCCAACTTTATCTGAACTTTACGACAATGGTTGACAAGGTTGAAAAGTGCCAGAGTTTATTTTTTCAAATGAGAAGTGTGTATTTATTCGGTAATACCATAGAGTGGCCCTCACTTACAAATGATTTCCTTCCCCCAGGGCTCCGTGACCGTGGATTTGAGCGACGGGGCTAACGTATCCCACATGGAGACACACTATTAGAGAGAGAGAAAGTTGCTAATAGAAAGACGGTGAGCTCACTTGAACATACAGTAGAGGGATGTAGGCGCGCTGAATGGTGTCTGGGTCACGCGCTGCTCAGGTGTGAGGAGGCCCAGCTGCTGTCCCGCTGTCTCTGCAGCTAAACTAACTGGCAAATGCCCTATTTTCACTTTCAGAGGCCACTTTAACGCAATTCACCTGCCTTCGTCTAACCCCATCTTCTGCACACTCTCCTGGCATCTTCTGTGAACCTTTTTCCCAAGGCTTTCTGCATTTTAACTTGTAAATGCTAACTACAAAACAGCACCTGCAGCACAATGGAGGCGTCACAAGAGGCACAACGACAAACAAGAAAAGAGGAGGGAGGTATCCTGGCAGGACTCGCAGCGAAGCCACATAAATCTTCTATCCCTACTATTGCTCTGACTAATGTTACTTCACTCGTCTGCTACGCTCTTCCCAGAACATGGTGAAAGACTGTTGTGGGGCGGAGGAAGCTGAACAGGGGGAAGAAGAAGGAGGAGGTGGAGGGGCTGACCAGTGCAGGACACCATGCTCTGAAACAGGGACAAACCTAGGAGGCGGTGCACCTACAAAACCAGCCTGGCCAGCTTGGCCCACAATGGCGGCTCACTAATCCAACACCGGAACTTTTTTTTTTTTGTACAATTGTAGCTACAATAACAAATAAAGCATTTACTTACTTCCTAATATGCTTCAAGTAATATTCATAGAAGCATTTCTCTTGTGTTGAGTTGAGTTATTCACGCAATTAGAAAATATTTAGGCAACCAAAGTTTTAAGAGGAAACAAAATTAACTGTCTCCCTTTGTGCTGAAATATCATGTTGGATACTTACTTAAAAAAGTAAAGTATTGGTGACTCTTTATCTACAAAGAACTGTATTAATGATCACCTTTTGTCACTTGCTTTGCACTAGACATCGTACATGAAACGAGACCGTTGTTGAAGTTGTGCTTCGTTTCTGTTAATGATATGAACATTTCAAACAGTCCTTTGTAAGTTTGGTCTGTGTTAAAATAGCCGCTTTGATGTGTAACAGGTTCTCCATTACTGCAAGTGTATATAATCTATTTCTTCTGCTTCTTTATTGTTGTTTTGTTGCTTTTGCACTATGTTCCTTTTACTATTGTGAAATGAGAATTTGTATTGTATTGATTTCGGGTGTGGGCGCTTTTAAGTTGTTTGCCTCAGCTCATTCCTTTTGAGCAGAATGTTAACTGCTCTAATAAACTAAACTAAACTAAACTCTCATCTCCTCTTGAATATCTTACTCAGTGACGTGCGATGGGGTTTGTTGCTGGTGAGGCACAAGCTATTGACTCCATTATAAAGTAAACAAGACTGCAGGAAAAAAATGCAACTTGCTGTCTCTGGTAATCTCTTACTTTCACTTACGGGGTGAAAAATAATGTTTACATACTGATATAAAATGTCCATGTACAATTACACTAAACCGGTTAATCGATAATCGTTTGATAAAGTAACCAATTAATCGATTCAAGAAATTGAGCAGAATGTTCATCCCTGGTCTTAATAAAACGTAACTTCAAAATGCAGCTGCTAGACTTTTAAAAGAGACATATGTCACCCCTATATCTGAGTGACGTCCATGCAAAAAATGTCCCAGCTCTGTGGTGCCCAGGGCCACACTTGCCACCAGGGGGGACCAGCCTTTTCCCTTCAGATAAAATCCAGCTCCTGCCACTCTTGGTCTCCTGCAATAACCCCACAGAAACTAACACCACACACACACGCATTCGCTCACGAATAACCGCAAGAACTTTCACTTAAATTCATTTAAATTACCTTTCACTTTTCAGATTCACCATTAGCTGTCAAAACTGCCCTCGGTGCCACGGCGCATAGCAAACAAGACAGATGTTGTTGTGCAACAGCGAAACTTGGCCACACGGTGATGGATAAATTACAGGTTGTAACATTTCCAAAAATAACTCGCGTCCTGTGGTCTAGATATGAACTTAATCAAAAACCTGGAGCGGACTCGGACGCTGTGGATGATATTGCAAACGTGTTTTCGTGCCCCCTCGGACGCGATTAGAAGCATTGTGTTACTAAACGTTATTTCTCCCCGTGACCTTTCTGGACAATCGAGGCCTGAGAAACACTTAACCTTACAGCACAAAGCCGGTGTCGGTTCTATTGGATTTTATTAGAAAACAGTGACGCATGTGCAGTTGAGCCTGTAAAAATAAATGGTCACCGGATCCCCCAAAAGGACACCAGTGTTGCTCGATAGGAGGCCATAACACACCGAATAAGCAAAGCATTGTGATTGTCTGCCAAATAAAATCCCATTGTACGTGAAGTGAAATACCGTAAGTGCATATTTTAAACACAATGACGATGTTGGATGAATTGGTCGCGCAAACATTTCCCGTAACTATTCTTCATTGTGTCCCGGTCTCCTCCGTGCTCCATAAAAGACATTATGAATCACGTCCCGAGGAAGACCTGCTGCACCTAATAGTGTCTGTATTTCTGAGCCAGTGCCACTGAAGGTCCTTTGAAGACGAGCTGCTTCCTTAATAAGGGCCGCTCCTTTTTGGTCTCGCTCCCTCCACTCTCGCCTCATAAGGAGCTCCACGGCCGCTGCAGGTCTAGCGTGCGCAGCTTTGAAGCGGGCGCCAATCATTGTTTACTTTGTCGGCTGGAAGGATAACATTTGGATAAGACACGGGCCATTTGAAAGGAGGTCCCAAGTGGCCAAAGCGGAGATTTACAACCTGGTATTTTAGAGGCCCGTGCACTTTTTTTGTTTTTTTTTTTTGCTTTTTAAACTTTCTTTTTTGAGCTTTTGACCATGTTACAACTTGATCCTTTGCAAATGACATACTTGAGAGTGTCTTCATTCGTGGATGTCCGAGAAAACCGGCATATTTAGTCCTCATGCTAATCAAGGGTGGGGGCTTTCAAAAGTGTCAAAATAGCCACAAAAATTAGACGAAAAGGAGGGTGAAGATGCAAAAAAAGAGCGGGGGAAAAAAACGTGACAAAGAAAAAGCGATGAAACATTGACAAAACTGTGTTACGAAAACACAAAAATAAAAAAAATAAAAAAAGTCAAAAAAGAGCAAAAAGCGATGAAAATGTGGCCATAAATGTGAGGAAAAAGATCCACTGAGATCAGTTTTGTAGGTCTTTTTCAGATGAGGCTTTACACTGACCTATAGGCTGTAAACATTTAGATTTGGGTAAAGCTGAACTGGAGAAATGCACTTGGTTAAGGCGGGGGTTAGAAGGTTAAATAAAGGCTTGAATTTGGAAAATAAATCGCTTAGACTGACAAACGGTCTTTTCCAGCATACAAATTGCAAAAGAATTTGAAAAATCTGAGAACAAACAAACTAATCAGAAACTATTACTCAGAGGCTTTGTCAATTCAACGTTAACAAAGCCTTTGTGGTGAATGTCCACCACTCCAAACCACAGGAGCGGATGACCTCATGAACAAACCCTTCTCTAAATTTCTCCAATGGAAAACTCCTGTACAAGTGAGAGCTTCTTTTGCTTTTGCAGTGAGGCGGCGTTCAACTGAAATGTAATCATGAGGAAGCTGGTATGCCTCTTTGGAAGCGGCATTGGTGGTTTCTGGACTGTTGTGAGAGCCATTATCTGACAGGGATGGTCTGTTTTATCTGCCCTGTTGTTCCAGAGTGCTGTGTTGTTACAGGCCTGGGAGAGAGCGCCGTGGCTCTTCAGTCAGAGACATCCAGAATCTACCCACTGCAGAATAATTGTCTTAAATAACAGTGAAACTCCTCATTTTATACGTATTGTGGTGTGAACATCTAAATAGACTTTTTCGTAGGGCTTTTGCTATGTCTGTGTTTTTGCGTAGGTTTCTATGTTCCCTAGAGTCCTCCATCAAACAAAGGTATACTTTTTAAAGTTTACACTACATTACCAAATACCATGCACTTAAAACATTGACTTGACCATGCTTTGCTGCAAACAATAATCCCAGTTTCTCATGTGGAGGAGGGATGCACATTGCGAAATATGTCGCAACAAACTGTCCTCCAAAGTATTGTTTTACGCTTTCACAATCACCCCTGGAAACAGCCCTGATTTCACGTTGAGAAAATAAAACCCCTGGAATTTGGGACCAGAAACAAGGACCACTTCCTGATGAACTCCGACCCCGTAGCGGAAAAAGGAAAGTGTTCCTGTTTTTCTCTGCCTGGATTCAGGTAACTGTTCCTGGACAAAGCCACAATAGAGCTCAACCGCCCAGCCCACTTCAAAACCTGCTCTCAGTTCAGGAAATATAAGTTTTATTCATTATAGTCTTTAGAATAGTTATAAAGCATGACTGTGGCTAACCAGTTATGCAGGAACTTATGACCGTAACACACACAATCCACAATGTTGTAAAATGAAAAGTTCTAAAAAAAAGTTCAGTGGTGACCTCTTCTGGACCTTTGAGATCTGGAAACTTTGGGAACTTTGGATTTGACTTCCGTAACCTGAGTGGGTTTTGAGGTTGAGCTCTACATCACTGCAGACATTTTTGCAGGATTCTCTGGCAAACAACCGCCAACCAGAGTTAGCCATAAAATTGACTCTGGGCTAGGATCCTACTGTAAGGATAAACGTTGTGGTAGCTGTAGCAGTGGCCTTGGTATAATATGTGTGGCAGTTGTGGTAGCAGTTTATAGTTGTACTGGGAACTGCGCTTCTTTCCTGGCAGTTCTTTGAAAATGTGTCCATTATTCTTTTTTGCGCACTTCCTTCACTATAATCATTCATTCATCATGTTTTAGGCTCTATCTTGAATTCAAACTACTGTTGTGGAATCCATTGCTTCCTGTGAGATGGGGACTTTTCCTGGGAAAGTCCAAAACGGTTGTTTCTGAGTGTATCCGCTGTAGTGGATAGGGAAATTGTTGTACAAAAAGGTTAAGAGTATTGGAACTTTGACTTATTCACACATTCACACTTGAATAGCCAGCACATTTTTCATGGTTGAGGAAACAATGTGGCTGGATCTATCACCGATAACAAACTGAAAGAGATATTTTTGAGCTGGTGTTGTAGCCAAGTTGTGACTAAAAGTAATATTAATCCCAAACTCCAAAGCTACTGAAAAGCCGGGTTATCACAGAGCTACTGTGGACTAAATTCTGCTTAATAAGTTCCATTTGAGACCATTTTTATACGGTATGTGTATACACTAAATAAAGCAAGCACTGCAAGCAAGTGCTATCCATGCACCAAATGTGCAAACATCCAACATCTCTGCTATGATTCTGTCATCTTGGAAGAAACAGACACAACAGACATCATGGATCCTGCTACAGACCCTTGTAACGTCAACAGATCACAACAAAAAAATATTGATAATAATGCACTGGCTTTATGTAGCGCTTTTTTCACTTGCAAGATGAATGCATTATTCATTCACCCCATACTTGTGTGGGTAGCCACGTGTGCCCTGGGATGGACTGTCAGAAGCGAGGCAGCCTCCGACCACCACCAACCACTCAGTCCCAACCTCACACAGGCATTTGATTAGACGACTCGCTCTACCATCTAAACCACTGTGGCCAAAAAAGTAAACACACAGGCATTTATCATGAACAAATCTTTGGTGATGATTTGACTTTTGCCAATTCGTACACATAATATTTCCCCCTGCGTTTGTGCAACAGCCTCCTCTACTTATCATCCATCATTTATGCGATTGTGCAGCCTTGGTTGTGTAATTTGTATTTTGTTTCAGCCAAAAATAACCCGATTTCTAAACTGTAGTTTGGGAAGACGCTGTGAGGCCAGCGATTACCCCACAGTACAATGAGATCTGACCCTTAATTGAAAACAGAAATAAGTCTTTCCTCACTCACATGAAACCACCATTGTTCTAGACAAGGCTTCAAACCACCAAAGACAACATCGACTCAAACCATATGCGCCACTACTGCTGCTGTCAGGGCATTTTGATTGTGTAAGCTCTCAGTCGTACAGGAGTTCTCCCTCGTGGGCAAAACCTCAAAACTATGTAGTGTCACTTCCCTTCGACTCAAACCCAGCGTACAACAAACCCTCTACAAGTACTGCTTTACGAGATCACATCGACGTGACGTGGTAGTCTTTGGGGTTTTTCACATGTGAACGTCACGGACCAAAAGTCAAGACCTCCCACTTGAACCTGACACATATTTGGCAGCGCGGGACACAGGGCGTCTGAGAACCAGCGAAGACATCCTCTTAAATGTGAAAACGGGACATAAATAATCTTTAAAAAGCAGCTGTAACCGGTCCACTCTGTGAGAAAGACTCTACAAGTGAAAGTAGCTGTGGAGATGTATTAATCGGAAAAAGGAAGAGCCCAATAACCAGCATGAATTTCGTTTCCCACATGTAACCATAAATTGCACAATGGCTAGAGTTGAGGGCTGCACAACTATTCGCTGAAATAGAATCATAATTACAATTTGACTGAGTTTAAAAATTGCAACGCTGCCATTGAACTCCTCTGCAAACAACAACATATCTGTGAACATGTATTACGAAATTCATGTTGATAGATTGTATTTGTCATTCAAGTCTTGAATGTTTATATACAGCATTAATACTCGTGCAGTGTAAAATGAGCACTCCAAATTTACTCTTGGCGATCGTTTATAAATCATCAATGATGATTTGAAATTTGACCATATACAAGACTATGAAAAACATTGACATGAAAACATATGAGCCCTAAAAAGAATGGACAATATAATAAATAATGGATTATAAAGGAATACAGTATCAACCAGAATAAAAAACATGGCCTCTATACAACCAATACACTTGAGTTGAATGTTAGCAAAACTGTGGACAAAAATGCTTTCTCAAAACAAAAATGTAATTATAATCTATGGGTATAGCTGCCCGACCAAATGAAAGGTCGCCACAAAAATAAAAAAAAAGGTCACACGCTTTACTATTTAGTTGGACCGCCTTTAACTTGAGTACAGCACGGAGCACACATACGCTTTTGGTACTATGTCAAAAGATCCAGTGGTGAGTTAATATTTCCAAGATCTTGTACTGTCGATGGGAGAGTGTGACCATTGTGCAAAGCCCTCTCCAGCGCATCCCGAAGATTCTCAGTGGAGTGAAGATCTGGACTCTGTGGCGACCGATCCGTGTGTTACTGAACCTCTTACCACCCGCCTTAACTGAGCACATTTCCTCCAGTTCGGCTTTGTCCGAATCTATACGTTTCTTGGAGAGCTTACAGACTATATAGGCCGGAGTAACGCCTCATTTGAAAGCTAAGACCCTCAAAACGGATCTAAATGGATCTTTTTCCTTGTGTTGTCGCCAAGTTCTTTGTCATCTAATTTTGTCACTTTTATGTTGCTCTTTTCTCGCTTTTGTGTGGCCTTTTTCATTGTGTTTTTGTCACATTTTTTGTGTGTAGTTTTTGCCTCTTTTGTTGCAGTTTTGCTACTTTTCCTGTGCTCTTTTGTGGGGGTTTTTTTTGTCATTTTTTTCTTCTTTTTGTCCATTTTTTGTTGCACTTCCATCGCCTTCATGCCACTCTCTGTTTTTTTTATTTAATTTTTTTTGGCAGGCAGCGTAACCTCACCAATTACTCAATGTTTTTAACTCTGACAAAGCTCCTACGCTGTGCAAATCACTTTTCTTCCCTTTGACTTTGCATCATAATTGTTTGACACAAAAAGCCACACTCAACTATAAATCAAAGAAGCACACAAACTGCTCCGAGGTGATAGAAAACGGAAAACGAAGTCTTGAGCACTGACAACACCACTTTGCTATTCCTCCCCTATCCATCCATTTTCAATAAACATATGAGGTAGTGCTTCAGACGTTCAACTCTTATCATTTATGATTGACTTTCTGGCTCCACTCAACTTACTACACCCCAAAATTAAGATAACGATGCCAGCACTTCATGATACCAAGCGAAAGGTCAGTATATTGGCTCACTCCAGTCGTCTTGATGGTATTTAAAGGAATAGGCCACCGTTTTTCCATACTGAGACATGTTCTTACCTTAGCTTTGAGGAGTTCATTTGTACCTGTCTGGGTCCACGTGAGCCTTCCGTAACGTAAACACAGCACAGACAGCGTTAGCATTTAGCCTCTATGGTCTCCTCTATAGCTCCAAATGAGGTGAAGATAGAAGCTACCAAACTCTTACACGTTTTCCCTATTTAAATATGGTTACGTGAAGTGTTACACCATAAAGTATTATTACACAATATTAAACAATGTGGATTTTCTAAGCGGATAAAAAGGGGAACTATATTGTAAGGCGTAATAATACCAGGAGTAATTCGGAATCCACACAGTAAAGTTATGATATCACTGCGCGGATGCTGAATTACTCCTGGTATTATTACGCCTTACAATATATTTCCCCTTTTTATCCACTTATTAAATCCACATTGTTTAATTTTGTGTAGTTATTCTTTATAGTGTAACACTTCACGTAACCATATGTAAATAGGGAAAACGTTGAAGAGTTTGGTAGCTTCTATCTTCACCTCATTTGGAGCTATAGAGGAGAGAGAGGCTAAATGCTAACGCCGTCTGTGCTGTGTTTATGTTACGGAAGGCACACGTGGAGACCAGACAGGTACAAATGAACTCGTCAAAGCTAAGGTAAGAACATGTCTCAGTATGTAAAAACGGTGGCCTATTCCTTTAAATCTCTACTACAATCGATAATGCCTGGATGACTATAGGAGCCAACACACGTGTAGAAGCCATATACACCTCCGACCACTGTGTGGCATGGTAGGCTTTTATGTGTAGGTACCTCCCCCTACTTAAGTGGGCCAATTATGAGCACCAGGTGTTACAGAGTGTGGAGGTACTGTCTTTTGACCGTGTCAATAAAGGAAATCTATGGCAAATAAAGGACAGTTGTCAAACTATTGAAGTATTTTGAAACCCATTTACTTGGTCAGAAGAGCAGCATTGGTACAGAAACATGCATTGGAAGAGCAAATAGGAATTATTAAAAGGAAAAAAGAAGAACTTGAAATTAAAATCAAGATAGCTGAGACCAAGGCTAGGCTCACTGTATTGGCGTCTGCTAAAGTGAGTAAGAAAACTGCTTCACACAAAGTAACATCAGAAGAAGTGACTGTGGGTCTATCACTCGACCAAAATGTTGTTGCCTCATTATCACCTGTGACTATATCTCCAGTCACTCCAGATGAAGATACAGGGGCCGGTGTGGACAACAACCTCTTCACGGTACACACCGAGACTACTTCACACACCTGTGACTACATCGCTCATGAGCCATCATCATCTTCAAGACAGGAACAGATCCTCATATTGAAAGATGCTGAGCATTCCTCCAAAATAATGGAACCCTCGGAGGCTGCCAACAGTAAAGGTATAGGGCCAAACACTGTTGACTCCCCATTGGTGCAGGGGTTTGGAGCCCCTCTGGGGAGTGCGGGACAGGGTAGGACAGGCCTCCATGATTTTCTGACAGTAGCTGCCGTGGAAAGCGTTACTGAGGATGGAGGAAGCCAAAACCATCTGAAATTTGAGATCATCACCAAAAGTTACACCCTGAGTGATGTAACAGCTCACATTTTCATTTTGGACAATTCGTCTTGACCTATTAACAACATGGACAAGTCTCAAGCTCTTTTCCTTCTGAAAATGCCCAGAGCTTTCAAGAGGAAGCGATGGAAAGTATAAGCTGTGGAATGAACATTGAAAGATGACAAAAGTGTGATTAGCAATGGAATATCTGAAATGTAACAGTTTGTGAATGTATTGTAAAGCACTGCATATAAATGTGATGCCCTTTAAAAAAAAATAAAAAAAAGAAACTGGAAAATTGTATATTCTGTAACATGGCTTATTTTTTGCTAAAATTTTTAATTGTTCTAGCTTCTGCTGTAAACAATTAAGGGGCCGGTGTGTAGAAGCCATATACACCTCCGACCACTATGTGACATGGTAGGCTTTTATGTGTACCTCCCCCTACTTAAGTGGGCCACTTATGAGCACCCGGTATTACAGAGTGTGGAGGTACTGTCTTTTGACCGTGTCAATGAAGGAAATCTATGGGAAATAAAGGACATTTGTATTTTGGACTTCTATGGGAAGAGGCACGCGTCAGAACCCCATTTACACTTTGTAATCAAGTGGCTTTGTGGCACAGGGCTACCTGGCTGCTACAACACGTATATCTAAACATAGGTCTCCTCAGTATTAGAAAAAAAACATTTCCTTGCAATTTAGAGATGCAGTTTTTAAAAAGAAAGATTAAGTTGTTGCCTAAAAAAATACAGCTACTCTTTGTTCATTCCGATCAAATTGCGATTGTGGTTACATGTTATTCATATTAGACCTATACCAAACACTTAGCACAGCAAGAATTCTCAGCCACAGCGCATTGAGACCGCCGTTTGACGTCATACAAAGGGTGGAAGTGGTTTTATCGGCCACGGCTAAAAGCTCGATTGTAAATGCAAGCACGAGGTCACAGCTGGAGTCGGTAATGCGTAAATCGAAAGAGCAGAGACGATCACTGCGCTGTGCAAACAATAGTAACCGCGGCACGGCCAATGTAAAGTGCGGGGGACACTTAGCGCAAATGGGACTCAGATGAAATCACAACGGGCTGCAGTCCTCCATTACTCAAACAGCAACAGATGGAGGAAGTTGGATTTGTGTTTGCATTTGTAGACTTTGTTTTCACTGCTTTGGTGCAATAGCCTCCTTTTATTTAACATCCATCATGTATGGGATTGTGCAGCCTCGGTCTGTTCGTGCGGTGTCATTTGTATTTAGTTTCAGCCAAATATAACCGGATTTCTAAACTGTGGTCAGGAATGCACTGTGAGGCCAACGATTACCGCACATACAGGAAACATAAGAACATTTCACGCCTGCTTTGGACCAAACCTTCGTCCGGGAAGCCATTTCTTGGTCAGTAGGGCTCGTCAAATAATCGAAATTTAATCCAAATCGCACTACTTGGGTAAATCAATAGGGCGTTTGCCCGTGACGTCACTTTTCCGAAGTCAGACATGATGGCAATACTCACCAGAGCCGTGGGAAGACATTTTAGTTAGAGGGTGCTGAGGAAAAAAATGTACCCCAAAATGCTTTTTCTGTGCATATTTCCTATTTATTAATATTGCCTGCAGTTCACAAACTACCCACCAGGGGGTAGTGCAGCGCCCTCAGCACCCTGGGTTCCCACGGCCTTGATACTCACCCATGTACTGGCCGATCAAAACAAACAGTACCGCGACGTTTGAAACCGCAAAATGGTTAATTATTGTCGTGTTCTTGGCTGTCACAATACATCACACAGAGAAACTACTTTGCAGTGCTACCGTTTACCCAGAGTTGTGCAGAATAAGGGAGAGCAGACAGAACCATTATCTAAATAAAGGAGATGATAGATTGTGAGCCTCAATCAGAATTTGGACGGGAAAAATCCGAATTTGCGCAGCTCATTTTGTAGCCGGTATGTGGATTTTACATTTAATGAACAGGGTAAAGCCTATGTGTAAAAAAGTATAAACCAAAACAAAATATTACACACATTTCTAATAGTGTAATGTCAACTTCGTATAAAGAGCATGATATCGAATGTTGATGAGAACATTGATTCACTTACGGGAGGCAAGATTGCGAGATCGCCACTATTTCATACGGAACTTCATCCAATTAACTTAAGTTTGTAACTAAAACTTTTTTTGTTTTGCATTCAGGCTTTCGTTGTACAACTGGTCAACTGTGTGAGAAGTTTTTGGGATCCGAGCTCGAGGGTTTATCGCGAAACCTTGCGTTTTTGTCCAAAATTGATCGGCCGTCTCGTTAATCGGCATGAGCGATATCTCCAGCGTGGCGGCACATCCGGGTCTAAACCAGATTCGTGACGTCTGTGAAAACACCCTATATAATGGTAATGGGATTATATAACCACCAGGTTCACAGCCATTTCTTTCAGCAGAAACCGCTAGTTTTGGAGTTTGGATGCGACAGTGGAAGATTGTTGTGTGTTAAATGATACTGGTGCAAAGCATTTGTTTTTGTTTGAGCTGAGGTTTGTATAAAAGGAATATTTATTTATATTTATTTATTTATTTGAACAGGGACAATATGTCAATATGACACAAAAACATTGTGATACATAATTGTTTTTCTTCGGGTTAGGATTACCTGTATCTAACTGGAGGTTTTAGCCTACTGTAAATGTTTGTGGTTGATGGGCAAAATGCAGCAGCCGGCAGACACACCCACACACGGGAAGAACATGCCACTCATGCCACTCATGCCCCAAAATATTTACTCAAGTAAGAGTAAAAAAGTACTTAGAGAAACAGTAATTGAGTAGGCTGAGTACTGAGTAACTGTTTGAGTGTAAAAATTGGATTCAGGTTTTAGTAGTGACGTAAATTATGAGAAACAAAAATGAGAATTATGAGAAAATGAGAATTATGAGAAAATAATATGAACCTGGACGGGGCCTTTCTGTGTGGAGTTTGCATGTTCTCCCCATGTCTGCGTAGGTTTCCTCCAGGTACTCCACTTTCCCCTACCACTTAAAACATGTACAATAGGTGAAGCCTCCGGCCAGGTGTTTCTGACCATGAGCCTGGCTCCACATCTGGAGATGGGTCCCCAGCTGCCCAAGCTGGCAGCTCACTGCTCCTACAGGTTCCCCAGCGACATTGAGGATGGGTCAAATGCAGAGAACGATTCTCTACGGAGATTAATAAAGTATAACTTAACTTAAAAATCCATAAAAACAAATCATTATTAAAAATTAAGTTAATTAAACAAGAAATACATCTTTTTTATGGATTAAAATGAAGATTTGTCCCTTAAAAATGTACTCACAGTGGCAAAAGATTAAGAGTGGCACTTTTTTTACTCAACAAAGACAGATACTTCATTTAATATTACACAAGCAGAAGTCAAAAGTACTGTATGAAACTATTTGCAAAAGTACAATTACTTTAAAAAGTAAACTGAACTCAGGATAGTGTGTGCCAGTGCCACCGCTGTTTTATAATAAGATCCACAGCATAAAGTGATTGCATTCGTTTTTCTACAAATGTCAGTTTCTAAGAATTTTTACCATACAAAGAAATGAGCTAAATACCTTGAAATGACATGGGGGCAAGCAAACATCACTATAGTTAATATGCTTTTTGTGGGTCGTTGGATAGAGATAATGGACCTTGTTGTCACTAATATGATCAGTTTCAACAAAGAGAGAACTCCTTTTGGATATTTTTAATGAAAATATCAGGATATTAGATGTTTTCCCGTTTAAATTTCTGATTTGTCAAAGCATCGGGTGTCCTCCACCGTGACTAAGCCATAGCAGAGGACAAACAAATCCCACGAGCAATTACGTGCTCAATTATAAAGCAGTACTGTACAGATATGCTTGCATTTATTTTTTGCAAACAGGCTCTCTCAGTCGTCCAGGTGTGTTGTATAATAACCGGTTTCAAAGGCAGTTATGTAGAACTTCTGAACTGAACTAACCTGATGAAGCCTCCAGAGTGAGATGAAACGTCTGCAACTTATTTTAAAACCTTTTTCGAACAATAACAGTATGATTAGTTTGTATGGTCGGGACAGAGTTTGACAATAAACCGGTTGAAAAAGGTTATTCCAGTAAAACAAGCCTACACAAACACCTGTGGCCATCTCGGTTTCTATAAAAGCTTTTCAATCTATCAGGACAAATAAAAGTGAAGTCATTTGTTGTTCCTGATTGGAAACATACTGTATCCGTATCAAAAGTAACAGACCGAGCCCACAGGTTTGAAGGAAGTAACTATTGTGTCTCGACTGTTTCAAATACTTTGAATAGAGGTTGCACGACGCAGTTACAGATACAAAGTAGTGATGATTCAAACATACACAATGTTCATTCAGCGCTCTCGCCCTCGCTGACAGCGCAAGTGCCGCTAATTAATGGGTGGCGCGGCTTCAGTTTGCACTGGAGATTGAGGGAGGTGCCCGAAATAGATTTAATAAAAGGAAAAAAAAGGATCTGGATTACTATAATTTCTACAATCTGTTGGTCTATCCCAGCTGATGTTTGTGAGTGGGGCGGGGAACACCCTGGACAATCCTGTTTTAATGACGAGGCTTAACATTTTGGGGCAGGCCAAAGTAATCCCTATTGTCAGATTACAATGGGAAAAATCATCAATGAGGTCGTCAAAGAAGTCCGTCCAAAGTTCATTCAGTTCAACATGAGCAATAATCATACGCAGATTGAGCAAAACATTATGGCCACTTGCATATACAATGTTTACTCGGGATTATCTGGGTCTTATTGTGGGATTTGCTTTATTGGGCAGTGAGTAAACAAGGTTGACTAGAGTCCAGCTTGTAATGATCAGAGCGTCTCAAAAAACACAGCTCTTGTGGGGGTGTTCCCAGTCTTGTTCCAATATTAAACTCTTTTTGGTTAATAAATAGAAATGAGGTACTAAGGACGCAAAGAATTCATGATGTGCTGGAGTGCTAGAAACAGTATCAGTATAAGAAGTGTTTCTTGTTAGAATGCAGTTTCACTCTGACAGAGGTTTAGAACTGCAATACTGAAGTAGGTCTAAGTAATAATGCATGTCAAAATGCTCCACTCAATGAATCAAACTTTAATCTATGTAAGTATGATTGTACTTTGACGATTTTTGAAATATTTTGCGAGTTTTCTCCATGAACATCTCAGTTTTAATGGCACCTACAGACCATATTTTGCTGTGTTGTACTTAACAATACCATTCATTTTTGCTTTAGGCTGTGTTAGAAATGGCTTATCTCAGTTCAATTTTGCGACACAATGGGCCCGATTTCCCGCCTGGTGCAACAACAGCATTGCTCAAAACTAAGTTGGAATCTTGTGTACAAACAACAGTGCACCGGTGCTTTCACCAGTAGCCAGAGGGCGGCGCTTAGAGAAAAACAGGGTTGACGGGGGCGTGGTGTGCTACAAACAGCACTGATAACAACGAGCCCTTCCTACCCGCCCCCTTTTCCTCACATTAACATCGCGTGCAGTCTTGTTCATCCTCTCAAGCTGTCGCAGGACAAACTACAAACAATGTCTCCCACTGTGAGTTAAACACTGTCCCATTTCCCGAATATATCGACGATCAAGCTCTGTTAATCTCTTACTCCCCACTTTGTCAGCTTTACCCAAATGTAAAAGCTTCTCGACTGCAGTGTAACACCTGATTTGAAAGCTAAGACCTACAAAACTGACCCCGCTGTTGCCATCACCTTTTAATAAGATTTTTTTGCATTTTCACCATTCAAGTCTTGTTTTTGTCGCCATTTCGATGCTTGTTTTTCGAGAAGCTTTTAGATTTGGGTAATGCCAAGCGGGAGGAAATGTGATCTGTTCAGGTGCGGGTTAAGAGGTTACAATATTCTAGTCTAGTACGCTCTGCTGGGATCATAAATTGGCACCACATTCTGCAGCCATGTTAGAGCAAAAGCGCAAATGTCACGAAATGACTTTGTGTCCATTTAAAGTCATATTTGTCACTGTCTTTTTGCACCGTGAGCCTGCAGGGCATGTCCATCTCCTCTGCCCTCCTCAATCAATGGGACGGTCCGCCTGAAACACATCCCCGTCTTGAGTCCACCGCATTCACACATATATGGGCTTTTTTCGACGCACAGACCCGGACATTTTGCTTAGTGTCGAAAAACGACACCTGCAACCTGTCCCCACCATGGCTGCTGCTGCTCCTGCTGCTCCTGCCGGGCCTCATTCTCGAGTCCGCGACAAGAGGCGACACGCTTTTTCACTGCACAATGATTATAAACAAAGAAGCGATGACAGCCCACCTCCGTGCTGTAATAACACATCTTAAATGTCACACGGACTAAAACAGCCCGCGTGTGGAAGACACAAAGCCGGGAAATTTCAAGGTATAGACACAGCTACTTCACGTGGTATTTGGAGTTTGGAAGAAATCTGTGGCAGCAAAAAAGATATATATCGCCAAATTAGTGTCGTATCAGGTGAAGCTGTATCCATAAGAAGCCACAATATACCGCGAAAATAACTTCCATCTGCAAAATGCATTGTAAAATTATTTTGGTTTTCCACGTTTTGTTCCATCCTGATTAGATCACATTTCAAGTAGTGGAGCAATGCAATGGGATTACGATTGCAAAACTGGTCATTAGATTATAATCCCTTTATCAAGTAGCTATTGATGACTCTTTGTAACGAAAACCGAAAACTGCAACGTCCGGCTTGAAATTCCAGACATGATTTTGAGTTTATCTCTTCTAAAGCAAAGAATGTTGTGGTCCATTGTCTATTCTGTGAGAAACAAGACGTTCTGAACGGCGTAAAACTAAGTGGGGCAGACTTAAACAGCCTGAGATTTAAAAAGACAAACCTAAAGTAGCCAGTAATCGGTAATCAGAACGCCTTTGAAAAAGAGTCATCAAAGAAGCAGATTACACTTAGACGGTGTAATCAATAATCACTTATGGAGTAGCACTGGTCCTGATTTACTCATTTGTACGGCATTGTTTGGATATAGTTAGATGAACACATTTCTTAGGAATTTAGTTTAGGAAAATATTGCACTAATACCGTTATTTAAGGCAGTTCAAGCTTTTTTTTCCTCATATAGTGCAGGTCTGCTCAGAATTAAAGTACAAAACAGTGAATAAAGCTGTAATACATGTACATTTACAGTGGTCTACGTCGGTGTTTCCCGAGCACTTAGCAGGGAGTATTTGCAATTATTTCAGATTAAAACTGAGTAGGATTTCAATATTAATAACAGTTTTTCAGTAAAAGGTTGGATTTTGATCTCAAATAAACTAAATGAATGAACTAAGTTTAATTGCTCACTTTGTATCAGCATTGGCAAAATACTCGGGAGGAACTCGAAGAATAAATGAACGACTCAAGGGCTGCGTGACACAAAAGAGGTTGGGAACATTATGTCCCCCGCCTCGGTGCATTTTCTCCAGTTCAGCTTTACCCAAATCTAAAAGCTTCACGACTGGAGAGCAACAACGCGATGCCTCATTTGAAAGCTAAGGTCTGCAAAAGTGACTGTAACTCTTTTGTCACGTCGCTACTGCGTTTTGTCACATTTCTGAAGCATTTTTGTCACTTTTTATTATGTTTTTGTCACTTTTTGTTGTGTTTTTGTTGTATTTCATGGCTTTTCCGGCACGTTTTTGTTGCTTTTTCATCCCCTTTTTTAAATTGCTTATTTGTCATATTTTCGTCACTTTTTTATTGCAGTTTCGTCACATTTTTGTTGTGTTTTCATCCTCGTTTTTGTCGCTATTTTGATGCTTTTTTAAGCTTTTAAATTTGGGTGAAGCTGAACTGGAGAAAATGTGCTCAGTTCAGTAGAGGTTAATCACAATCAGCCCTTTTGTATCTTTAGAGCGAGACACTCCACCCACCTCGCCTGCTTGGATTGTTGTTGGTGCAGATCGGCGGCAACATTTCCATCAATCAGCCCTTTGGCCACTGTGGCTACTAATGCCCACCACCAGAAAGTGAGGAGTTAAAGAAACATGCAGTATACGAGCGCGCGTGGGTGTCTTGAAACAAAAGGCGATAATAAGTGTGATGCGTAAAGGTTTTCTTCCAGCAAATAGATGAAAAACCCGGAGCAAGTTGAGGAAAAGTTGGTGTGTATACTCATTCAATTTGACATCAACATATCCCGACTCAGCAAATCAGCTCACACTATACTTGGGGAAACGAATATGACTCACTGACTCAAACCTTAGACTTTTGCTACACTGAACTACCTGGAGGTATTGTTATCACATTATAACCACACCAAAACCGTATCTAAATTGCTTCATCGTATAGCAGGGCGTTACACTCTTGCTACTGATATTGAATGATTTATAATTGCAGAAAGACCCATTGCCACGCGTGTGACAAAATAAAACACGCGCCTGTCAGACAGTAACGCAAATGTATGAATGCATCTGACGCGCAGGATCGTGAAAGGGTTTTTTTTTTTTGTCGTGAGTGACCACGTGCAATTCAACCACCTGCGTTGCTCGAATCTAGCAGAACCACCAGTGACCTAATAATGCGCGGATAATATGGCCGCGTGATTGATACGTCATGTAGGAATTATAAGCGCCGCTGAAGTTGTTGGGAAATCCACGCGTCACTTTGCCAACTTGCCTCCTCTCGCTCCAGATTGCGGTGATACATTTCAGCCATGTTGTTGTCAGCACGGTAAAGAGGTTAATAACCGCGTACTCACCGACGAGCACGCAGAGAATATCCACCAGCACCAGGAGCAGTTTCTTCCGTTGTTCCGTCATGTTTCCACCGGCGCTGTGTCTCTTGCATAAATGTACTTTTGGAGAAACACTGCAAACGTTTGAATCCGGGACAGCTGCGCGTTCAGTAGGTGGCTCTCAGTGACTCTTGGATCTTGTTCTTCCGGCTCCGCACCTCGGTCTGTCCCAGCCTCTCCACCTGAGCGCTCGCGACTGCACTGTGCCAGGTGAGCGCGCGTCAGGAAGAGGCAAATTACGCAACGCCCTGCCTCTCTCTTTACGCACGGCCAGGGAGTCTTGGGCGCGTCTTGGGTTAGTACACACAACAACAGCGCGGGGGGAAAGTGAGAAATGTGACTACTGACATTACAGACGAGAGAGTAGAGTTAGAGTATCATTCTGTACGTTTTACCTCTACTTCAGTAATATTGTAATGGAGTGTCTTTAGTCTTACTTGGTAAATAGGTTTCATATACGTGTCTTATATATGGTCTTTCTTTGGAAATATTAGGACTTTCACAGTTTCTCATCCGTTTAGTCACAACTGAAACGTGAATCAGACTTTTACACTGAAACATTACCATTTTCTCCAAGTAGTACTTTTTCCACTTTTACTTGAGTATTTATATGGGTCGCAACTTTTTTCCTTTTTACTTGAGTATAATTATTTCAAAGGACGTTACTCTTACTTGAGTAATGGGCTCTCCAGTTTCACCCATAGTGGCTAACCTCTACATGGAGGAAATGGAGAGGAATGCCTTGGCCTCATACCCAGGAAACAAACCCAGCCACTGGTTCAGATATGTAGATGACACGTGGGTCAACATTAAAGAGAAGGAAGTGGCACTTTTTAGAGATCACATCAATGCTGTGGACCCCAGCATTAAATTCACTCGGGAGGACGCTAAAGAGAAAGAACTTGCCTTTTTAGATTGTAAAGTTATCATAGGGGAAAACGGACAACTTCAGACAGAGGTTTACAGGAAGGAAACTCATACTGACCAGTATTTGATGTTTGACTCAAACCATCCACTTCAGCACAAACTAGGGGTCATCATGACGCTCAGACATAGAGCGAAAGAGGTGCCTACCAGTGCAGAGGGAAAGACCAAAGAGGAGCAACATGTCCAGAGAGCCCTCTCAGACTGTGGCTATCCTAACTGGTCTTTCACTAAAGCACAAAGGGCAAGAAGACCCAAAGAACAAGAAGAAAGGGAGTTGCAGTGCCGTATGTAGCCGGGGTCTCAGAGAAACTTCAGAGAATCTTTAGGCAGCACAGGATTCCAGTGTACCACAAACCGGTGAACACACTGAGACAAAAATTAGTTCATCCAAAAGACAAAACTCCGAGCCACAAACAAAGCAATGTGGTTTATTCTATTCAATGCAAAGAAGAAAAATGCAAACAACATTATATTGGAGAAACTAAACAAATTTTACAGAAAAGACTTTATCAACACCGAAGAGAAAGCACAAGGACAAGGACTTCAACTACTGAGTACAGAAGATGACTCAAGTACCTTCATTGAACATGGTCTTACTTGAGTAATAATACACATTTATCTTCAGAGGGGGATTTGGATTGGCAGTAGGCCTATAGTTTTTACCTTTACGGGGGAGTAGGGAAAAAACTCGCCTTGTTTTGGGGTTAAAAGATTAAAAAACACGGGATTAAACAACAATATAATAAAAAAAAATATTTGTGAATGTGATAAAACTGGTGCGCTTAGTTACGCACAAAGACCAGCCTGGTACGTAACAACTCGTCTAAGCTCAGATAAGAACATATCTCAGTATGTGGAGGGACTAGAAATCATTCTTTGCTCAAGTTCCACAAAGCTCGATGCCGCCCTCTTGTGGTTATTCATAATGACTCATATTAGGAATTGTGAGAACTGATTATCGTTCTCCTTATTTACTCACTAAGGGCCTAGCTGTAATTATATCGATCTGTTTCAGTCCTTTACAGATCGAAATTCAATGTTCTTCCAAACTGTAGATTTTGAAGCCTGATCAAATCTGTGAATTGTTTCCACAGTTTGAAAAGTGGCCACACCTTTTCACTCAATCATTTCACTCAAGTACAAGTAAAAAGTAGTGACCCAAATAAATACTTAAAGGCACACTGCGTAACATTTTGGACAATCACTACACTGTTGCCATCAGTACAAAACATGATGACCAGCTCGACACATATGCCATTTCTGGAGTGGGTAATCAATGAATGGATTTGGATGAGAACCTAACATGTTTAAATCTCAAATTCTGCTGACTTTAGTCAACATCTCCATGGAGACGAGCTGGAGACGTATTGCTTGTATTTTAATTTCATGCGATGTGGCTTTAAGTAAAAGCAAAAAAATAAGTATTTTAAGTAGTAAGAGTGTAAAAGTCTGATTTACGTTGTGACATAAATTATGAGAAACAAAACTTGTAATAATGTGACAATCCTAATATTTCTACAGAAAATACCATACACATTTATTAAAATAAGAATATATATATTTCTGAAGCAAAAAGGGCACAAAACATAAACTATATATATTTTAGGTCGGCATGAAGCTTTTTCAACTTGAAAATGTACTCACATTGGCACAAGTAACTTTTTCTTTTTATATTTTTGATCATGTGGTTTGTGTCGCCCCCAGAGGCGGGTAGTACTCCGTTACACTAAGTTTTTAAGCAAATAGTATTTTTTAAGAGTAGTTTTATCATACATTACTTTTTACTTTTACTTGAGTAAAAATAATTGTTACTTTTTTCTCTGAGTAATATTTAAGCGACAAATGCTTATATAAACATTTTAAATTTTCTGTAAATATCATGTTTTCCACATGAATTTACATTTTGTTTCACACTATATATGGTGCTATTGAAAATAAATCAGACTTTTACGTTCAAGCATTTACTCAAAGTACTCAAGTAACATTTTCAACGTTTTTTATTTTCACTTGAGTAATTGTTTGGGTCACCTTTAACTTGTACTTGAGTAAAATTACAGAATTTCCTAGTAACGTCACTCTTACTTGAGTAAATATTTTGACTTCTCTACCCACCACTGTTTTTTTACAGTCAAGAAAGAAGTGTGTGTTTTGTAAATGGTTAGTTATGATCCAAACTCTTTATAACTTAATTGCGTAGGTTTCCTCCGGGTACTCCGGTTTCCCCTACCACTAAAAACATGTACAATAGGCCCAGGGACTGCAGGTGGAAATTAGCACAAGTGCTATAACCTGGTACAATGCATCTCTCCTTTCTGAGGCTAATGTAGATTGTACACTGTCCCTGTTCAAATAAATAAAAAAAATAAAAAAATTGAGGACATTTATTCACAGCAGATTTTGCAACTTCACAGTAATATAAACGCTTGTTCACAACCAATACAAAGGCTTTAAACATAGCTGCACAGCACACAAAGGTCATGTTTTGGTCTGCTTTTACAATACACTGAAAGACAAAACACACTTTTACACTTCTCATCAATCGATACAAAAAATAAAATAAAAGAGTCAAATGAAAAAAATACAAAATTAAGCCACAGTTTTTGCGCTTTACAAAAGTAGTGTCACACCGGCAAGTACGGATCACATTGCATTGAACTTTGTGGCAAATCCATTAAGTCTTTAAAGAGTGAATCGGGGAATGGTAAACCTGAGAAAGAAGGGTTTTGCTGCATTGGTTCGATTTGAGAGAAAGAATCCAGAGGTTTGGACATAAAACTGTTCAGGTCGACATTGCGTAACTGGGAGGCAACACGAAACGATGAACAGGCGATGTCCGGATGCTGCAAATTGTAGAAAGTGACAAAGTCGCCTTCTGTGCTGTCGTGACACTGCTCACGGACGCCCCCTTGTGGTTGATTATTGTGCCTTACATCGGGATAGCTGTGGCGCTGCAGCTCTAATAATGATGCAGATTCAGCATTGGAGAAGAATAAAGTTGAATAAATGACGGGGCAGGAATTGAAGTTTGTGTCCGCCATATTTGTTGTCCTGGCACCTGTCTGGTACTTGGTTTCGCAGTCGACGGGATTGTTCCATTCATAGTCTTCAGTTTCTCGGTTGCTGAGCAAAACCACGTTAGAGTATTTGATATCAGGTTTGGGGAACTTCATTCCCTGAAAAAGACACACGAAAAATAGTTTCAATGAATAATAATTACAAATAATAGAGCACACTCAGAGCATTACAAATAAAAAATAAATAAAAACTGAATTCCTCAAGTTTTTAAGCCAGAGGTATTTGAGCATAAAATGTTAGCTGCTGCACCAACTTAGCTCTCACAATACCATCCACACACCCCAATTGTTCTTATGGATTAATTACACTGTTTTTCAACAAACTTGGTCAGTTTTGTGAGCTGATTTTGGACAATTTCGATGTGCTGAATCCCATAAAAAAATAAAAAAAATAACATGGTTTTGCTCAATCGGGTACATTTTTCTCCCCCCTCAGACACATTTTTCCCAAAGGGTATAGGTTGCGTTCATGTTCTAGGATTCTATTTCAGGTCCAGGGCAGGTGCCAAAGCAACTGCATCTAAGACCGTTTTTGAAAGAAATGTCCAAAAATAAAATGTCCACATGTTTTCCCTGATTATTTGACAGTGATTGGATTCACAAACCTGCCACATTATCCTCATGGCTGAATGTCTCTATCTACTGACCAACATCACGCTCATGCTTTTGAATATTGTCATCACTTTTGGACGCCTTTATAAGGAAATATTTCGACACGGGTGTGCTGAAAGAGATGACTTTAAACCTTGTGACAGTTCTTGTTTCATGTAAATTAGCCCAGGTCAGGCCAACACACACCAGAACGCATCTGACGCGCATCCATGTGGGATTTCAACACACACTAGAGCGTCACAACACTCTAGAGGCTTTTCTCAAACCGTGCGGGGCTTTAAACACGTGGTTTATACATTCATCATAAATAAAAGAAGACATGTATGTTCGTGTTGTGAGAGAGAGGAAACGTGGGTCTTTTTTGCAAATTAATAGCGAGTTGGCGACAGACACGGGTTTAACTCTGAATCAGAGCGGGAAACCATAGAAATAAAGTTAACTGATTTAGACTCTGACGAGCGATTCATAAAAATTGCTGAATATTTGTATATACTCATTAAACACAAAATCTGCGTTTAAAATATAGGTCTCTGCTCTGACGGCAAAAGATAATTTACCTTATTACAAGAGAAATGCACTGGCAACACCGCCTTTAATGCTATTTTTACATGTAGCATCCACTGCCCGTGTTCTATAGTTCTTATATAAAAATATTTACCGTGACTGTTTTAGGGCTCCATTTGGACACGCTACTGTGTGATGGGTCTGGGACTTCTTGACAAAGCGTCCCCTTTACTCTACAAACATGATGAATAATACATTTCCTTTAATTGTTAAAAAGTAATTGAGAAGAATGTGATGTCATTAAATAAAGACCAACTAACGACGATTGCTTACATTTTATTTTGTGCCACACAGACCATCACGATCAGCACCAGCGAGATGAGCGCAACGGAGAGGAGGGAAAACAGCACAACATTGTTTTCTTCTGGACCTGAAAAAAAATAAAAAATAAATAATAGACACAAATGTAATTGAAAATGAGTCAAGTTTATGTCTGTTGACTTACCTATATTGGCAGAGGTGGTTGGTCCGATCGCCCCTGCCCCGGCGTCTGTACTGGCTCGCATCCAAAACTCATAGATACCCGGAGTCAACGAGTCAACAGCGTGATGCTCAAAGGCGCCGTGCAAACATATATCTGCCATATTCACAAAGAAAGAACCAGGGTGACATGCTCCTAAAGGATTTCTACATCGTTTCTCCACAACCTTGATGGTTCGGATGAGATTCATTTTCTCTTTGTGCACCAAATAATTTACTTATGAGCACAGTGAGCGCAACGTATCAAAGTGGGGGCATTATGCACTTTTATAGGAAGCTAAGACCCACAAAACTGATGGTAACTTATTTGTTGTCGTGTTTTCATAGTTTTTATGTCATATTTTTGTCATGTTTTTGTTGCATTTACATCTTAGGACTTTTTGACACTTTTTTGTCGCGTTTTCATCACATTTTTGCGACTTTTTTGTTGCGTTTCCATCCTCGCTATATATCCTCAAAGCTTTTTTTCAAGATGTTTTTAGTTTTGGGTAAAGCCAAACTGGAGAGAATAAGCTCAGTTCAGTTTGGGGTTAAGCGGTTAAACAAAATACAGGAATATATAAGTCATTACAATTTAAAGTAAGTCAAGTTACAAATGCATTTAAATGGTTTGCATTAATGTATAAACGGAAAAATGCAGCACCAAGTCAAGTTGGAAGTTGGTGCATAAGATCTGCAGATACGTGTAGTTAATGTCGTCAAAACAAAACACGAGAGAATGGGGGAAAGTGAAGGAAAAGGAAATCTTCAATTGCACATTTGCTCTGTGGCATTATTACTATTTTCAGCTTAACTAAATAGTTAAATAGTAACTCATAGTGTAACTCAGCTACATTTTTAAATAGTAATATTGTAATACAATCATATGACATTTTTAAAGCCGTACCTACCAAAATAGAATACAATGACAATTACAGAGTAACTTGCCCAACACTGTTTGGTATCATTTCAAACACAGTATTGATCTAAAATGGCCTTATTTTCCAATGTGCACTGCAAATCACTCTCTCCCCTCACAACTAATGCCGTGTTGAATTTTTTGTTGTAACAATTATGACGACGAGAGGCCCAAGTCCTATAGATATTCAAAGCATCTCTCTCTCTCTTTCTCTGCTATCTTTATTTTGTAAAAGAAGCTTATGGGGAGGAACGGTAAGAGACTCCTGCCCTAGAAACGAAGTCCACATTAAACGTGATCTTACTTTTGACAGTCGAATGAGTTGTCCGGTAGAAAAGTGTGTAGTTTCGGATAAAACCGCGCCGCTGCTCGACAGGTAAACTCCAGCTGAGCTTCACAGTGGAGCCGGATGTCTGCACACCCACCAGGGGGCCAGCAGAGGGCACTGCGCACAATACAAAAATAAATAAATAAATGAAAACCCACATGAAATCGAGCTCACTGCACTATGTTGCAACAGCTACAATCTTGGCAACGGCTACAATCTGCTTTCAATTTTCACAGAACCTCCTTGACGTGTGTAGACAAATTCGGTTTGGCTCCGTCCGCCCCCTTCTTTCCCGTACAGCGCTCTCACAGAAACGCCGTAACGTTGGAATGGTTCCACTCCCTCTGTTTAACCACAGGAATTCATATTACATCAATGAAAAGGACCTGTCACTTTAATTTTACATATGTACCTGTATATACATTTTTATATTGTGAAAAGCGCTTCAGAAATAAACTTTACTTCAATGGCCCAGTTGTTCCAATATTTGAGGTTTAGTTTCATTTTTGCTGCTGTGTTTTGTTACGTTGGTGAGTTTTGTTTGGTTTTTCACAGTTAACGGGTTCTGTTATTATTGTTGTTGTTTTTTTCAGATAATTGCTCTCATGACGTTGGAAAACATGCCGATTGCACTTATCCTTCTGAAGATGTGGGTTGTTAGAAATGTGAATGTCAAGAATGGGTTTGACCCGTAACAAACAACTTTAACTTTGCCCCATCTTTCATTGTTTGTAAATATAAAACTGAGGCTTTTAGAAATAATGAATACAGGCATACAGGCCCCTGATCACAAAATGCTCTAAATTGAAACATTCAGAGCCAGATCTTCTGCTCCAAACACATCGTTAGACGGGCGCCATCTTGCTGTTGCACTGTTTGATTGCACCACTGGCGAGAGGGCGGCCCTTAGGCTATATATATATAAAAAAATAATAATAATAATAGGTCGACTGAGGCATGATTTATTACCGGGAGCACAAAGCGCTGCTCACCCACATTCTTTTCCTCGTTTACATCTTCCTTTAGCATTACAGGCTTTCATAAGCTCTATTGTTCAAACTAAGTACTTGAGTACGTAGTCCGGTGTACATCAATGTATGTACATTATTGCTTTAACACGACCCAACCAGAAAAAGGTTGTTATCACTACAGGTGAAACTCAGAAAATTAGAATATCGTTAAAAAGGGCATTCATTTCTGTTATTCAACTTAAACTGTGAAACTAATATATGATATAGACTCATTACATGCAAAGTGAGATATGTATAGCCTTTATTTATAATATATTTGATTATTATCGCTCAGCTTGTAAAAACCCTAAATTAAAAATCTCATAAAATTAAAATATTTTGAACATGGACCGTAGTCGTCAAAATTATAACAAACAAAGGCTTGACATATGTCACTTTGCATGTAATGAGTCTATATCACATTGTTGGAGCCATTTTAGCACTATTTTCATGTTTGATCCTCCTGCCACTACGTGGCGCTCTGTGGGCGCTTATGTAATTACCTGCCCTATATAAGGTGGGTGGAGGGGGGCATTTGGGTGTGGCAGTGTGAAGGCAAACATCTTTTGACCGTGTCTATTGGAGTCTGAAACCTGTGTATATTGATGTCGGCTATGCAAATAAACCTTGGAACACAGTACATTTCATGTTCTTTATGGAGGAAGACACGCGTCCGAGATGCCTAAATCACTGCTGCCAGAGCGGACGTTTGCACAGGGTAAACCTGGCCGCTACATTGTCAAAAGATAGCCTCAGGCACCGGGCGTAGAGAGCCTGCGCCGGCTGTGAGTGGCACAGCGCGGTTTCCAGTAGTGGAGTGGACCCACCAACTACCGTAGCGGTGATCGTCGCGAGGTCTACGGCGAACCGGCGGACTGTTGGCGGGAAGAGGAAGAGGAAGGAAAGGGACTGCATGCGCGTCCTCTACCAACAGCGGTAGTGGCGACAGGCGCGGGACGGGCTCGGCGCGGGAGCTGCATTGTTTGCTGCGCGACTGGTTGCAACAGGAGGAAGCGGCCCGCGGTGGACACCTGGCCCGCGGTCTGGCCCGCGGTGGACGCTTGGCCCGCGGTGGACGCCTGGCCCCCGGTGGAGCTGCTACGCATTTGGGAGACTACACGAAGGACAGATCACCTACCTGGTATGCAACTTTTAGTTTGATCGTGGAAGCGCAAAGTGTCACTATGACGGAACATGTAGAAAATATTGCCTTTTGGGAACGGGACAGGGAGTGCAATGTAAAAGCGAACGCTGCTAAAAATGCACACCTCCTATATGAAGAAGTGGATTGGGAGGGACCAGAGATTTTTGTCCCGGTAAAGGCGGTCTGTGAAGACACTATGGCCAGTGATGGATTTGATGAGGTGGATTGGGACGCGCCGGAGATATTTACTGCACTGTGTGTTACTTGTGACGACACAGGGGCCGGTGACACCACTGCACTGCAGACTTCACTGCCTGATGTTGATCAGAAAGACACAACTCTGGTCAAATTGGACTGGGAACATGCACTTGTCGACCAGCCTCCTGCCGAGGTGGTTGCCGCTGGCTCTTTCACTTCGCTAATTCATACGTCCCCATCAAAGGACTGCTTCGGTGCAGTGAACAACTTGATGGTAGTAGTTCCACCGTTTCCACAAATTCTTGGAGAGTCTACATTTATAAATGATACCTTAATGAACTCTGAAAACTGTACTGTTGCCATTTTGAATTGTGTTTTATACCTGCTTGTTGGGCAAGCCCACAAAATGTCTCAACTTAAGCGATATAAAGCCTTCAAAAGAAGGAGGTGGAAATTAATTTACTGAACAGGATATACGCTAATGACAAAATGAATGAAATACATGATTGTGGAATTTGAAATATAATGTCTGTATAAAGTAAACTGTCTCTTGATATATATATAAAATGTTAATGTATGAAATTGATTTGTTATGGCTCCATTTTAAAGTAATGTATTTATAATTGTTTCCGCATTTGGCTTCATCAATTAAGGGGCCGGTGTGTTGGAGCCATTTTAGCACTATTTTCATGTTTGATCCTCCTGCCACTACGTGGCGCTCTGTGGGCGCTTATGTAATTACCTGCCCTATATAAGGTGGGTGGAGAGGGGCATTTGGGTGTGGCAGTGTGAAGGCAAACATCTTTTGACCGTGTCTATTGGAGTCTGAAACCTGTGTATATTGATGTCGGCTATGCAAATAAACCTTGGAACACAGTACATTTCATGTTCTTTATGGAGGAAGACACGCGTCCGAGATGCCTAAATCACTGCTGCCAGAGCGGACGTTTGCACAGGGTAAACCTGGCCGCTACACACATATTGGTTTCACAT
Source organism: Proterorhinus semilunaris (assembly GCA_021464625.1). Lineage (NCBI taxonomy): Eukaryota > Metazoa > Chordata > Actinopteri > Gobiiformes > Gobiidae > Proterorhinus > Proterorhinus semilunaris. Next base: position 22,682,866 of record CM038361.1, on the reverse strand, counting down.
TTTAAGTGGAATTACAGAAATAAATGACCTTTTGAACGTTATTCTAATTTTCAGTTTCCCCTCATACTGTACAGCTACAGTAATAGCGTTTGCTTTATTTACCGGTGATGATTACTGCAGTTGTTGAGCTGTTCACTCGCTCCCAGTGAAGGAGGCTGTTGTTTTTCTGGGTCACAACAAACCACTCCACGATAAACGCGCTCAGCGAGGCAGGAGCTGCCGACGAACGAGCCCATTTTAACTCCAAGCTCCTGTCGTCGACTGCAGTGACCGACAATAGCCGCGGAGGAGGTGGATCTGGGGAAAACAATCAAGTTGAAGTTAGGGACGATCTCAATAATCGTCGTAGGTCTTTGTAATCGCCATGTTTGCAGCCGTTTGTTTGACAGAAACGGCATCTAGTTTTGGAGTGGGAGCTTTTTGTGTATTATATTGTCCAGGTCAAGCCCCTTATGAGAGGTCCGGTTAGACTCGTGAGGCCATCCTCCCGTGGACCCACCACCGGCAGGAGGAGCCATAGGGGCTGGTCCAGGTCTAACATACTGTATTTCCTAAATGCATCCTCAGCCACATTGAAAACACAGATATTATATTTTGTCAAAGAATTATGCCTTCATATTGTTGAGAGCGAGGGAGATCATGGGTAAGAAATAGAGACGGGACTGACACCGAAAGTTATTTTTATGGATAAAATGTTTCCCAAAACGAGCAAAACAATTCCCGAAACACATTGAGCAGTGACGCACTGCAACAATGAATGGGCTGGTAATGTGCTTCAATAACAGTAAAAGGGTGCAACAATTCTTATGTGAAAATACAACTTTACAGCTGCAATTTCCTACCTGTGTGCACAAAATACCCATCTGGTTATTCTCCAGAGTACATTTAGACAGTTAAGTGTGTCGCCAGGGGTCACTGAGAACGCACCTTTTTCATATGCTTTGCGGAGCCATATTGAGGCTTTTGGCGACGTCCCGACTGAAGTGGAGGCAGAGATGGAGCAGGAGCAGGGTCCCAAGGGAAGTTTTACGACGCACGCGGTGTGTGAAATGTCCAAATAAGTGCAGTTCCCTTTTTCTCGCAAACCTTCTGCATTTTCATCTTCACAGGAAATGCTGTAGGAGACGATCCTTCCATTGGCCAAATCATGAGGCAAGGGCTGAAAAAAAAAAAACGCTCAGCGTAATTGTCTGTTGCAATCATTCTGTGTCCGTTATGATGTGAGTGATTTGATCGTGACACTCTTGGGATTTGGAGGTGTTGTGTTAATAACTTTGGGGAGAACTAATCAGTGTAGAGCTAATTGTTTTAGATTATGAGATTTATAATAATGAAACTCAAACGTTATTACACAGGAGTTAATTGTTAAGAGCCACAGCATTCGTCACAGTTCTCACACATTGCCTGATATTACCTTCCACAGCAGAGAGGTGAGTCTGTAGCTGTCCCTGTTAATCACTTGTCTCCAGAACATCGGTGCAGACGATGGAGCTAAACGTTACAGAAGAAAGAAATGTTTAATTAAATGTAATGTACAATATCCAAACTATACAATAAATGTCAACATCCAGGTACAGGTGGAACTCGGAAAATTAGAATATCGTTAAAAAGTGCATCCATTTCTGTTATTCAACAAACTATAAAACTAATATATGATAGACTCATTACATGCAAAGTGAGATATGAATAGACTTTATTTGTTAACATTTTGATTATTATGGCTCATCTGGTAAAAAACCCAAATTAAAAACCTCATAAAATTTGAATATTTAGAAAATGGACTCGCCATAATCATAATTATAACAAATAAAGGCTTGACATATGTCACTTTGCATCTAATGAGCCTATATCATGTATTAGTTTCACACTTTAACTTGAATTACAGAAATCAACTTTTGAACGATATTCTAATTTTTTGAGTTTCACCTGTATGCCCCGTATAATGAATAACACCTGGGATAGACTCCAAATATTACTTTATATTTTCCAATGTTGACTTAACTATTTTTCTACATTATTTGTTACATACTGCCATAACCGTGTTGTATTTCTATGTGTACAGGTACATACAGTATGTTTATGTATGTACCTGTACACATACAAATGCACTACTGTCTGCACATAAATATTGCACTACTGTACAATGAGTTGGTCATTTTCTACTGACTACTGCCACCTCAGGTCTTACGCACAACTGCAGTCTCTATATTAAGCTCGTGCATGACGGCAATTTGGACCTGAATGAACACCTTTTTGAGTGCAGGATTTTAGAGGCAGTTGTGGTGAATCGGTCTGGGCTCATTCTACACATTAAGACTACTTCCATAGAAAACAACAGATAACATTTGATTTTCGTAAACCTCTCTACACTACACATATAAAATTGCTGTGACGCAATCCCTCCGTCACCACTTCTCCATAACTCCTATGTAGAACTAGTCCCTGCAGAACTTGGATTCTTATTTGTTATATAATTTGTTATATCATTTCGAATCAGTCACATGGTTTGACAAATAAAACATCTTCTTCTTATTTTACTGTGATTGTTGACCTTTTCCTCAGAACCGCTCAACTCTATCTTGTTTGTTTTTTTAAACACCTGTGCACTTTCATGTGTAACCGCCCTCTGTGCGATCTTGTGGGACACGTTCAGGCAAGATCAGAAACTACGTGTTTTGTGGTGAAACTGTCAGCATCCATTTGGTTCGAATGATTAGACTTAAACACATCCTATAAAAGCAGTGCCCTTAAAGATGTTTCCCATCCATTAATATTAGACGTGTCCATAATGTTTTGTCTGACCCGTGAACGTTAGAGTGGATCTCTTTTTTTGCCTCACCGTCCTCTGTGGTCTTGCCCTGACGAGCATTGCTCCAGTGGCTCCACGAGGATGTCCCTTTGCGGTTTCGGTGCCGAAGCCTCACGGAGTAGAGCGTGTCCGGGCGGAAGATACAGGACTGGAAACTGAGGCTGTTCACCGTCACGTTCGTCACCGTCTCGCCTGGCTTGATTGTAAAAAGAAACACACACAAAATAGTTACAAAAACAACTGGAAGGATGCAATGATTAAAAAAGTCATTCATGTTTAGATCTCCACACATATGCTTTTAATTTGAATATTATATTAGCGTGAATATTTCGGAGGTGCCTCGAGGGATAATTCTCTTGGATGCGTTTTATAATGTGCTCTTTTAACTGTACACCGATTTTCAACTTGACATTCAAGTAGCAATTGCCACATCTCTCCGGCCCTGAGACTTACTTGTCCATCCGCTTTGAACTCGATCTGTGACGCCAAGTGTCCTCTTTTGATCTCACCGTTTCCTATCGGAAACAGCCAAGGTTTCTTCTGCCATTTCACGGTCAGACACTGGGGTTTGCCATCAACAGGGGTTATGTTTTCCAAATTCACTGGAACCAACATAACTGCTAACGTAAAAAGGGCATAGTGCAAAAAGACATAAGTTATGAATAAACACTGAATCCAACTCTATTTACATTGCGCACTTTAACAACTCAAACCGTATCCAAAGTGCTGCACAGACATTCAGCTTCACTAGTCATTAAAACAATAAAAACAGTACAACTAAACCAAAGCAATAGCATGAAAACAACATGTGTATTAGACAGGCTGACTCCCTTCCTGTTTTTAAATCACGCCTTAAGACGCATTTGTTCTCTTTGGCATTTAACTAGTTTGGAAGTTGACTTTTACTGTTCAAATCGTCCTCTTATGCCACTGTATATGTGTATATTTGATTGTATTTTATATTTTTATTTTTGTACGGCACTTTGGTCGCACTTTTAGTGCGTTATCAATAAATTGGATTGGATGAAAACAACAAATAAATACATGCACAAAGGACCACACAACTCCTGGGGTGTTAGAAGCCTGGTCTAAAACACTCCACTATGGGGGCTGTTTGGATGTGGGGGGGCAAGAGCGTTCATGTAGTTCATTATACCCCGACCTCCAAGGTCATACGGGGCAGGTTGACACACAGTGGCAGCAGCTCAGGACTAACACCTGAACACTATTTCGTTGGACAATGACAAGTTGTACAATGACAATAAAGCACTTACTTACTACTTGATTGTGAGGCCAATTACCAAAAAATATAGAGCGATCTCAAGCACAAGATGCTGACCAAAGTTGCCCCCCCCCCCCCCCCCCCCCCACTCACGATAAAGCATTCTGAGACTTTTCCCATAAACTTTCTTCATGTCGTCTGCCTAAGTCATTTTGTGTACCCATGCAAGTACTACTACCACAGTTTGGGACAGTTTACCAATTAAATCTAATATATATATATATTGTGATATTGTGAAATGGTTCTTGCCTATGTTGACACCACGCTGGCACTGTGAATATAATGAGACATTGCCATGGGGACTGTGAGCGGTGATGCTGATACAGATGTTAGAGTTCGCTGTTAAGTCCTCGTTCCTCATCGTGCAGCTGGTGATCGATGTAGTACAACTCCAGAGTTGATCTATGTGGCTAAAATAAAGAAATCATCAAACAAAGAAAAGGCCGAGAGGTCGCTCAGGTCAATACCTGCCTTATCTTAGAGTGTAAACTGGTGTATGAATGAGAGTGTGTGTGAGAAAACAAAAGCCACAAATGTAATTATTTATTATTTGGTCGGGACAGTACATGTTAATGAACGCACATGGGTCTCATGCATGTAAACACACCACGCCGGGTTTTAGCCATGGGCTCATTTGCATCCATTGTCCCCCAGTAACACTCTCAAACACACTCATATTTATCCTGGCCTATTATACATGTTTTTAGTGGTAGGGGAAACCGCAGTACCAGGAGGAAACCTATGCAGACTACGGGGAGAACCGGCAAACTCCACACATAAAGGCCCTGTCCAGTTGGGAATCAAACCCGAGACCTAGCTAAGAAAGCACAAGCGCTAACCGCCGCGCCACCGTGCCGCCTGGTGCAAAATGTAAATGAGTTCATAGCTGCAGTCTGGGATGGCGTGTTTACATGCATGTGTCATGTGTGTTCATTAACATCCACAGTCTGTCCTAACAAATTAATAAAAACAATGTAAGAACATCAACTCTGCTCTGTATTTTTCTTGTAATACACACAAGACTTGTGTGTGTATTAGTTTTACGGTCTTTGATTAGGATTTTATTCACCAGGAGGTAAAAATGAAAGGTGCTTTATGTAACCTTTAAGCGCAAAAAAAAAGTTGAAATTGGCACCTATATATTCCATCACAGTGGTCTCTAGGACGCTCCAGGATCAATATTTTTGTTTAGGTTTTCTGGATGGAATGTATGCATAACCATGGCGACGGTTCCATCAGCAGTGAAAACCTACCAGAAACCCTTACCTAAAAAACTATTGATCCTGGAGTGCCCTAGAGGCGACCGGGATGAATTTAAAGTCACAAAGCTAACCACCCCTACAGCCACTGGGTCACTAAAAGATCAAATAGGCACTGATGGCAACAATTTTTCCCAGATAAAAAAAGTTACATAATGCACCTTTAAAGGGATATTTCAAGATTTTTGACATGGGCCTCATTTCCTAGTTATCCAGAGTGTTGTTGATGTCTGGATATATTTGTTTTCTTAAATTCATGCAGTTCTTATATTTGAAGAGCTTAGTGACGCTAGGCTAATGCATTTCTATGGTATCAGCAACCCTGCAAACAGTCTGACCCACTCCACGGTGCACCTGAGGTAAATCACTTATAACGCCAGACTACCCATATAAATGTCTGTGTTAATAGACTAATTCTTGAAATATAACTGACCTTGTATCGCATGAATTACCGCATTTTGAGGGACTGTTTTTCTCGCAGATTATTCCGCCGCTGCGTTAGCTTACAGCTGATGCTGCTCAAATATAAGTTATTTTAAATGCAAAATGTTTAAAATTATTTTATCGACACAGACATTTATATCGTTAGTCTGGCATTATAAGTGATTTGCCTCAGGTGCACTGTGGAGTGGGTCAGTCTGTTTTTAATGCAGGCTAACTGATACCATAGAAATGCTTTAACCTAGCGCCACTAAGTGCTTCAAATATAAGAACTGCATGAATTTAAGAAAAAAAAATCTCCAGACATCAACAACACTCTGGATAACTAGGAAATTAGGCCCTATGTCAAAAATCCTGAAATATCCCTTTAAGACCCTTTTTCTGCTGCTCTTTCTGTAAGAAATGCAGATGTATATAATTGACATCTGTATCTAATGGACATTTTCAGGCCTCTCCCATGAAACAAAAACTGGAAGTTCACTGGAACTAAGTTTACCAAAAAATCTTCTTTGGCAACACAAAAAGATAACGTTGTCATAATTGTTTGCACAAGAGCTTCCATGCCATGATCAGGCAATAATCTGGGTCAGTGCAATATAGTACCAAATATTAACACAGTATTTTTTTAATCTTGTGTTCAACGTTTGTAAATTTTCTGTTTAAATATTTCATCAAAAAGTAGTTCACAAAATGTTAAACTCGCCAAACTGCAGACACGACTTTATATGACACACTATGACACTCATGGAAGGAAAGTTTGAATCTACGCAGATATCAGAAGCACAAGGGCGGTTTGATACAAAACTATGCAAGTTTAGTTCATACAGCTAATTTAGAAACAAGATAAGACAGGAAACGTTTACTCTAACCACACAAATCTGTATGTGTAATGCAATAGTAAAAAGTACGATTTAATCTTTAAATTAATCTAATTGAAAATTATGTTTTAAAAAAAGGAATTGAATTAAGAAGGTCCTGGTTGTGTCAAGGAGAAATCTGCAGGTTTATACAGTTAGTAATCCTGTCCAAAGTGTGTTCATCACCAGGCCAGGGCGAAACAGTGAATTTACTGTTTTACAATGAGTCATCAGTTTTTCAGTCCTTTCCTGTTTCCTGCTCTGGTCTCACTCTGAAGGACTTACTACAGGTTGATCAATTTCATCTGGTACAGGTACTATGACTTACAGATCACTCTGCACACTAAGAGTGTAGTTCGTCGTCTGGGGGTCTCCGGGTTCCCATTCACAGGTGATATTGGCTCGGTGCACTAACACACAGTCGACGGGGGCTTTGAGGCCATTGCACATCAATGAGGGCAGCACTGGAAGTACAGCAACATATGAAAGGTTACGTATGATACTGATGCTGCTCTTGAGCCACAGAAAGTCATGGATCCTGGATCAAGTTGGGCTTCCTCTGCAGAGTTTGGCTAATGCATGAAGGTGCATGCAACAGTTGAAAGCCAATAAATAGCAAATGGTCCCATTTATGTAGTGCTTTTCTGCCTTCATTAGGCACTCAAATGCTTAATGAAATGCCACTGTCTGATTATTTGTAATTCATTCATTACAGATAATGGTCTCAACTTTATATAGCGCTTTTCTACCTTCATTAGGCACTCAAAGCGCTTTACAGCAAGGATCCACTCACCCACTCACAGTCTCATTCATACACCAGTGTACGCAGACACTGGAGGCAAGTAGTGTCTTGCCCAAGGACACAACGACAATGTGAACCCTCAGGAGGCGGGATTCGAACCCCCGACCTTCCGATCATGAGACGCTCTACCATCTGCGCCACCGCCGCCCCCTAATGAATGAATATTTGTATTTGAGTGGTTAAATATATTTTATATTGTAAATTTTGTAACTCACCTGCTCAGGGACTACAGATGGAAACTAGCTCAAGCTAAATCTGGTGCAAAGCATCTTTAATTAATATGTTTGCACATTGTCCCTGTTGAAATAAATTGATAAACTAAACTAAACTGTCGCCCAAATCACAGGCGATAGTATATTGTAGTAAGCCTTTAACCGGATAAGAGAGGCTCTTTTTGGTCTTTAATTATGCCAAAACAATGCACTTCAGAATGCTCAAATAAGACGGATGTCAAGTCACGTCACCTTGCAAGAACATTTATGCCTTTTCCTTAAAAAAAAAAAAAGAAAAAAAAAGAAGATTAGTGCAACAGACATGGCAAGTTTATAGTTGAATGTAACATTTTTAGCAGCAAAGTGATCACACCAGACAATAGAGTTTGGGATCGAAAGTTATACATTTATTGTTAACGTGGAAGGCGGACACGTTATGGGACACTAACTAACTTTAGTTAACAGAAGCTAACATCGGATAAAATACAATAAATACAAATTGGAGACAAGTAGACAACTCTTTCTGTGTGGAACAACTGTTAGCTACCACAGGTCACTGGTAAATATATCGATATGCTCGCTTATTCTCTGTTTTAGTTTTCTTGTGGTTTTTCCCACAAATGCTAAGCCACAAGGGCAACACAATAAATAGACCACATGTGTGAATGTGCAAGTTATTACATTGCGAATACGTATTTTTTTTTACCACTGTGGGGGTGTTAGAAGAAAGAAGTTTTATAAGTGTTGTTACACTGCGCACAACTCCTACACCTGTAATTCCAATACTGTCTGGGTAGATGTGACTTTGGCACGGATGGTCTGGTTCCTTGAAGGTAGTGGAGAGTTTTGGGTCGGATGTTAAAATGTGCCAGTATATTTTTTAAATTACCTGCTACCTTTATGGTAGCAGAGTGAGCCAAATACTGAGTTATGCAGGTAGCAGTTCTCCGTCACCTGCATAACTCAGTATTCAGCTCACTCTGATATCATAAAGGACACTTAAAAAAATACTGGCACATTTTAATATCCGACCCTGAACTCTCCACGTTGCAAGTAGACAAGGTGCGAGAGATTTTTCCTGTTCTACGTTTAGCCTTTATGCCTTTTCTTACACACCTGTTTCAAACAAGAGATGTGCGAAATAAACCATCTTGCATTTTATATACCGTAATGGAGACATTAAACTATTTGGACACTGCATTGTGTACCTGATGTATTACCAAAAATATCCAGCAGCTATAGCAAAGTTGGAACTTTGCAGTACTGTTAGATAATGTTAATAATGTCTATCGATTAACTATTGTTCATCTATGGATATTTTTTGCCTGTATCCCTAAACATGGTAAAATTCCATAGCAACGCTACGTATATTTAAATGTACATCCCAAAAATACAGTTTCAGATAAAATATGACACAGTGATGTGCAGATTAGTTAAAAAATGTGAGTGCAAAATGCAAATGATAACAATAGAACATATATATACATTAATCACTTTCAGAAAGAAGCAAAAAATATAAATGAATAGAATTCAAACAAAATATAAAAGTAAGTAAAACTTACCCAGAAAAAGCCGGGCAGCCAGTAGACCAGTCCATAGCCTCAGCGCCATCGACAAACGTGTAGAGACTATCCCCCCATCATGTTACATTGCAAACTGAAAATAAAGACATGTAGATTAAAAATAATAGTTCACATGGTATCATAATTGATACAGCAGCTTAGCAAAGATTCTTTGGGTAACATAGTTCAGTTTTAGTCATAATTTGGTTTCATTACCTTTGTTTTGGTCCTGTTTTAAAAAAAATATATTTTTAAGGTTTAGTTCTCACACAATTTGCTCAAAGAACAAATGTAATTTAGTTAATTAATTGATTCCAATGGTTTAGTAAACATACTACAATATTGTTATCTGTGGTATATTCAAGACAAATAGAAATTATTATTCATAATTGTTATTCTGGGTAAGCGTAAATTACTACTTTCTACTACTTTCAAAATGCTGTCACTTTTTGGCATCTGCAAATCCAAGATTGTGAAAGTAAAAGAAGACACAAATAATTGCTTCATGAGTTTGTGAGTGGACTGAGACTCAACTCAATCAACCCATTTCCCAAAATGTTTAACTATTTCTATTACTTCAACCAATTGAAGGCGCAACAAGTATAATTTACGGTGATTATTGAAAGAGCACACCCGCAAAACGGTTCAAAAACTATTTAAACGCACTTCACGGGCTGTATTCCCAAATAAAGTATCGCCATCAAAAACATCCGCATACAAACATGCACTCTACACACTACGGCACGGCGAGTCTTTTTACATACCCAAAAATAGAGTCAATCAAACCGTACTTGCCAGGAAACTTATAAGTCACGTTGTTTTACTCGCTCTGAGCAACTCTATCCATCGATTGAGCAAGAGTCGCCCCGTCAGTGCGTTAAAGGCGTGTGTCCGCGTCACGCCCGCCTACAGCAATTTGGTGTGAACACGTTTTTTACTAATAAGCGCCATAGACTGTAGGATAAGCGCACGCGGCTTTACAAATAATGATACTCAAGTGGGAGTCAAAAGTACTGTAATAAAGGAGGTATAATTAACCCTTTATAGCGCACACATTGAAATATTTAGTAATAAATGATTTCAAATTAAGAGTGTTATTGTAACATAATGTTCCAATATTTTCAATATCATGCAGAAAATCAATGTGAGAGAAGTTGCCATGTTTTGGTTCCTTGCCCTTAAGTGGTAAACACATTGTTTTGTATGGGCTTCGATATTGGTTATTAACTTTGAAAGTGACTCCGTGGACATCTTTTGGTGCAAAACAGTTATTATGTATAGTTATATTTCATGACATGTAGCCTGATGTTCCAACGGACGTGCAGTTCACAGGCTATGCAAACACAAATTTACATAGTGTTGCATATACATAAGGAAATGTATTTGTAGAGCACAACTCTTTATCCAACTCAATGATTTTATTACTGCACATGATGTCCTTGAGAAATTCCAGTCTGGCTTTAGAGTAAACCACAGCACCTAGACGGCCCTTTTAAAGATTTTAAATGATTTTAGATTAAATTATGACTCACAGAAGGTCACAGTGTTGGTTCTACTGGATCTGAGCGCTGCCTTTGATGCAGTCGACCATACTATTCTTTTAACTCGTTTAAAACACATCGACCTCTCTGGTGCTGTCCACCAATATTATGGCCCTCGCCTCTGGAACGACCTGAGGAGGAGCTCAGGGCCGCAGAGAACGTTCCTGTTTTTAAGAGCAGGCTCAAGACCCATCTTTTTAGCTTAGCTTTTAACTGACATCTATTTATTTAGTCTTAATTATATATTGTATATTGTGTATGTGCATATGTATATATATATATATATATATATATATATATATATATATATATATATACATATGCATCCATCCATCCATCCATTTTCTTCCGCTTTATCCGGGGCCCGGGTCGCGGGGGCAGCAGTCTCAGCAGAGATGCCCAGACTTCCCGATCCACGCACACCTCCTCCAGCTGTTCTGGGGGGACCCCGAGGCGACACCAGGCCAGCTCGGAGACATAGTCCCACCAGCGTGTCCTGGGCCTTCCACGAGGCCTCCTCCCAGTGGGACATGCCTGGAGCACCTCCCGAGGGAGGCGACATCCAGAACAGATGCCCTAGCCACCTCAGCTGGCTCCATTCGACGTGGAGGAGCAGTGACTCGACTCCGAGCTCCTCCCGGGTAACTGAGCTCCTCACCCGATCTCGGAGGGTGCGCCCAGCCACCCTGCGGAGGAAACTCATTTCGGCTGCTTGTATTCGCGATCTTGTCCTTTCGGTCATTACCCAAATCTCATGACCATAGGTGAGGGTGGGAACGTAGATCGATCGGTAAATCGAGAGCTTTGCCTCTGACTCAGCTTCCTCTTCACCACAACAGTCCGATACAGCGACCGCATCACTGCTGACGCCGCACCGATCCGTCTACCGATCTCACGCTCCATCCGTCCCTCACTCGTGAACATGACCCAGAGATACTTAAACGCTTTATAAATAAATTTTGATTGATTGATTGAAAAGTATAGGCTGATTGAAATGGCATTTAAAAAAGAAATAATATTGAGGTGTTTTTTTTTAATAATAAAATAATGAAAGTGAAGAGACCAGATAAAGAGAACATATGCACGGCTAAAACACCCGAGTAACTTTTTAAATAAATTGTACTCACAAAGATACGCTGTATCAAGACTGGTGACTGGACAAATTCACCATATATAAGCTCCCTTATATAGCAACCATAGCAGGAGAAAATGAAACATAAAAATACAGAAACAGAACACAGTAGCAAATAATGTATTCAGCACATTTAATGAATGAAGAAACACATGTATCATTGCGTAACGAAGATAACTCATGAGCATACATGAAGTTGGAAGAGCAGGTTATGCAGACTCTCTGTCGCTACATCTGCGCGGCAGAGGCAGGCTGAGCTGTCGAACGCGCGCCGAAGCACAGGCAGACCGCGCGGCTCGGGTGATGACATACGGGTTGTATCCTTCATACAAAGCCCTCCTTTCCTTGGGGTTGGACAGCTCCCGCACTCTGGGACTGGCCACCGCCTTTTGGGCCGATGTGGGGACGGGCCAGCACACCTCACGCTCCCCCACGAACCTACGGTGGTTATTTTTAGGGGCTGTAAACAGGAACATGAATTTACTAGTGAAACACCATTTAATTAATCATCACTTTTAATCTGGAGAATACTATTGTTTTCTGATCCTTATAATCATCACACCAGCATGAGGTGCAATGGTCGTGTTGCATCGAGTGTGCTTTCGTTGTGGCCGGATCAAAACTCCTCGAATTACCAATGCTCCTCATCTCTGACAGGACCTTGAACAAGTGATTTGACTGTGCACTTTTCAACCTTGAGACACATGACAAATTAGTCGAAAGATTTTAACCCATTTGTCACCTTTGACAGTTGACACAGGTGGAGATTTGTCATGTTTTCGTCTCTTTTTTTGTAGCGTTTTTGTTGCGTTTGTATGTCGTGTTTTTGTTGTGTTTTTGTCACTTTTTTGTCGTGTTATTGTCACTTTTTTGTCGCTCTTTTGCTGCTTTTTTGCGGCTTTTTAGTCACGTTTTGTCGCATGTTTATTTCGTTATTGATGTTTTTCTGGCACTTTTTTTTCCGCTTTTTTGTCACTATTTTGTTTCGTTTTCAAGAAGCTTTGAGATGTGGTTTTAAGCCAAACTGGTTAAAATACGCTTAGTTTAGGTGGGGATTAAGGGGTTAAAGCGGCTATAGAAAATATCACATAAAAATGTCCATTCTTACTGGCGAGCAGCTCTATGTGCGCGGAGGCTCGGAGGGGCAGGTGGGGTCTGGTCCTGGGAGCAGAGCCGTCCTGAAGGGGCCTCCTCCTGGGCTGAGCGAGCTGACAGAGCCGGGCTGTGGCTACGGCCGTCTGTGTAGCTCTGTTTAACTGAACAAGGCAAGAACAATGAATATTATGTGGGGGAAAGTTTGATGAAGTTAGATTGACAATAAGACAGATTAAGATAAGACAAATAAAAGGAAAAAAATCTAATCGTATTTTAGAGTTGTTATCGTTATTCCTTTGTTTCATTTTTAAAAAGAGGAAATCACCTCAAGGAATCGCCCAAAACAAAACTTGATGAATCATACTTTAAAATACTTTGTGTCCCTAAAAACATTGATTATCAGAGATTACTTGTATTTAACCCCCCGCCTTACCTAAGTGGATTTTCTCTAGTTTTACCCAAATCTAAAAGCTGCTGTACTGCAGTTTACAGCCTATAGTCCAAACTCGCTTCATCTGAAAGCTAAGACCTACAATTGTGCTACATTTGTGTCACATTTTGTAGTATTTGTGTCATGTTTTTCTTTTGTTTGTTGCTTTCTTTCATCACTTTTTTTCCTTGCCCTTTGATCCTTTTTAGTTGTGATTTTTTTGTCGCTCTTTTGTGGCCTTTTTTTTTCTGTGTTCGTCGCTATTTTGACACTTTGTTCGAGAAGCTTTTAGATTCGAGTGATGCCAAACTGGAGAAAATGTGCTCGGTTCAGGCGGGGGTTGAGATGTCAAGGTAATGTGAGCGCTGAAATGAGTAGTATGACGTACGTAACTGTGATCAATGCCTCCCACTGCAGGAAAGTATCCAGGCTGACACAAACCGTAACTTCATGCATGTATTTGATAAATCTGTTTATGACGGTGCATTTTAATGAACATACATGGGACTCGTGCAATTAAACACGCCACACTCATTCAGCCTGATTTTGTAAACGTTTTAGTGTTGGAGAAACCGAGTAAACCTACGCAGACACGTGGAGAACATGCAAACTCCACACAGAAAGGTCCCGTCCAGCCCCCGATTGAACTCCTTCTAGCTGTGCTGCCTGGTAACTGGTTAAAAAGCTTAAAAATATCAACTTGGCATCACAAAGGACCTCGGGTAAATGGGCATTGCCTGCAGCACTTACCGGGGTAAGTAGAGGGCGCTCAGGCCGCCAGTCAGCCGCAGGGAGCCGGGGAAGAGCCAGGCGGCAGAGGCGCTGCGATGGTACAGTCTTTAGAGCCCACTCACTCACTTTCCACTCCGGACACAGTCTGAGACAAAATGCATCAATACAAAGCAGAATAAACACGACTTTAAAAACACATTGATTTATGTAATGGGTCGACGTGAGGATCGGTTCGCCACATATTTGAAAAAACTTGATTTGCTCCTGAAATTGACATGCCTTACGCTACAGGATTAATTTGATATATAAGTAAGTGCTTTATTTGTCATTGTAAAAGCGTACAACGGAATAGTGTTCAGGTGTTAGTCCTGAGCCGCTGCGACTGAGCCGCACCGCCACTGTGGGCCAACCTGACCAGCATGTTTTTTGGAGTTAGGGGAAACCGTAGCACCCGAAGCAAACCTTGCTGAGATAGTTATCTCTGCGTGCCACTGACATTTGCCATTGCATGACGGAACTCAATGTGCTTTTGGAAGGAAGTGGCCAGGAAGGAAGATTAGACATCAGGCACAGAAACATGAAGAGCAAATGTTTATTATAGATTTTAGACACGTTTTACAGCACTTTTTACTTCTATTATATTTTTGACAAATTTAGTAAAAAAAACAAAAACATATCCTTCTGTGAGCAAGTCTGTAAAGTTTGACTCACTTTGAATCATTGAGCTGATTTCATACATTTTGTGGAATTTTAATGAATTGAAACCGTGATGTTAAGGCCCAAAGCCACAGAGATATGCTCTGTCCCATCCCTCACATTGAAGAGACCGAAACTGAGTGATACAGTGCCTTGCGAAAGTACTAATACACCTTGAACTTTTGCACATTTTGTCATGTTTACAGCCCTAAACGTAAAGATTTTATTTTGAATTTCTTACTGAAAGTTCACACACAAGTAACAGACAACTGTGAAGTGAAAGCAAAATGATACATGATTCTGTTATTTTACAAAAAATAGAAAAGTGAAAAGTGGGGCGTGCATAAGTATTCATACAGCATTTTCACAGTGCATTAAATTGCCTTTATAACATTCCTAATGACTGCAGAATGTTCACACCTTGCCCTAACCATTAAATAGAGGCCGCCTGTGTGTAATCTACTCTCAGTATAATTCCAGCTGTTCTGTGAGGGCCTCAGAGCTATGGTCAGAGTGTATTGGTCACTAAGCAACATCATGAAGGCCAAGGAGCACACCAGAGAGGTCAGGGATAAAGCTGTGGAGAAGTTTTAATAATAATAATAATAATAATGCATCGGTTTTATATAGCGCTTTTCTGGACACTCAAAGACGCTTTACATTGCACTATTCATTCATTCCATACTTGGTGGTGGTAAGCTACTATTGTAGCCACAGCTGCCCTGGGGTAGACTGATGGAAGCGAGGCAGCCAATCTGCGCCATCGGCCCCTCCGACCACCACCAACCACTCACTCACATCATTCATCCCGGCCTATTGTACATGTTTTTGGTGGTAGGGGAAACCGGAGTACCCGGAGGAAACCTACGCAGACACGGGGAGAACATGCAAACTCCACACAGAAAGGCCCTGTCCAGGTGGGAATCGAACCCGGGACCTTCTAGCTGTGAAGCGAGAGCACTAACCGCTGTGCTACCGTGCGTTAAGTTATACAAAGATTTCCCAAGATATGAACATCTTACGTTGTTCAATCCATCATTCGGAAATGGAAAGAGTATAGCACCACTGCGAACTTATAAAGACACGAGCGTCCACCTAAACTAACAGACCGAACAAGGAGAGCACTGGTAAGAAATGCAACCAAGTGCCCCAAGATAACTCTGGAGGAGCTGCGACGTACTGACGCTGAGCTGGGGGAATCTGTACATGGGACAACTAGAGTCGTACTCTACACAAATCTGGCCTTCATGGAAGAGTGGTAAGAAGAAAGCCATTATTGAAAGGAGGCCATAAGAAATCCCGTTTGAAGTTTGCTAGAAGTCATATGGAGGACACAGCTACCATGTGGAAGAAGGTGCTTTGGTCAGAGACAAAAATTTTACTTTTTGGCCCAAATGCAAAACGTTATGTATGGAGCAAACCTAACACTGCTCATCGTCCTGAGTGCACCATCCCCAGTGTCAAATATGGTGGGGGAGCATCATGCTATGGGGCTGCTTTTCCTCAGCGGGGACTGGGAAGATTGTAAGAATAGTTGGGAAGATGGATGGAGCCAAATACAGAGACATTTTGGAGGAAAACCGGCTGGAGTCAGCAAGAGAATTGAGGCTGGGGCAGAGATTCACCTTCCAGCAGGACAATGACCCTAAACACAAAGCTACATCTACAATGGAATGGTTTAAAAAAAAAAGAAAAAAATACATATTAATGTGTTAGAATGGCCCAGTCAAAGTCCTGACCTAAATCCTATTGAAAATCTGTGGAAAGACCTGAAAACTGCTGTTCACAAACGCTCTGCTTCTAATTTGACAGAGCTTGAGTTGTTTTGTAAAGAGGAATGGGCTAAAATGTCAGTCTCTACATGTGCAAACCTTGTAGAGCCAAACCCAGAAGACTTGCAGCTGTTATTGCAGCAAAAGGGGGCTCCACAAAGTATTCGGTCATGCTGTATGAATACTTATGCACGCCTCACTTTTCACTTTTCTAATTTTTGTAAAATAACAGAATCATGTATTATTTTGCTTTCACTTCACAGTTGTCTGTTACTTGTGTGCGAACTTTCAGTAAAAAATTCCAAATAAAAGCTTTACGTTTAGGGTTGTAAACATGACAAGATGTGCGAAAGTTCAAGGTGTATTAGTACTTTCGTAAGGCATTGCACATTTGTTTCAGAAGGCATCCTACCCCATTCCAAAAAGGTGCATGGCTAGTACTTACTTCATGGTGTAAAGGCTAAATGGATTTGAATATTTACGTGGCTTGTGCGTTGATCTTTTTACTCCGGGAAAGCTCCAACCAACGCGGGTTTAAGTCTGCGAACAAAAATAGGCTTTGAGCAAAGAATACGCAGGATAAAGAAAATGCAACATGCTCAAAATAAATGATGAAAGATGTGCATACCATTTTTTGTGATGGCTCTTTTCGGTTCTGGAGGCAACTTATCGAGCCAGTAAACCGAGCGACTTGAAATAGAAAACACTCAAAAATATTCACTCAAGCAAGAGTAACAAGTACCAAAAAAATATTATGTTCAAAAAGTCTAGATTAGAAGAACAATGTATTTAAAAAGGTACTTGAGTAAATAGAACCCAAAGACACACAGTTGTATAGTGGTTGTTGTATAATGTTACATTTTACCGGTCTGGGAATCGAAGCCTGTTCGGTTTGGGCTGAGCGAGTTCCTGGATTCGCTTTGCCATGGAGTCCAATCCAGATAAGAACAGTGTAAACACTTCCTGCCATAAGATACATAGGATAATTATTAATTAATAGCTGGAACAGTCCTCATGAGGACGTGAGACAGGCCTCAACTCTGACAATACGTATCCAGGCTGAAAGCAGTTCTTTTTACCCGTGCATATGCAACTGAAAGTGTCTGCACTCTTTGCTTTTACTGTAACTACAGTAATGTTTATGCTTTATGATTTCATTTCATCTGCCTGCTTGTCATTTTATGCAACTGTCTGTGAAGCACTTTCAGTTCTTGTACTCTGCAAATATTCTTGCCTTGCCTAATGTCACTTTGGGAAAATAGTTATTTTATATAGCAATTGTTTGTGATTAGAATGCTGATTTTTGTAATAAGAAAACAGCACATTTTCAATATGTCTGGAGCATTATATTTGAGAAGACTGAAATATGAACTGCTTAAACGAATACAGACTTATGTAGAATCTCATTCAAAACGCTTTTTTTTTTTTTTTTTACTGCACTGCCCTATTTTGCACAATATCTATGTGGTGGTAATATTTTCTAACCACTGTCAGAAAGACTTAGTACCTTGGCAGAGGTACTAATTTTCAATTAGTAGCAGACTAAGCAATTGTCACCAGCAACATGAAGTGAAACAGGGTAAGTCCAACAAGATATGGCATGCTGTTGTTCCATTTTTAGCTTGCAAAGCCATGCACGAGGAAGGAAAAGTAAGCTATTCAAGAGTAAGGTGCATTATTAAAGTAATTATTTTTTTAAATTTTGAGCTCCTACCTGTCTGTGCCCTGAAACCTGACCAGAGAGCTGAGACCTGCCTGTTGCCATGGGGTCAGGTGACGCCAAAGATCCTCTCCGTTTGGGGCAGGACGAGATGCTCCTGTTGGCTTCACAATGGGCCTTTTGGATGAGTAATTATTGTAATAATATACAGTTGCATAATGGCTTTGTAGGTAGGCTTATTGTTTTGTTAATTTGTCTGGAACAGCGCAAATTAATGAGACTCATGCTCATCCGAGATAGGAGAGTTCGTCTCCTCCAGCAGCACATCCCAAAGATTCTCAATGGGGCCAAGGTCCAGTCCATTGAGGAAAAATCATGTCTCTACTGAACCACTCATTCACATTTTTAACACACAATGCATCCTATGATCCTGACTTTGCATCTTGGAGGGAAAAAAAAGTCTATTGATATAATCTACTAATAATTCAGTATAGGTAGCCAGCTGACCTCACATGTTTCTGAACATAAACCTGACAACCTGCAGCAACCCCAGATACAGGCAGTGTTGGACAAGTTACTTAAACATTGTAATATGTTAGTGATTACAGCTCTAAAAATTTAATGTGTGTATTACATATTAATGTTTCAGAAATGTAATCTTGAAATGTAATGACTAATATCTTCCCGTATTTTGTGTAAGTAATATGTTATATTCCTTGATTATTGAAAAAAAGTGATAGATTTGTGTAACTCATTACTTTTATAATACTTTATCCCCAACACTGGATACAGGGGGTGTTTGTCAGCCCTAATTTCTGGGCAAATAAAACATTTGGATTCATTCTTTGTTGATACGGTGAGTGGAGCAGCTTAAATAAAGCTAACAAAAACTTCCATCTACATAAGTAATATTACTGCAGTATTCAATCAATCAACCCAAAAAATATTTTTATTTTTTTTAAAAGGGGAACAATTTATTATCGATGTTTGAATTAAATATTGCAATATTTTCACATAGTCCTACTCTAGTTTCTAGCAAACTCAAAAGACAAAATGTGACTGAAATGTTGATTGAGATTCTTAGATTTTAAAAAGGTAAACTTTTTAACAAAAGAGATGTTTTTACAAAAGGCAAAATAACCCTGAACATACCGTTTTCAAAACAAATCAAAGTTTGACACGTCTTTTTGCCTGTGTTTGAATTGGAACAAAGACAACGGTTCAAAGACAATATAAACACAATAGCCAGCAGATTTACCCAAATGACACCTTTATTTTTTTCATCCAGACATTTAAATCTTATAAAACAGCACAGTAAATAGCTGTCTACCAAAGCTTTTTTGTCATAATAATAACAAAGCCACGCAGCCTCTGATATAACACGGTCTATAAACTAGTATTGCAAGAGTCCATTATTGCGCGAAGCTTACAATATATAGTTTGTCTGACATCATATTGTCACTTTGCATTCACAAGTCATAGTTTTCAAGTGACACGACTTGAAGGGAAGTTACCGGGGCAACGCACTGTATCCAGAGCCATGTAGTTTTTTTAAGACGCCTCATGTCAAGAACAGAAAAAAAGGCTGTGTTTTTCAATGTTAAATACAAGTTCCAAGTGAGTAAATGAAAGAGAAAGCAGCACAAATCCCCAAACTGGTATGATTGTTTTCATTTCTGAAGTAAATAAGGGAATTTCTCTATTGTGAGATCAGTAAAGTCGTCTCATCAGCTCTCTTCGTTCATCGTAATGATATTTCTTAAAGCCACACTACAAGTTGCTGCAAGTTTCAAGAACAATCGCTGTTGAGAGAGAACTTTTTTTTTTTGGTCAAAATTGCTGAATAAATTGCTTTTGCTGTAGTCGGCAAAGCAGCAACATCTTCACAAGCTGGTGATGTCCCGCGCTCAGGAAAGCTACACCTCAGTAGGAGACAGGTCTGACAAAAAGGTAACGATGAGCATTTCCTTCTAATTGTTATGCAGTGTGGATGAGTACTGCTAACACAAGTTGACAGCCAAAAAATGGTCAGGGGTTTCTCAACTGATTTTGGTGTTCTGAGTCCGAATATCACCTGCATTTTGCTCTATCAGGTCAACTTTTTGAGATACAGCCATAGTGTTACGGATTACGTACGACTACGTTATTATGAATTCTGCTTATCAAATTTGATGGAGTAAATAAAAACTGAATGACTTTGGATACGTTGACTTTTATTTCTTGGAGGAAAATGGAAAAAACGTCAAGGGTTACTCAGCTGATGATCCGCAGAAGTTTGTTTTTGACGCAAAATCGATTTTTAAAGCATTTCTGTAGCAAAAAATCCTGACCTGATTGAGCAAAACCAAGGTCATTTTCGGACTCAGAGCATCAAAATTAGTCTAATTCAGCTGGAAAACCCTGGACTATTTTCAAAAAATATTTTTTTGTTACCCAGTGTAATTAACGGTGCTTCAGACAGTGTGGCGCCTCTGGTGAGCTTTCCCCCTCCATGACATCACCTGAAACCTATGAACAACAATGTAGTGAGGAGAGCATAGTAGGGCAACGCCATCATTTAACATTCAACGTCCTTAGAACAAAAACCCTATTGTGCAGGCTGATAACGTAGTGTTTGGTTGAAAGAAAGTTTAAAATAATAACAATTATAATCTTTGTAATCACAGTATGCAATATTTTCAGTTTACAGCATCACTTTTGCCATAATACATAAAAAAACTAATTCTAAAATAAACATTGGCTCATCGTCCAACCTAAATAATTGGCACGAGTTTCAAAAGTTTAATTTGCATAACAGACTAGTTTTTGATCTAAAACTACTCGACTAACGATGAGAACTATAATAATAATGCTTCTTGGTGTCGACAGGGGTCATCTAAGCTGCCAGAGCGTGTTGACTATGAATATAGTATAGAAAAAGACGGCACCAGGCAATCTCGAGCGAGCAGTGCATGTAGAATGGCAGTGAAAGGCAAAACATACAGAAAGTAACCAAGCGGTACTCAGTAGCACCAAATATAAATAATGTATTTGCAGTGCCCTCCATTGACACTGGCATGAATGGGATTAGAGGTTAATGTAGAAGCTCTTTCAAAAGGTCTAGAGATACTAGCGTCAACATCGTAAACATTCCAGTACCAAAAGTTGTTTTGTAGTGCAGTTCATTTCTTTTTGGCCAAATGAGAGAATATTGTAAAACCAGAAAGTACAGCATCATTCACAATTCTACAAATAAAATCCAGTACCTCCTCCTTTCGAAAAAAAATGAAGAAATCTGGTATTGCAGCTTAAGAAGTTGATGTACCACATTTTGCTTCCATACCAAAGTTATATTCAAAGATAGTGCCAACCAGGAAAAATGCACAACATCTAAAGAAAACTGCATGTGCCATCAATAGGCCATCTAAACCCCCGTAGTTTTCATATGAGGGAAAGCCAAGACCAGTGGAGGGCACTGTATACGAGCACATCTGTTGTGTCAGAGAGTTTGTACAATGACAGGATACAGCAGGGACATGTGCTCCGCTCCTCTGATGGGCAGCTTGTGGGTGGTGTAGTAGTGGATGACTTCGGGGATGGTGCAGAAGGGAGGGCTGTTCTCCCCCAGCACGTAGCGTCCATCGGCGGACTTCGTGAACTTCATGTGCATAAAGCCTTTGCAGCTCCTGAGACAGACCGCAGACAGGAAATCAGAGTCTACACCACTTTACACAACATGCATCTGTGGGCAGAGTCACATTACGCAAAGAGAATGTTGAGATACGGTGACGTTAAAAGCTAAAAAAAAAAAAGAGGAATTAGCACCGGAAATGTGTGCAATGAATATTATGGATAACAGACAAGTTTAAAATGGTTGAGGTGAGATATGAATGCAGATGTGCCCAAAAGCTGTTCTTTTTAAGTTGCCTTGTGTATGAAATGCGCGGTATAAACAAAGTCGCCTTGCCTTGAGCCAAATTATGGATATATTCACTGAGGAGGACGGCAGTTCTAGAATCAAATGAATTGAAACTACAGACTTTTGTATAGCAAGGGAAGTTGTGGCTCTTGTGTGTTTAAGTGCTGATATGGACAAGTGGCCCACCGGATAGAGAGGGAGTAGTCCGTTCGGCACGTTTGGCTGTTCCTCACGAGGTACGAGCTTTCTTTGCACAAAGTCAGCAGCGACTCGGACTCTGCTCGGCTGATCGCTCCATGGTACCAACTGCAGAAAAACAGTGAAACAGGAACATTTAGATATTTAATAGTCTGCAGTACTTGTAAAGATTCTCGTTGCGCTGTGAAAGTTCTCTCTGGAAAACATATCTGGAGTAGTGAATCAAGTTTGAGTAATCCGGCATATTCAACATATCCTGCATATTCCCAAGAAGCAAAACCAATATTTCTGACAGCTGTTAATAAAGAAAAAGACTAAATATTGGGCCTTTAAACATCACAATTAAACGTTACTATTACAGATGGGTTTAAAACTGTGTTGCATTACTGTGACTCACACTTGCGTTTCCAGAGGCATAAAGGGGTCCACTCTCTCCCCGAGCAGAGGAGGCGTGTCCCCGACGAGGCGCAGCGTGGTGGACTCGGAAGATGCAGCCGCTTTACCAAACCGGCCCTGCTCTGTCCAGGAGCGCTCCCTCTCACCTCCCGAGAACTGAACTAGAGCAAAAATGTATAGAAGGTTACGTTGGGAGAATCTAAAAGGGCACAATGTTTAGTTCTATGTACATCAAATGGTGTTTGGTTATCTATATTAGGGATTTAACAATATCGGCTATTGGCAGATCTAGCGCTGATAAAAGCCGATATCTCCGGGTCCTCCGACAACTTCCTAGTCCTCGGGAACAGAGAAACATAGCAATGCAAATTGGTTAGCTAGTTTGTTTAACGCAAGTTTCACTAAACACTCATTTTAACCTCCACAATTTTATTTTTTGATCACCGCGCAAAATACAGCGGCTAGCAACAGTATGTCAATGCTAACGGCAACTAATCAAGGCTGGAGCAGAAACTATGATTGAATGACCTAGTACTTAAACAAAAGGTCTGCAGGATTAGCAAGTTTATGAAGTAACAATAATAGATACGGTCACTGCAGGGGAGATTACCTAAAATCTTCTCTCATGTTAGATTACTTCTTTAGTCCTTTATATTCTCCGCCATTGATATAATTATAAAGTTCAGTAATAAATAGCAAGAAACACTTAAAGACACAGGAGCACAGATTTACCAGCTAGAGCTTTGGAGATGTTGTCTTTCTTCCACTCCCAGGGCTGGTCGTACTCGTCGGCCGGCCTCTCGTCGTCCTGGGGCAGTCTGCCCTCTCTGCCCTCTGGGTCTAGCCACTGTGAAGGCGGCGCTCTGTGCTGTGTCCGGCTCCTCTCCTCATACGGGTTATCATAAAGCTGTCCGCCATCGTCACTCCCCGATCGGCTGGACATGGTGCTGTGCTGTAGTTCTGTCAAAGGTTGGAAGAAACGAAGCATATTTAGGGGCGAAATTTGGCTTGATTTGCACTTACATTTTATTAGAATTTTCTATAACACAAGCAACACACACTGAAGATGTATTCTGCTTGAACCATTTATCATCAGATTATATTCAATTATTTAAACCCCCCCCCCCCCATCTCTAGACCCCTTTTGAAGTGAGCATGGTGTAAAAAGAGAAATAAGACATTAAGCAGATGGGCAGAATAAAAGAGGAAGAAATACCCAAGTGTGCAGATACCTCCCACAGTTTATAAGAGACCAACATTCCTACGTTGCTCGGTCATGACTGATAAACGCGATTCAGCTAGATCAAATTAACAAGACACAACAAGCACAAATAGTTCAGAGCAAATCTTGGCTGTTTCACCTGAGATGATTCTCTGAGCTTCAAAAGGCTCCATGTAGCTGCCACACTCTGGCGGAGGAGACTTGGGCTCCCAACTCAGTTTGGGTCTGGGATCAGGACGAGCATCAAACGGGTCTGAATAGTCCGTGTCCCCGTCTGATGTGGCGGGAGCAGAAGGAATCACCTAAAAGGGGGAAAATGTATTTGAAATTTGAATACAAATTATGACAGTCATTTACAGTAGTCTTCCTCAGTCAGCATTTTAAATTCACAATCAGTATTTAACCGTTCACCTGCTGTACATTAAGGCTGTGAATATACACTTTTGTCACACTATGAATCACAAACACACACCTGTACTCGAGTGGACACAGACACAAGGCAAGTGAAGTGCCCAAAGACACAACTACAGTACAGAATGGCCACAGCTGGGATTGAAGCAGCAACTTTTGGATTCATGGGCTGACACTGAGCCACAATATTACAGCACTGATATTTCTTCAGTATCTCCCATCCTGATGTATCTATATTGGATATTTGTGCTATTTGTAAGTTGACCCTTTTGTTTGCTTTTAACATCTGTTCTTAAGCTTTGCTGCTGCCACCTGCAACAAAGCAATTTCCACCAACGGACAAAAAAAGGTTTTGTATCTTCAGTTTCTTACAAAGTCTAATAGACACAAAAACATGTTATTGTTGGATCCTGTTCCATCTGTAATATCCATTTCACACCAATCAACAATGTGCACCTTTGTATTGTTAATCAAATGTGCACTTCCATCCAACATTAGCATCATAATAAATGAAAGAGTCAACAAAGGTTTCTTACTGGTTCCTCTTGGACAGTCACTGGGCTGAGGGGACCTTTAGAGCGTCCAAATTCCTGAGAGTCTACTTTGATCAGTCGGTGTTTAGGAGATACAACTTTCACCTGGAAACAAGAAGGCAGTCTGAATTTAGCTTTTCAAACAGAAATGCAGCAGTAACCAATTCTCACTGCACAATCATATCACTGTAGGACCAGTGTGGTATTCATTGGGATATTATGCCCCCGCAATCTTTGGTGTCCAATTTCAAAGATTACATGGATCTGCAAATAAAACATTTCTTAATCACTGTGCTCAAATGGAGCAAAGCATCAGGGAGTTCAGGATAGAATAGCAATGTCAATAACGGTTCACCAATCATTTTACTTAGGCAGAAAACTACAACTACATACGAGTAATTATTGGCCTTGGGGGGACTATAATATAATATAATACAGTGTCTGTGTTTGCTATGGGGGAGGTGCAGCGGAAATAACTAACTAATTAAAGAAACTGGTAGCTTTTGAGTATGGATGCACAATACGAGAAACAAATGTGATATTCAGCTCACATAAGTTTTTAACACTCGAACAGAGCGGGTCCTAAACGGGTGTATTATCTTTGTGTTTCTGATCAAATAAAGATGATAGCCCTGCGCTATTAACGAGAGAGGTTTGCAAATTAGCCCAATGCACGAGTGTCTTATTTGTTGCTGTCGTATGGTATTAGTCAAACTTGAATCTCACCGCACGTTTTGATGACTGGTGGGCAAACAGCAGATTTTTCCAAGCTTGAAGAGCTGTTTATTTAAATCACAGATCTTTTACAGCGCCGATCTTTTCACAGATGCAATGCTCCGTTTGTGAACGATGTTTTGACCCACCATAGAACTATTTATTCTCATCTAGTTAATACATTTGCGTTGCCCACCAGTGCCTCGAACGCGACGACACGGCGATCCCCCTTATTGTCAGCGGCAAGTTACAGCAGGAGGAGACACTTTCTCTAGACTCACTGAAATACTCTGTGTATATTCCAATATTGTATCTAAGAAGCCATTACTCTGATGTCAACAAAAAGAAAATACTGAGAAGGAAGTTGTAATATCATTATTATTATTTTAATAAGATGTGACACAGATGAGCAGATAATGGAACAGAAAAAACCCTGAGCTTAAATGTGGAGACCCAAACCCAAAGTAAAACTCATTATTTGATCTATATTTATACACTTGTATATTTTTTCGTAGAGTTTATACATTTTGGGCACAAATGTGAACCGTTACATTGGGTTCTTGTCACAAAATAAAGTGCAAATATATATATATACATAATTATCGGTATCGGCACATGGGAAATTATCGGTTATCGGGTCAAATTGGCATCGTGCATCACTAGCAGTAACTGTATTGAACAAAACAATGACAAAACAAAATACTGATGATGAATTCGGAACACGAGTGTACCTCCACACCGTTGGGAAGCACTGTACCAAATGCGGGGAACGAAGGCAGGCTCACAGTGGCTGAGCAGGAACTGAGGCCACCGTTCTCGGGCTCTCGATCTGTGGAATAAGGGTCTTCGAAGTCAAGCTCTTTCTGGGCCCTGTAAGCTCTCAGAATCTCACTCTCCGTGTAGTCGGGGAGTGGGGGCTGCGGAGGGTCACGCCTGCTGCCGAAGTTTAGTTTCAGCCACTTTGCCATGGATCTGTCAAGGAAAACAATCATGCACAAAATCAACAAAAGTCATATCAATTAAAATCAGAAACAAAGCAAGAGTAAATGAACACTTAAGAATATTTATCTTTCTATTATTTGAGAAAGGTGTAAATCTCAGTCAGCTGAAATACCTCAGTGATTATACAATGTTTAGTGCCTGATCACTCAACTTCAACCAAT
This sequence comes from Proterorhinus semilunaris, assembly GCA_021464625.1. Taxonomy (NCBI): domain Eukaryota; kingdom Metazoa; phylum Chordata; class Actinopteri; order Gobiiformes; family Gobiidae; genus Proterorhinus; species Proterorhinus semilunaris. Next base: position 22,656,049 of record CM038361.1, on the reverse strand, counting down.
GAACAAACCAACAAAACTGCTCAACAATTGAATGTTGTTTCCAGTGGTGATGGTCTAGTAGTTGAAAATACAGATACCCATTTGTTTTGAAGTGCAAACAAACGTAGCAATGAAATGTATTTGTCCATTCAAAGCGTGTTCTTGTCCAGAAGCCAAACAAAAGTAGTTCATCAAACCATTGTCAGACCAAGCTACAACTTTAAAGGGATGGTCACTTGTTACAATGCCGGGCCAAGAAAATGACTTTTACAAACGTACGCCGTGCCATTTTACACGAGTGCAAAGGCAATTGGACACCGTGTATAAAAGATGAGACAACTGCAATACCACATTAATCAAGCGACGGGTAAGTGATGTAAAGTTAGCCAAGTTAGCCCCCGCTGCGGCTAATGCTAACCAAATCACAACAACACTCCTACCCTCGTTCGCTCTTTGCATTGGCGGCCTCCCGGTCCTAGCTCTTTGAAGATATCATCCAGCGCCAATGCCGAAAACTATCTAAACCCAAAACACACTGATTTCTGTTTAGTGTGCCCCGCTCCTTGAGAAAGCAGGTCAGTGGGCTAATAGCAGCTGTTCAGACAAGCGTCCAGAGAAGCAGACGGTCTCCGACACGCAACACTCAGGGGGCGCGATTAAAGGGGAGGACGGGGGTTTCTGTGAGTCGACAGAATATCAGTTTTCCTTTTCTTTACACTTTAATATGAATCCCCTGGAGGAACGTGGTGAAAGGAGAAAATAATGGAGAGTAAAAAAAAAAAAAAGAGAGAGAGAGAGAGAGTGAATCCTGAGATATAAGGCTGCAGGTTACTTCAATGGGTAGGAGAGGTGTGGTTTACGATTGTCCATAGCCGTTTATTTGGCACTACAAATGTCTATCATATGCGTCTGCATAGCCATAGCCAATCGTGTCAATTGTATCCGATGACGTACCCGCTGTAAACTTTCGAGCTAAACGATTTAAAACACGGTCTAAAGCTTGATCGAAAGATATATATATATATGTATCTTACGGATATTTTTACAGATTTTTACGGATATTTTTTTATCCGTAAACAAACTACAAGCTTCCGTGCCTTATCGTCTTGCCGTCCCTCCCTGTTCTGTGATTGGTCCCCAAATCCATGCGCATTTTCTCTAGTTCAGCTTCAGCTACCCAAAATATAAAAGCCTACAGCCTACAGGCCAGAGTAACACCTCATCTGAAACTCATAGAAATGCTGACTTGTCGTCACTTTGACTTTTTTTCCATTGCTTTTTTGTCAGGTTTTTGTCGCTCTTCTGTGGCTTCATCTTCGTTTTAGTCCCATTTTTGCCTCTTTTCCAATGCCTTTTCAACACTTTTTCGTCATGTTTTTGTCACTTTTTCCTTATGTTCTTGTCGCTCTTTTGTTTCATTTTCATCCTCGTTTTCGTCACTATTTTTACGCTTTTTTCAAGAAGGTTTTATTTGGGTAAAGCCAAACTGGAGAAAATGTGTTCAGGTGGGAGTTAAAAGCTTAACGCTGGGGTACCTGATTTTTCCTGCACAAACTGTGACATTTTTTTAATTTGGCCCAAACTCGTTTCAAGCTCTCAAAATCCCTCCTGCATGTCCGAATTGTTCAAGGAAATGTTTTATATGCACATTTCAAGCCCTTATACAGCTTTGAGCGGTGACAAAGTGAAGAAGGGGGGACTACCCCCAAAATAAATGTAACTAATTTAGATACTTCCATCTTCTATCGCTCAATAAAACATTAGGAGCGGACCACGCAACGAGGTCTGTGTTTTGCTGCGTTTACAACATACTCTGTGGTGGCAATAATACATTTATTTTACAACAAAAAGTCAGGTACCCCAGCTTTAAGATAACAAAAGATATTATCTTACTTTAAGAAATAAGACAATATAAGACTTTATTGATCTCACAATGGAGAAATTCACTTGTTCCATCAGATCTCAAGAAACACTCAGGGGTGCAACATAGACAGGAAATGTGCAATTGTAACTAGAGGTACCTTATATAATATATAAAATGAAAAGAAAGCTTTAAAGGGCAAAAGTATATATGTGTATAATATACACACATAAAAAAGACAAATTAAAACAGAATAAAAATATAGAAATAAATATATTTATTGATATCACAATGGAGATGTAGGTTATATTCATGTGACATCACAATTTTCTAAACAGCCTCAAATTGAGTTGGTGGTACAGCTAATAATTCTGTTGTGGCAACTATGTTAACGTTCAAAATGAATGAATTATGGATTATAAGCTGCCACATGTTAACACAAATAACTGTCTCATAAATGTGTGACAATATTTGAACGGATGTGCTTGATGTTGGTCAGATGAAAGGACTTTCAGCCATAAGCAGTTTTATTTATTTTTTTTATTTTTATTTTTTTCAATGTTTTTATACTGCAAATGGTGAATAAACTGAAATTAACTTGTCCAATCACTTCCAAACAATGATCAGGCTCAACATTTAAATATATTCTGCTTGAATTATTGCAATAGCAAATGTTTTAGGCAGCACAATATCCTTTGCAAACAGCAAAATATCCTGTTACTATGTTAAAAAAAAAGATCGTCTCACCCTACAGTGTAGATCTCTACAAACGTGTTGAAATGCTTAGGATTCCTGGATTAGTATTCTGTGGACATGCCAATCTGGATTTCCGTTGTCTGTGCTGAGTTTGAATGCATTCATGTCTGAATAGATTAGCCTACTTCTGTAAAAGATTCAGACTTTGTGCAAGCAAGCACTCCTGCACAGGGAATCAACGTTTTCGAAACAAGGGCCACACTGGGACTTTGAACTTGCCAGGAGAACCAGACTAGTGGCAGTTTGGACATTAACCTTCAAACAAGTGCAATCCTTAAAATAAATTATAATTATCATAACACAGACAACAGCAGCAGGTTTGCATTTTGTTTATTTATATATTTTCTTACATCGTGCTTTAGGTGAACAGGGCTACTTCTAATCACTACAGATCAGCACCTCTCTGATTTTATTATGTCTACTCCTGTGCGCATATACAGGAGAACATCTTTCTGAGGCAATTACACACTCTGGATTTCCCGGTTCGCTTTCCGTACCCACTGTCCATGTCCCTCTCGGGCCAGTACGTCCCAGATTCAGCTTCTGGTTTTCCAGTGCCTACCTTTTTCTCATTATATTTGACCCATGGAGTGCTGACTCTCGTCTTGATTTTTTGTTTTCTGGCAGCATTTGATGAGTCCAGGCTATCATCAGTTGTAGCATTTGACTCACTGCTCGTCTCGTTTTCTGTACTACTTTCAATTGAGCTGGATAAGTCGGAGCTGTCTGAAGAGGGATGGTCATCTCCTTGTTTCTGTGGACTACTTGACCAGGAAATGGAGTGGAGGAATCTAATTAGAGCCATCCTGCGTTGTGTCTTCTGCTTAATGAAGGGGTGTTTAAGAGCTTTAGCAGCAGTAATCCTGTTCTTCGGGTTCACCTGCAGGAGTTTATTTAATAGATCAAAAAACTGCGTCGTGAGCTCTTTCTCAATTTCAGTGCGAGGCTGTGGGTGAAATCCCATCATGTCCTCCAAACAGTCGAAGTGTGTGGACCGGTTTTGCCCAGGCTTAGTATTTATGCCTGTTTTGGCAATGTAGTTGTCTCGGGAGCGCAGCTGATACGTCCCCTTCCTCAAGGTGAAGAAGTTTTTCGTGTACATGCCGTCTCTGAGTTGCTCCAGATCAGGCATGCCCAGCATCTGTGTGATAACCCTGATGTTTTCATATTCAAAGTGAGGGAAGAGAGTCCGGCCTTGGTACAAGTAACTCAGTACGCAGCCCAGAGCCCACATGTCTATTGCCTCATTAAATTCTAGCCCCAAAGATACTTCTGGGGCCCGGTACGCAACAGCCTGTTGTTTTAGGCCTGGAGTCAAGGCAGACACGGTGGTGGTTACCCCAAAGTCTATGAGCTTGACTCTGAATGGTTCGGTCCTGTGCTTTACCAGCATGATGTTATTGATTTTCAGATCCGCATGAACCAATCTTCGCTTGGCCAGCTCTGCGAATGTGACCAAAAGCTGCTCTGTGATGTGCCGTATGTCCAGGATGTGCAGAGGTTTCTTTTTTCTCTCACACATAAGGTCATACAAGCTTTTATCCAGGTGCTCCAAGACGATACAGTAGTGGTCGCGGTACATGAACGACTTGATGAACTTGACCACATTCTTCTCGTGGCTCAAACCGCTCAGCTGTCGGAGAAGGGAGGCCTCATGTTTAGCATTTGAGTAATATCTGGAGATTTTTATCGCCACATTCTTGTTAGTGGACAGGTCTCTGCATCGGACCACTTCTGCATAGGTTCCAGTTCCTTTCAGCTCTCTAATAATGTAAGAGCCGAAATCACCAGAAATAATACTGTTGATCCTTAACGGAATCTCCTCTGGCGTGCTGGTTGTGGACATCTCGCTGTATTGTCTTAAACATTCATCAGAATTGAGGAATTTGAGTTGAACTAGCAATGCCTGTTCTTAGCAATATGTGTGAGGACGCTTGCTAAGAAGACGGTATATCTGAAAGTAACATTATTGCTCTGACCTCAGATGCATTTAGGAAGTGTTTCCATGCCAACATGCCCTAACATTCTAAAATGGAATAACATACACGGAATGCCACTATATATGGGTGATACATTATTTTTTAGATATTAACAATAATGAATTAACATGGTTGTGAAGGTTTGAGGAACATTTATAGACTTATACAAAGGAAAACGGTTTTACACAGTGGAGATCCGCCATGTTTGTGGCTGTGAGGCATACATTTTCCATGGACTAACATTAGCTAAAAACAGTATAAAAAGTGAATAAAAAAAGCAGTGGAACAACTCTCTTAGATGCATTTACCAGTAGTGACTCAACAGTACACACTGTGGTGTCCAAGTGTTTTAATCTGAACAATAACAGTATTTTATCTTTTAAAATCTCCATTAGTTTATTATTGCTGCAAATCCCATGATGCTTAGCGATGACATCACAGTCCTGTTGCACAGCGATATGATGCTAGGGTGTCATATTGTATTCCTATGGGGGTGTTAGCCGTGTCTAGTTGAAATAAATATTTAAACAGTAGAAACAAGTAGATGTAGAAAAAATTACTGACAACTCATAACTTTACACAGGAGGTAAACACTTCACCAGAGACTTCTCTGTTCATAACTGTGTGTTTTAGTCTTGAAGCTGAAGACTAATAAATATAGTAAATTTGACAAATGTTAAAATAGCACTACCATCTTATTTTGTTTAAAGAAAAAAACGGTTTGAGGTTTCAGTTTCCTTCAGGACCGCCCTAACCTACCCATAGGCCCCTGGGCCAACCATGAATTATAGGCCTCCCAACCCTACTTAAGGCTACTTAAGTTCCGATAGGCCCTTTAAGAGTTGGGTTAGTGAACGAACTTGTGCCGCAATGAAGTGATTGATAGAAAATGCAACAAGTGACAGACTAATATGAAACTATTGTGACATCTAATAGGCAAAGGCCCGCTCTTGGCTTGCCTACTGCAACTGCACAGATGCGCGCCAGCAGGTTGGTCAACTCATGCCGCAAATGTGAAGTGACTGACGGAAAAATAAACAAATGGGATTTTGTTTTTTATTAGAATTCTAATAGACCCTTGACTACTGTAGGCATAGCATTTCACCCAATAAATAAAATAAAAGCATTTATCTATAGCATTGTTGAAAAATCCCTAAAACTTCCCCGTCTCCATTGAGATTGTGACAGCCAAATATGACATTTAGTAAATGTGTTGGATTAGCTCCTCATCCAAATCTATTCTTTAATCACCCACTGCAAAAATCTGCTTTTCAAGCTGGTCATTACAGCATATTTAGTATTATTGGTAACAGAGGAATGACAAATGTTACGCTGTGTGCCTTAATGTTAATTTATTTTACATTCAAAAGAGAACAGGAAGTCGTTTTTACCCAACACCGGCCAACTGCCTATTCCATTTGATAAAATGTACACATAATTTCATACTTCAGCAATATGTTATATAATAAGTGATACAATATAAAAACAAAAATGAAGTAAAACATTTTATTTACCACACAAAACAACATTTCCACACTCAGATGTTTCTGACACATTGACTAATACAAAATATTTTCAGTATACAGAATCTTTCGCTATATATGTACATTGCAGTAAAGTACACAAAACATTGTCCTTATTCACTGTCATTGCTGTCACTATCTGAATATGCTCCGAGCAGGCTCAGCGACGATGACCCATTTGGTGTTGATGTGGGCTTCGTTGCAGCGGAAAGACCAGAAGACGCCTTTGAATCTGCACAAACAAACATTTACATAAAACTCTAAATATAAAAAAAATAAAAAGACATGACGAGATTGGGTACAGGCAAGAGAAAATGCATGTTTTTGATCTGGACAATGGCTTTTTTCTTATATTTTCTTATATACTGTATTACATAGCCCATTGTCCTCCTCTGAAATTGAGCTTTAACGCAACTTAATAGAAAGATGAAACTAAAGGACGTGTGATGCGACTTACCTGTCTGAGAAGTAGTAGCACTGGTTTCTTTACTGGGTTTGTTCACAGCAGCAGCAGGTTTCTTTCGAACGACCAGAGACCCCAAAGATCCTTTACCACTCAAAGATCCCACACTCCTCTCCCAAGTCTCAGCTTTCTTCACCCCTCCAGATGTACATCCCTGTAAAATATAAAATAAAACCGAAACATTTCTTTATTGTTCAAATAAGTTTATAATTTATGACTTTATGGCTCTTACTATTAAATATGTTATGATGTATATTACAAAACTATGGCAACAGCAATGATTTTGCAGTTTAATAAATGCTCATCTTAATTAACTTGTCTTTAGTAAAAAAATAAAAAGGAGCATATTTTCTCCCAAAAATAATGACAATTTTGCTTCCACTGCCAACAATATTGTGGGCCAGTGACGTTACCTGTGCATCAGTGGATTTGTCCGTGGTCAGGATGTCTGTTGCTTTATCCGCTGTGTTGGAAGTCCTCTTCTTTGCGTTTTTCTTCTCCTCGTCTGAATCAGAGTCAGAGTCTCTCAGTCTTTTCACAAGAACACGGTCCAACATCTCCCTGAAAATAAAAAAAAGGCCATGATTACATTCAATCTTCAATACAGTAGTGAAATAATACATATTAAAATAAAGAGTGTAATCTCAAATTAAAAAAATAGGAAGAGTAGTAGCTGCTTTTTGTGCATTATCCAGTCCATACTCAGTGGTGATAAGCTGTATAGCCACAGCTGCCCTAAAGTAGACTGATGAAAGCAATGGTGCCAAGTTGCGGCCATCAGACCCTTCGACATCACTCACCCACATTACATGGTATTCCCTCAAAATCTCCCATCCAGGTACTAACCAGGCCCTACCCTGCTTAGCTTCTAAAAGAATCAGCATTTACAATGTAATATGGGCATAGTATAAGAACCGTTGGGAATGTCCAGATTAAAAAGTACAACAATATCACTAATTATAATTTTTTTTTTCCCCTGCAATATTATAGGAAGATTTCTGAAATGTTGTGCCACTTGCTTGGTCTCGCGCTCGTCCTCCTCTTTCGCCTTTTCCATTTCCCTTCTCTCCAGTTCTCTGTACTGGTCAATCATTCCCTCAAAGTCGACCGTAGCCTGTCTCTGGTTCAACTCCTTCAGCTCCTGAAGGTTCTCCAAAACCTCCATCTCCATTTTAGAGTCTTTAGTGCGGTTCTCCAACACCTAGAAAAGACAAATCAGTAACTCATTAATTAAATAGCATAAATAATTGACTCTAAATCATATTAAAAAATGTTTTTAGTTTTTAATGTTTACAGCCTAGATCACGCTGCACTTTATCATCTAATATGATTTATAGATAGATTATAGATAGGACTGTATAATCGTGAGCCTGCGTTCGTCTATTCGTCTCCTTTTCCAAAGCACTTAAGCGTTCTAACCCCATCACGTCACAACAGCCTCCACAGTCGAGTATTTTTGGAAGTAAATTGTACCCTTTGGAAACTGTTTTTTGTGGTTAAAAGGTGCCAGGTAAGTTGGACTGCTTTGGAGAAGAGTTGCGATACAATACATCAAGCCATGTGGGTAACTGACCTTCATTGGGTTATTGAGCTCTTCATCCTCCCTCTCCTGCTGGATCTTTTTCTCCTCTTCTTCAAGCAATTTCTCCGCCTGGAAATTTCTTGTAGCTCCGTGCTCCATGGCATAGTCCGTGTTCTCTGGGTCTGTCTGTTAATAAGAATACTGACCTTATTAATATATCAAACAGACTGCATTGTTGGAGTATAAATGGGGAAAGGCAAAATAAAAAAGGGATTTTCAGTCGCTTCTACCTTAAATGTGATCTCAGCGAGGCAGCGGGTGCATTTGATGTAAAAACGGAAAATGGGCAGCCCCATGTACAGCTCGTTTTGCACGGTCTCTTTACGAGCATTAAACTTCTTTCCTTTATAAATATACTCCCCACAGGTTTTGCACCTGGAGGCAAGGACAAAAAAGGTTTGCTTTATTTTATTGACAACACATAACGCCATACAAATAACAACATTGTTAGAAATACCTCATATTGAAGGGGGCCATCAGTCGGACCACATATTGTCGATCTTTGGGGAGTTTGAGTTTAGGGATTTTCGCTGGGTCAAAGTCTGGAGGATAGTATTTCTATGGAGGAAAACAGCATAGTTGAAGTATAGTGTAATATTTATCATACTTAAGAAAACAACTTGAACAAAACTGCAATATATTTGTGCAACACACACAAAATATTTCAAACAAGCTGCCAAGACTGATGAGTTTGTCGAAACGTAAAACGTAAACACAAAACTCGTAACATGTAACAAGCTATTTACTAAGTTATAAAAAAACATGCACAGGATCAGAAGCCATGTTACTTACATTCAACACTTTTCTTTCAGACATTGTTGTTGCTTTTCAGATTCACGTGGAGACAGAAAAATAATAATTCAAGTTGCTAAATGCTAATGCTAACACACGGATAGCTTTATCCTGAACTTCCGGTGTTTTCTTCTTCGTTTCGGTGCAGTGGCGCTGGTGATTGGGTTTATGCTGCCTCTAGTGGACGAAATACCATCTGCAACGAGCCACATAAAAAGGCACCTGATGAACTATGTATGTACCACCCATAGACCATGCTTTTTCTGTCAATAACATCAAAGATTCTTGTAAAAAGGGAGGCCCTTATACATTGCCTATTTTTTTTTTATCTAATTAAATCTGATATAGGCTATTTTTGTTTGTTAATTTCTTTTGCTTGCTTATACTATCAATCATATATGTGGGTGGAATTTGGATGTTATTTTATTTTAGTCTTTATGGTTGTTTTAGATCATGACTATGTATAAAATAGGTTAGCTATATGTCTGGCATATTTAATCCCTATTGCACGTTGCTTGAAAATAGCTAAGCAATACCCACATTTTAAACCAAAGGAAATGTCTTCATGCAATTCAGGTAGGGAACACTATAGCTTTGAATTACTGTTTATTGTATACTGGCCTAAAGTTTGGCCTAAAACACGAGTCTCTTGGTGTTTTGTTGGACACTTGTCTGACGGATGATGCAGTAAGTGAGAGGGAGGGGCATTGTAAGAGCTGCATAAACAAAGGCTAACCACAAGTGACAGTGTGAAGCCACAGAGAGACACCTGACCCTTTGAGGGGACTGAGGTTACATCCACAAGAGGAAATGGGATCTTGACTACAGATTGGTGTCAGTGTGGGTTAACATGTCATCACTTCCGAGTTTAATTAAATAAAAAACAGTAAGTAATGGGCAGGGGGAAAATTGTCAAAAATGCTGAAAAAGTAAGGATTTTATGATTTATTGCAGTCTACTCTTTTGGCAATACTATCACATGTAAAGAAGATAGAGAATCAAAATTGTATTACTTTCAAACCCTTGGTGGAAAAAACAAACAAACCATAAACACTAGAGAGACAATAGGAGGCAGCCCGAAGCCTTCAGTCTGGTGGATGAAGTGATCCTTAAGTTAGTTGGACATGGTATGGATTGGGAGTCTGTAGTCTTCTCATAGGCAGGACTGAAGGAGTTGTGTGATGGGCGCAGTCTTCTCCCTGATGACAGGACTATATAAAGCACAGATTGAAATGTATTAGTTTGCATATGCAGGAAAATACAATTTGAACAGCATCTTCAACAGTACAAGAATGGATCTTGAAAAATGAGCAAGTGGATGCACATATTAGTGGATAAGCAGAACGTTTTTAACATTAAATGTCTGACCTTCTTTATTCAAGTAATATTCTTTACGTTTTATGTGTGGTTATAACCAATGTCTATACAAAGACCAGATTACTCAGAAAGGTCTTATTAAATGCATAAGTCATGTGTACTCACCTCTGACACTGCACTCAGGCCTTTTCCTGTGGTCACCCCGTGATTAAAAGGTCTGAAACAATGTCCCCGTTTCATTAATATTTTAGGAGTTGGCCTATGACAATAGCACTAAAGGGGATATAAAGGGGGCTTCTCTGGATCCGTAGTCTTTTGAACCCCTCCAACAGAAGCCCCTTGATTTCAGCTATAAACCCCGACCGTCCCGTTTCAGCACCATGGTCAGCACCACGGCTCTACTGCTCGCAGCCACCTGCTGCTGCTCGTACCTGTGGCTTGTGCGCACGGAGGACTCGTCTCTAGAAACACGCTCCTTGGACTACACAATCAAAGCCCAACAGGAGAAAGACCTGGTAAGACACAACGAGGTTCACGTCTGGTTGAGACACATTTTTCACTACTTACTTGGTGTAGAAATGTTTGAGAACTATCGATTCAGGGTGTTGTAGTAGCAGATGGCAAAGGAAACACCCAATGGCCCATAGATTAGTGTTTCCAGTCGAGCAGTTCTTATGTCCTTTGGCAAAACACTTCAGTCACCTTACTTTAGTGTTAGTATGTGAGAGATGTGTAATTTCAGATGCATCAACAGCTTGCAGTTTATTATTACTTCCGCATGTATCACCATAATATTTTGCCAAACTTGTAAAGCACAATACACATTGGAGTCATCATTATTTGCAGATAGATGCTTTGCAAGAAGTTCTGGAGAAGCTACGAAGCAAAGAAATGCCATTGGAGAAAAAGCTCGGTTGGCTGCCATCAGTAAGTAAACAAAACATAAAAACTTTATAACTCATTGTCATTGTGAAAATGTGTAATTTTGCTTCATCATTTTCAGTGTGACGCAGGGGAGCCGTGCGCCGTGCGTAAAGGCGCACGGATCGGCACACTGTGCAGCTGCCCACGGGGGACTGCGTGTAACTTCTATGTACTCAAATGCTTGTGATGTGAAGGATAAACTCATTCACAATTTTAAGTCATGAAAGAAATGTGGGTTTTACAAATGAGGGCTCATATTGTATTTTTATTTTATTTAAACTGTGGGGTACTATAATATAAGAACTGTTAGATGTTTGATGTGCATGCTGTGTATAATATTGAAGTATTGATGCGTTCGTTCATAATGTAGCCAATAATGTCGTATAGGCTATAACATTTCTGTATATTTTTAAGACAAAAATAAACTTTTAACGAGTGTGTATACTGCCTATATGTCTGCGTGTTTGTTCCTAAAGCATACTAAATGACATAATGAATGCTGGCAATGAATTAGACATATAATGTGCAAGAATCAGCATCCTTGCAGCGCGCTTTCCCCTCGTGTCCTGAATAATTTAACAGCGCCCCTCGCTCATTTGGCGCTGCTTGGGTGCGTTCTGCCACACAGCAGCTGGTACTCTCCTCCTCTTCGCACACAAAAAATAAATAAATAAATAAATAAAGCAAAGCTGTCAGGATTTTTAGCCTCCTGCTTTTTTCCTCCTATGACATCACATCCAAGTGCGGCTTTTCAACATGGCGTCGGGCCGGCTGCTACTGCTGGAGGAGGATGAGGAGAGGAGGGAGGTCCAGGAGGAAATCGCTAAGATCGACTTTTGCCACCACAAACACTCGCTGCTGATCGTCGTGGGGCGCAGCGGCGAGCACGGGACGGGACACATCGGCCGAGACGTCGAAAGAGGTGAGGTTTCGCGCGCATCGCTTTGCTGCATGAAATTCATGAAAGCTATACGCATAAAAAAAAAAAATCTAATCTGATATCACCTAGATAACCTTTCGCCCATAACGCTACGCTGACCTCACTGCAGTGTTTATGTTATTACATCCATGCACGCCACTGCTGACCGGGGGATGCGTCATCTGGTGATGTTTTTCTCCCACCCGTTTTCACACCAGTCATTCCCCTCAGGCTCCAGTGCAATTAACAGGAGCGCGGTTTGTCTTTGTAACACGCATTTGTTTTTTGGGGGGAACGCTTCAATGGCTTGTAGACAACGTATACAGACCCTTTCAATGCAAATAAGAGGGTTTACGTGCCGGGGAGACGCACAAAGCCAAGAGGGCAGAAGGTACATCATGTCACGTTGGAGTCATTTACTGTGCCATGGGAACAGGGGCAAGAGAGCATGGATTCATATCTTAAAGGCCGTTATGTCAATGGTGTCACGTTGTATTTATATGGTAGGCCTCATTGAAAGATTGCTCTAAATGCTTTCTAATGGTTTATTGATTGCATCACACATATTCAATAATTTAGCTCATCTGAATGGGAGGAAGTCTAAGTACTTCATAAGAACACTTATTCAATGGCCACGTAATAAAACTTGAGTGTCATAATTGTAATATGTGGGTACAGCTTACTATTACTGCGAGCTCGTGCCGCATGTGCACAAAATGGGCAGTGATGGGAGACTTGGGGAATACCCATCCGACCATGACCTCGCCCCCGCCCTGCGCTGCCCACGGGGACTGTATATGCATGAGGCGATTCACAGCCCTCACAACACAGCACCTAAAGTGGAAAAAGGTGCATCATCGTTCGTGGTTTTGAAGATGGAGGAAAGATCACGTATAGCGATTGGTGGGTGAATATGGTTTATACTCTTTAGCGTGAGGATCCATGTTTGATTCCAGTTGGGGTGGATTTTTATAGTGTTTGCATGTTCTGTGCCTGGTCAGGTTTCTCCAATGTATTCTCCAGTTATAGGTACTTCTGACAATGTTTGAATGAACCTATAGCTCAAGATCTGGACCTGCTCAGGTGGCAGCGAAGGATGGGACAAATGCAGAGGACTAATTTCTCCAACCCCATATGAGCTACCTTTACATAACCAAAATTGCAGCGCCAGTGGAGCAGGCCAAGTTAACCCCTTCCCTTATAAACCCGGGTATATTTTGGATCTGGCCATATAAACCTAGGTGTAGTTTGGCTATGACTGTATAAATCTAGGAATAGTTTGGATCTGGCCAGGGAGAGAAACTTTCCCAGGCCAAACTATACCGGTGGGTGGAAAACAGCCATATAGGCCAGACTACACCTCTCCAGATACACCGATCTAATGATCTTACCAATCTCACAGTGTAACTCTTCTTACACTAATAGTAAATTGCTTGACATTTCAGTTTTTAAGTCAAGGATATTTGAGCGCAGCTACTCACATTGGTTACTGTGTCTTGTTAAGATTAAACACAAGTCTGGAATGGTTGGGATTAGGAACATATTAAATCATGTCTTGGACCATTGTCACAGAAGCCTTTAGAGTAATTTATTTGAGAATTTCTAAAAGCAGTGATTGAGTTTATAAACACATTTTTGTATTGTTTACAGGTCTTCGTTCCTGGGACATCGACCTGAAAGGCTGTAACCTGAACCTCTACCTGCAGGAGTTCTTGTCCCACCACACGGCCTCATTCAAGGGCGCTGGTAAGTCCTAAAGAGACTTGAACTAAACTTGGCAAACTAGATTAAATGCTCCTATACAAGCTAAAACGCAATTGCCACCCTTTTCTAGTCACAGTCATTCACATAAAGAATTCTCCCATGGAAACGCACCAGGAAGTGAGACAGGAAGGAAAGTGAAGCCAGGATATTGTTAAGTATGGGTGGGAACTCAGGACCAACAAACAATAGGGGCCTAACTGTGCCACCTTTCAATGTGCACAAAGACATTTTTTACTCTACTGCCATACAATTTAGCTCCTTGTGTAACACAGATCTATATGTATAGGAGATACTACAGTAAAAGGAAGTTGTAAGGACTTTTTTGCAACAAAAGAATAAGAAAGCACTTAAGAGACCACCATCTCAGCTGTTCTAATGAAGCTTCTTGAATAAATGATGAATACCTCAAAACCTTTTCTACAAAGAAAAACTCCTGAGAGATTAAAGACATAGAAAGGAATCTTTGCAGTCACAGTACTTAAAGCTACTCTAAGCTATGCTATTTTTCCGGACCGGTATGTTTGCATTCCCACATTGCATCGCCAGATGCGCCACTGTCGCAGAGCAGGGCTCACTACTGACACCTACTGACAAAAAAAAATAAAAAAGACACGTCTTAGTGCAGCAATTTGCTAATTATTGCTATCATTAAAATTGCATGTTTGATTCGATAGTGATTAATTGTTCAAAACTAGTTCTTAAAATGTTGACTCTGCACCATTTGTCAGTATGGACAAAAGGTCAATGAAATATTCTAAGACAACATTCTGCTGAAGTGCAACTATCCCTCCTTTATGTAACACTGACATGCTGCCAAGTTTATGTATACTGTATTACTTACTTTGAGCAGCTTCCAGAACATATAGTTGCAACTCTAATCTGCAGTGTTGACAGTTGCAATCAGTTATGAAGGGAAGTGGTCTGAGATAGTAAAACATTCGTGACTATCTACGAACAGTAACCATCAAGATAACTGGTGTGGGGAGCAACATTGTGCAGTTTTATGCATCCTTTTACTAGGGTTGTTCTGATACCCACTTTTTGTGCCGATATTACAGATTTGGAAACATTTTGCCAAAAATATCTTCCCCAAAGTAGCACTAAAAATGTCCCATAAGGAGGTGATTTATTACCTCGCATAAGTCACATCCTTTTATCCTACCGCAAACAACCTGGAGTGTTGCAGGCTTATTATAACTACCTCACAAACTGTCTGGGTATGCACATTTGTTAGCAACGGGAACATGTTTTGACAAGCGAGTCTCATCAGCGCCAGCTCTACACCTCCACAACAGCGTCCACAGGATCTCCCACTGGTTTTGGACACAGCATTGGCAGAGAAAAGTGTTTAAACCCTTTGTTGTCTGTGTTTTATTGCCCAAAAGGGGATCCAGAATTTCTCCTACATCACCCTGCAGGACACATTGCATGGCCTATGATGTTATGATATTGTGTAAAGCGCTGAGCCGTACCAGAGTTTTCCGTAGTAGACAAAGGTTCTTGAGCCGTCATCCGTACTTGGTAGTTTAAGTGCTGGACGTTTTGCCTGATTCACTGGTTTACAATAAACTTGGTGTCTGAGCTGATTTCGGACCATTTTGACGTGCTCAATCCAAAAATCACATTTGTTTTTGCTCAATCAGGTCAGTAGCGTCTTTCCGCCCTGGAGCCTGTTTGTCAACGATTAGGGGAAGACTGGAGTTGGTTGTAACATTATCTGCATGTGTGCGTATATTTTGGTGCACAAAGCAGCTGTGCTCAAAAACTAGCATGTGTTAATGACAATTTACTAAATAAAATGTATCCGATTTAGTGGAATATCTTTTTTTTACACCTTGATACATTGTACCCAACTAAATTTAGTACAATGTAATGTGCTATGTAACAATCTGCAATAACTTGTACCTATGCAGTACATACACAATGGAATAATGTGTGTTAGTACTTAGGTACAGGTATAGAAACATAATGTAATAAGACATAAGACCCTAAGGTTAGGGTTAGAGTTTTGGTCTTATGTATTACATTATGTCCTATCCACATTCTAACACACGTTATACCATTGTGTATGTAATCTATAGGTACAAGTTATTATCCAGTGTTACACAGCACATTACATTGTACATAATGTGGCAGGTACAATGTATCAAGGGTAGTGTAAAATAAGCGTTATCATAAAAATCTGACCTGATACAGGAACGTGGATGCCATTTTCAGATTCTACGTTGCAAAAATGTTCTAAATCAGTGTAAAAAAATTTTAGACACCTCACAAAAAGTATTTCTTGTAACCCAGTGTTATCCTTAAGGGAAAATGTTTCTCCTCGGGGTCTAGTCTATATACTGCCAGTGGTAAATGGAGAGACTGAGGCGGCTAATGGTTCTGCTGCTGCGGTGAAATAGGCCATTACAGAGACACGTGTGAGGTTACATATGGCAGGATATACAGTATAGTGTGTGAACAGTTTGAGAGGTCTTTGACAGATAAAGCAACCCAGGGTAGGGACAGGGGTTAGGAAGAAAATGCTGTTTATGGTTGAATTTACTCCAAATAAACTAAATAGCGTGACTGGACTGCCAAAGATACATTTTCATATTACAATGTGTCTCTGATGTAAATTTCAGTAGAAGAATTTTAAATAATATCGATGCAAATCAGTCCAGTGTTTTCCAAATGTTGCTCCTAACACAGTGAAGCCATTATTCATATAGAAGAGAGTGAGCCTATTCCTCTGGGCTGTGACGTTGATCCACTCCCCTGCGCCGGATTTAAGCAGGACATTGACTGAACCTGGCAACCCGTCCCAACAGTGCCTCTGACTCAGCCATTTCCCTCTCCCTCATCCACAAGCCTGTGCAAGTAAAATTGAGCAGGGACATTTTGACCTTTGAACCTCGAATCTAATTAATAGAAGTGGCAATTATTTGGATTTTTAAAACGCCAGAGAGAAGTTGGGATGAGAAGTTATACAACACTTTAATAAAGACATAAAGACAACAATTATTAGATATTACTTTACATTTGAGATATGGTGTTTGTGGCTGTCTTGCTTCTATATTATGTGCATTTTTATGATTTTACGATTTTACAAACTGCTCGTGTCAAATTCTAAATTGTTAAAAATAAATAGGCTTCTCCTCTGTTTTCCAACATAAAAATTCTAATATCTTACTTTCTTTTTCTAACAAAGATGTTTTTTTTTTAAGAGCTTTTCTTTGGTTTATACATGGCTGTGAATCTTCTCTATCCCTTGGCTGTTTAAGCTCAACCCCACACTCCCCCGTTGACCTCTCTGTCTCTCCTTTAGGCCAAAAGTGTCTGCGCCACAGCACCAAAACGTTGGATACTCAAGTGCTAATCAGTCCAACACCAGAACAAGTTCATGCCGAGGTGAGGCTGGGTTTTCTTCAGCTGTATATGAGCATAATAGTTCTAATGTCTGTCCGATTTAACTGACAGAAGATATACACATTTCAGTAAAGTAAAGTCTTGATTTACTGGATGTATTTTTTCCAGGTGTTCTCACTGCTGTCCAAGGACTCGGCTCATAAACTGCTGATTTTGGCCGGTCAGAGTTTGGAGGAAAGTGGAGATCTGCTCTTTCACCAGGGACTGTTCTCTCCGCACCAGCTCAAACAAATCCTCCACAAACAGGTGGGATTTTACTTTTTACTTTACAAGTCTCGCGGCGTGCTTCGTAGTCATACACCCGAACCAAAAACGCGGAAAATGATTTTAAAAAAACGACTGAAAAGCAAGAAACCATCCGGGGAAGAGGCGAGCGGGGGCAAGACGGTAGAAGCCGAAGTGTCAAATAAAACAACATTGGACATTTCAAAACAAGAAACGTGGGAATGGCGATGACATTGAGGAGCAGCCATCTTGTTCCAAAATGTCAACCCCAGAGGACATGACAGAGGAGTTTATGACGCTTCGAGAAGAAGAGGCAGAGGGCCGCCATGTTAGAGGGTGGCTAACATTGTCCATAACATTAAACGCCTGAACCGAGCGCATTTTCTCCAGTTCGGCTTTACCCACATCTAAAAGCTTCTCGACTGGAGAGCAAATGGTGTAATTTCTTATTCGAAAATTAAGGTTTACAAAACTTTTTTTTGTCGCGTTGTTGCCGTTTTTTGTTACATATTTTAAGTGTTTTTGTATTTCTCATTGTTTTCAATGTTTTTTGTCATCGCCGTTATTGCTGGTTTTCTGGCAGGTTTTTGTCTCTCTTTTGTGTCTTTTGTCGTCGGTCCTCAGTTCAGATGGGGGTTAAGAGGTTTAGAAGTAAAAAAAAATAAAAAAATATGAAAGATTAGAGAAAAGAGTCATGGAGCAACCCCAATATCTGCAGAATCACTATGGGTAAATAGATATAACTCCCTGCTGTGTCCAAATGCTTTAAATGTGAGCAATAACTCTGGTATTTCACATATTAAAAACTCCACTATTATTATTGTTTTCCATGGAGTCTTAGCGGTTTTGATGACACAATCCTGAACTCTATTGAAGCAGATGCCTCCAAGCCTGTAGAATGTAATGTCATCCGAGACGCTGCAACTTACTAGCACACATACCATAAGGGCTGTTCATTTCATCATCTTCGTGCAAGTAGAAGAGAAAACATTGCACACACAGCACAACGAACAGGAGGCCGCACATGATGAAATGCATGTCTGACTCCTGGCATTCCCCGTCGACTAAGCAGACAATGAAATCAAAGAGAATTCCAGCTCGTGTTTTAATACTTCGCTTTCCTGACTTTGAACTGCGAAAGCAAAAGTCAATTCATATTTCTGCAATAGACATAAACATACATTGAGCTTATGCCACTGAAAATGACAAGGACGGAAAATGTTTTAAAATCACACCTTTGTAAAGGTGTAAACACAGACACAGTGGACACATTAGATTGCAATATTAGTGTAAAGTGTAATTTGAGATGTAGATTCAGGATAGATCTACTGTAGGTTTGCATAGCTATACAGTATCATAGAACATACAGTTTGTTTAGCTGCTTGGAATATCTCTTCTATTGAGAAATATATTCTGCACCATAGTTTGCAGTACTTCCCCTAAAGGAATAGGCCACCGTTTTTCCATACTGAGATATGTTCTTACCTTAGCTCTGACCAGTTCATTTGTACCTGTCTGGTCTCCACGTGTGCCTTCCGTAACGTAAACACAGCACAGACAGCGTTAGCATTTATCCTCTCCTCTATAGCTCCAAACGAGGTGAAGATAGAAGCTACCAAACTCTATCACATTTTCCCTATTTAAATATGGTTACGTGAAGTGTTACACTATAAAGTATATTTACACAAAATTAAACAATGTGGATTTTCTAAGCGGATAAAAAGGGGAACTATATTGTAAGGCGTAATAATACCAGGAGTAATTCGGAATCCGCACAGTAAAGTGATGATATCACTGCGTCTATGCCGAATTACTCCTGGTATTATTACGCCTTACAATATAGTTCCCCCTTTTATCCGCTTAGAAAATCCACATTGTTTAATTTTGTGTAATTATACTTTATAGTGTAACACTTCAGGTAACCATATTTAAATAGATAAAACGTGGAAGAGTTTGGAAGCTTCTATCTTCACCAGAAGAGAGAGGCTAAATGCTAACGCTGTCTGTGCTGTGTTTACGTTACGGAAGGCACACGTGGAGACCAGACAGGTACAAATGAACTTGTCAAAGCTAAGGTAAGAACATATCTCAGTATGTAAAAACGGTGGCCTATAGAAGAGACGTTGGTCGCTCATTGTGCAATTATCCGTTAAGTTACAATGAATTGGTATACCAAATTATACCTGCTGTTTTTTTTTAAATGTTTTCTGGGTTCTCAATCTTCTCAGTCAGTGTTAAATGTATTAAATTAAATTTTTGATAAAACGAAGACATCGCACAAAGGGCTGGGACGATCCACTTTTGTCACAATCTGATATGTATCACGATACTCAGGCGCCGATACGTATTGCGATACAGTAAGTAATTGTGATAAGTAAAATGTTTTCATTAAAATGTGTAAAAAGCCATGTGTTCATGTGTGTGGCTTTGTTTTATGTCATTTTCATAATTTTTTTCGTTGCTTTTCTGTGGTGTTTTTGTAACTTTTTTGATTGCGTTTTAGTTGCTTTTTTATTTTTTCATATTTTGAAGCCGTTTTCCAGAAGCTTTAAGATTACGCGTGAAGCCAAACTGTAGAAAATGTGCACGGTTTAGGTGGGGGTTAAGAGGTTAAGATTGAAAGTGCATTAAACTGTGTATCTGTTGCTGGAAAATAAAATGTTTTGCTGATAAAAATGCCTCCAAACACAAGCATTGAAAGTGTTGCGATACCGATACTTGGTATTGCAGCACAAAGTATTGCAATCCAATCCGATATCGTCCCAGTCCTAACCACCCTGCAGTCTATTGTTCCACTAATTGCTGCTTTTACAGTATAGGTAGATAAGTAGATAAGATTTTTAAATAATAATAATTGTTGTGCTTTTAGTTCCTTGGGCGAGAGGGCTCTTCCTCCAATCTCCGCGTGACCCTGAGCTGTCCCAACATCGGCCAGTGGAGAGAAACTCTGCTGGAACTGCACGGCCCCTACACCCTCCTCATCAACCCTCCAGAGGTGCACCCCGCCATGGACTCTGTGGGGGACTTCAGCGCCCTCGTGTCCAACACCGTCTCCCCCATGTCTCCCTTCGAGGTGCTGCCTCCCCCCTCCACCGTGGGCTTCCTCAAACTGTCCCGCCCGTGCTGCTACGTCTTCCCAGCGGGACGGGGCGACTGTGCCTTCTTCGCCGTAAACGGGTTCACCGTGTTGGTGGACGGGGGCTCGGAATCGCAGGCCTGTTTCTGGAAGCTGGTGCGCCACTTGGACCGGGTGGACGCGGTTTTGTTGACTCACATCGGGACAGAGAACCTCCCGGGGGTCAACACCTTCCTGCAGAGGAAAGTGTCCGAGCAAGAGCTGAGGGTGGACGTGAAAGGTGAGGCATAAGATGATCCCATACTCTGCTCTTCTTCTGGAGCGATATTGAGCATTTGTCAGGGTTTGGGCTGGTTCGTTCTCTAAACTTGTAAACTTTCCCCAAAAAAATGTTTTATTAATTCACTGAATCAGCTTTTCTCTTTAGATTTATATGATTTATATACATTTTTCTCACACTTTCTCAGTACTTTGTCAATTAGGCTTGTTCTTTAGATACACAGTATTTAGTTATAATGGTAACAAAGCTAGGTTTTGTCATGTGTTTGTTTATATATGATTTAAATCTGAATGTTTTTTTCTCTGTACAGAAGACTCATCCAAGCGGCTCATCTCCCCTGAGCTCGGTGTTGTGTTCTTTAACGCCCCCAACAGGCTGCAGCCAGAACTACACAGTAAGTCATCAGTCACTAACTGCACAGCATGTACACTTCTTACTGATGATAATATTGGGCTGGGTAATATTTTGGTCGTCAATTATAAAGGTCACAGACCTTTATAATTGCCTAGTTTTGCAATTAAAAGTAAAAACATTTGTTTGAGCTGAAGTTTGTATAAAAGATGTGTCTAAGTTTATGAATCAGCTACAGCTATTTACTATAGTATGAAAAGTTTGAAACCTAAATTGATCAGTATCTCCAACCCTATGATAATATCACTATTAGTGAAGTAATTTTCCCATCAGAAAACCATATACACACAATGCCACCTTACTATTTATATTGGTTCTACTGGGTTCGGGATGGTATGTATTATGTAATATCACAAACTCTGGCGTCCGATCTCAGAAGCTATAAGCAGGGCTAGGCCTGGTTAGTACCTACATAAGAGACCGCTCCCAGGTATCCGGCGTGAGTGAGTGATTGTTGGTGGTTGGTGGGTCCATTCGTGCAGATGTGTGCAGATACCGCCTTTGCTATGCCGATCCCATTAGCAGGGAAGGGTCTGGTCGGTACTTGGATGGATTTTTTGTGTGTGGAAATAACCATAACCTTTTGTGTTTGTGTTCATTGTGTTGTTCTTAGATGTGGACAATGTGTTGAAGAGCACTCAGCAGGGAGCTCTGACTGTGCAGCTGCTTAAGAAACTGGAAATCAAACCACAGCCCATGGTCCGCCCCAACAACACCCTACTGGAACCAATGACCCTCTTCCAGAAGATGGGAGTGGGACAGCTGGACCTCTACATCCTGGCACCGGGCAAAAACTGCCAAGAATACCAAACATTTATGCAAAACTGGCCTGACACGGCATCATCCGCCTCTAAATCGCAATCTTTACCGCTCACGGCGTTGGCGAGCGTGTGCGCACTGCTCGTATGGCACCCCGCGTGTCCCCAAGAGAAAGTCGTCAGGGTTCTGTTTCCCGGTGTGACTCCGCAAGCGAAACTAATCCAGGGACTCGAGAAACTGAAAGGACTGGCATTTTTACAGAAATCTTCCGTAACCACCGGGGATTTGGAGCACTCTGACGTGGAGAAGAAAGGCAAAAGGGCCGATAGTCAGGACAGCGTAAAGTCAGTGGGCAAAGACTTGCGCAAAATCGTCAAAACAGTCAAGGAGGACGCGAAAGAGAAAGGGAAAATTATGAACGGGGTTGATAAGACTAAAAAGGAGCCCAAGAAAGCGCCAATGATAGATAAAAACACGCTTAAGAAAAGAGATATTAAGAGTAAAGAGGAGAGCAAGGAAGGAAACAATGTGAAAAAGGATTCGGCTGCGCCCAAAGCAAAAACAGACAATAAAACAAAGCTCAAGAAAGACGCAAAAAACGACTCAAAAATTACTGCAAAGAAGGGTAAGAAACCATCCGGGAAAGAGGCGAGCGGTGGCAAGAAGGTAGAAGCCGAAGAGTCAAATAAAACCAAATTAGACGTTCCAAAACAAGAAATTGTGGAAGAGAAACAAGGGAATGGCGAAGAGATTGAGGGGCAGCCATCTTGCTCCAAGATCTCAACCCCGGAGGACATGACGGAGGAGTTTATGAAGCTTCGAGAGGAGGAGGCCGAGGGTGAGGCAGCGCTGGTGGAAAGCTCCGAGAGTGCGAAGCAATTAGAAAATGGAGAGGATGCTGAAACCGCAAAACAAAAAGTGACCAGTTGTCCAGAGAAAGAGCAAAGCGGAGAGACAGTCAAACCTGCTAAAGTTGCCGGTTTCCCGTCTCCCTTTAAAAATGAGCCAACTGTCCCGCAAGACCTAACCCCGACTGAGTACACTTTGCTGGACGGGGCGTTGCAACACAGCCCTCAGTCGAAATCCTCACCCGAAAACCAAGCACCTGCCAGTCTCGAAGAGGCCACCGTGGAGCAGACGTCTTCAGACTCTAGACCCAACAGCGCGGGACACACCCCTTACTGTCTGTCCCCGGATGACGTGTGGGGCAATCGGGGCGCGCTCAGCCGAATACAAGCGGGGAGCGGGGAGTCCGGCGACGCCGCTGAGGCAAACGGTTCGGCGAAAGAGCAGAACGAGAAAATGAGAAGTAAAGAAAAGCATTTGAGTTTTATGACTTTGGGGACTTTGAAAGAGGCGCCGTCCGACCCGTCCCCGTCGCTGACCACTACGACGACTACGCACTCCATGCCGGCAGAAGTCGGCTCTCCCCAGTCTACAGAGGTGGACGAATCGCTGTCGATGTCTTTCGAGCAAGGCGCGAGCCAAAAAGAAGGAGACGACTCGAGCATGCACCACTCGGCTTCAAACGGCGGACACTTTGTCGGGTTGTCCTTACAGATGAAGAAGCCCCCGCGATCCGTAGGTTACGAAATGTCCCGTACGCCCACTTCCCTTCATCTGGAGACCTTGCCCCATGACGTCGATCTGTGTCTGGTTTCGCCCTGTGAGTTCAAACACTTCAAAGCGTCGGACTCCGCGTCCAGTAGCGAACCGTCCAAGGGGTGTAACAGTCCCCACAGCAACAACAATAACCACAAAGACGCGTCGCCAAGTGAATCCAACGCCCCGCCCGGTACGGAGGACTGCCCCTCGACCACGGCGGACGCGGTTTTGGATTCGGACGAGGATGATTCGTGCAGCGAGTCTTCGAACTCCCCGCGGGATGTTCGCCCCGGGCTGTCACTCCCCCCGGACCCCCACCCCGTCCCGCAGAGGGATAGTCCACCTCTGCCCCCCCTCCCGGACACCACGATGCCCATCCCACAGTCGGAGTCAGACGCACAGGCCAAGAGGGCTAAAGCGGGAAGCATGAAGATGAAAAAGTCAGGGGTGAGTGTTCAAAGAAGGGAATTTGCAACGTCAAATTTTTGTTTTATTATTGTGACAAGAATCGTTCAAATATTGATGATCGTGGTTAATACAACCAAGAAAAAGAGCCAATTAAATCCATAATTCACTTTTATTAACCCTAACAGATTTGCCGAGCCACCAGTTTTACAAGGAAAAAATACCATCTAATCTTTAAAAAAATTGTGAAAAACTTCTTGAATTAAGACATTTTATGCAGATTTTGAGTAGGTTTGGTTTATCTACTTGGACGAAGAACCTTAACCTCAACCCCCGCCTTAACCGAGTGCATTATCTCCAGTTCAACTTTACCCAAATCTCAAAGATTACAGCCTCTAGGCCCGTGTAACACCTCTCTTTGAAACACCTTCAAAACTCATCTTAACAGATCTTTTTCTACGCGTTGTTCCTGTGTTGTCGCCACTTTTTGGACATTTTTTTCCATCGCTTTTTTATTGTATTTTTATCACATTATTGCCACATTTCTTTCACTTTATTGTTGTGTTTTTGTCACTTTTTTTTAGGGGCTCTTTTGTGGCTTTTTCATCCCTTTTTCATCACTTTTCTGTTGCTCTTTTTTGGCTTTTTTGTTGCATTTTCATCCTTGTTAAATCATCCTCGTCTAATTTTCGTTGCTATTTTTTTTTACCATAGCAACAAGAAGCTTTTAGATTTGAGTAAAGCCAAATGGGAGAAATGTGCTCGGCTCAGGTGGGGGTTAAGAGGTTAAATACAATTGCTAATGGGACAAAAAAGTCAAATGTAAGAAAAAACTTTCATATTCCATTGGCATTAAGACAGTCCAAACCTACTCAAAATCACCACCAATCCAGATATTACAGGCACAAGATTATTCACAATTATTGTATAAAGTTACCTTTCATTTCCTGACAGTTGAACACATAGCAAAACATTCATAGCGTAATTTTCTTCTCCTGTTTTGTTGTCAGCAGGTGGTGGAGAGTTTGCAGAGGTCCGGTTCGACACCAACCCGAAACCAAAGCGGAGCCAAAGGATCAAAGGAGAATTTATCCTCCGCTCGAACTCCGTCCTCCAGCCCCAAGACATCAGCAAAATCATCTCCCAATCCAGGTCTAACATCTGATACTTTATTCACTCAAAATACATGTTTTATAATATATAGCCTATTCAGTGTGCAAACTGTGAATAGCCTTTCAGGATGTTACGACTTCACTCTGAACATCCTATCCTTGAGTTTAAGTTACAGGGCTTATTGGCATGTAGTGCAATAGTGATTAAATTCGCCTTTTATGTTGTGAAATACTTTAAAGCCACACCACGTAATATTTCACCCAAAAAGTAGAATAAAATACAAGCCTTTTTTTTTTTTTTATTCCAGACATTTTTATGTTTACTTTAAAAAGGGAGGGGGCGTCTCCAGCTCACCTACTTGGTCCTCATCCAAGTCCATTCTCTGTACCTAGCTGGTCATTCGGAGCATGGTTTATTTTTGCTGGCAACAATATAATCCAAAATGTTACATGGTATGAGAAAGAGAAAGAAGTTAAACATGAACTGTCTGGTAATGTACAACAAGAATCACATGCCACTAAGAATATGAGGGCTACATTTTGTTGTTTTAACCCTCCTGTTGTTTACACTAAATAAGGCAAGCAGAAGAAGTTTCATACTGAAAAAATACAGAGGAAATCTCCGATTGCACTTATGCTCTGGCATTATTACTATATTCATTTTATATTTTGCAGAAAGGAACTCAAAGTAGCTACATTTTTGAAACAGTAATGTTTAATACAAACATATTACATTTTTATAGCTACTAATACAGAATACTGTTTTAAAGTAACTAGCCCAACACTGGTAATAATGTCTTCTCTTGTTACCCCCCCCCCACCCCCGTAGCCCCAAAACCAGCCTCTGCGGGTGAGGTGAGTGTTTACGTGGACTTGGCCTATATCCCGTCAGGCGCCTCCACCTCCGCGGTCAGCGTGGACTTCTTCAGGTGTGTGCGCTCTTCCTGTTACATCGTCAGCGGCGACGCCCCGGAGAGGGAGGGGATCATGAGGCAAACGCTGGACGCTTTACTAGACGGAAAAAGCTCCTGGTCTGATGCCATGCAGGTAAAGAAAACTACTGTAGTATATGTAGTATATAAGGCTATATAAGTGCAATGTGACAGTAGTTTCTTTGGTAGTTAGGGTGGTGTTTTTGTTTTATTTTTAAGAAGTTAGTTAAGGCCCGATGTTGTTTAACAGGAAAGCGCTGTGGGAAACCCTGAGTACAGTGGCTTGTAGTGGCTCCGCCCCAGGTGCAGCTGTGGCTATATTTTCCTTATTCTGGAAGTTTGCGTGGTCACCGCCCCTACTCGCCTATTAGTTTACATAGGACTGGAGAAGTCAAAAGAAAATCAGTTCTACATGGACACAAAGCCGTTTGTGCAGTGTTGACTTGTTGGTGCAAATGAACATTGGACATTTTACACAAATCAATCTACTAAACATCAGATTTTAGCGGCAAACATTTTCCCTCGTTCCCCACTTGATGAACGGATTTTGCGCTCGACCGGAAATGTCAATGCAATGGAAGTGCCGATCCGTGGCAAAAAGAGGCAAAAATGGGCGGGACGGAATAAGGTGAATACATAGCTAAGTGTTTCCCAACCAGACGTATGGGGACCCTGGGGTACTTTAGCACTTGGCAGTGGGTACTTTGCATTACTCATATTTAAAAAAGAAAAAGGGTGAAATATGAGTGGAATGTCAATATTACTTTCAATGCAAAGTTGATTTTAAGGATTTTTGCAGAAATTTTGCTTCATTTTAAACACAACACTCTACTAATTACTGAACTATCTAAGTTTAGTTGATCAAAAATTATTGGTAGAATCCTCGAGGCAGGGTGTGTGTAAATGAAAACAAAAAGGTTGATGTAGCTTAATTACCTCCGCCGATTATAGAAAGTGCATGAAGAACGGTCTTTCAGAACGTTATCACGCTCATGAAGCGCAACACGAGTTCTCTCTGGATGGAGTGTGACATCCCTGCGTGTCTCTTTAGGTGACTGTCATCCCCACCTTTGAGTCGCCGTCGATGCAGGAGTGGTACCAGCAGACCCTGGAGCGACAGCGTGACCTCAACATCACTGTCCTGGGCTCCAACAGCACCGTGGCCATGCAGGACGAGACCTTCCCCGCCTGCAAGATCGAATTCTGAGGCAAAGCGACGGAAACGCAGCGATGTTGACTTGACAGTGTTCGGAAATATGACGCTGATCTTGTGGGGAAGTCGGATAAAAAATGCAGAAAAAAGTTTGACGATTGTGAATTTTTATTTTGGCTGATTCTTATGAAAATACCACACAATTGATAAAGGCACTCTGGCTTGTGCCCCTACATCAGAGAGAGAGAGAGATCATTGCAATGTCTGAAAACAATAGAAGAGACTAAAAGCTCTGGCGCTTCTGGACTGCGTTTACCAAACTCATCCTCCCACTAACACCCACTTAGTTACAGAACATGCATCTCTTCGGGGAGAAATCCTTTGATTCTTTGTTAGGAAAAATACATAGCAGTAATAAAGGCATGTGCAATTCAGACTGAGCTGGTAAAAGATCAGATAGTTTCGCTTCACTCTGTATGCTACATTTAGATTTGTTTTAAGAGAACACAATACGAGCACGTTCAGTAATAATTTGATCACGTATATGATGCAATTTACCACTTTACTTGTCATTTGCATCTATTCTAATTTGGAGCTAGATATATGAAACAAAAGCCTCATTCAGAATGTCTATCTGTGGGTCAGTTATTGTGAGGTTATCTCTGAAAAGCTTTGTGACTCTGTTGCTAATATCAAAAGTGCACTCTACATGACTGTAACGTAATGTCTGCCTATGGTTTATCAGTGACTAAAAAGGTGATCTGGTGGGTTTCTGAATGTCCAAAATGCAAATTAGCTTCATATTTACTGGAATGGTCCAGCAATTGTAATGTAGTTCAAGTCCCAAGAGCTTTTGCAAAATTGTTGTACTGTTTAAAATGTATATGTTATTTTAAGTTGTAGATATTGCCATGCATTGTATTATAAGTTATAAAGTTGCAGAAGGAGTTATTTAATGTAAATAAGACTTTGGTGGCCTCAAATCACAGAAATGTTATGGATGCGAAGAAATCTCAAAGGAAGTTTGACTATGTTTGTAAAATGTTCTCCCATTTTCATATTAACCAGCAACATAATGCATAACCCAGGGCTGTTGAACTACCAAATTAATTGTATCTTTTTAATGTTGAAATCTTTAAGGAACAAATCCATCAAGCATAACATTATGACCACTACAAAGATAATTATTCAAAACCAACGTTTGAGCAAATCACTGCAGATCCTTCAAGAGCTGCATTTCATTCTCTGACCCAGTTGTCCAGCCATCACTACTTGGCCTATGACGAAATTAGACCTATAGCAAACATGGATCTTTGAATTTTATGTATGAGTATGAGTTATAACCAGCCAAATGCTGGTTAATTATTATCCTGGCTCTTGACACATGGAAGCCTCCTAGCAAATGTTAAGGTGTTCACAAACATTGAAAAAACATTTTATAATCATCCTAGAGATGACTTGTTGGCGTGGTAAAAAGCCTCCAATATGGCAATAAATAAATACATTTCATTTATTTACTTACGGAAGGATTCTGAGACAATAGAGAGCATATAATCCCTTTCCTCCACTCCAAATTTAGATTACATTAACAGATCAAAACAATATTTTTTTAAACTTATTATGAAGATTCCCTCCCAGATATAAAATAATCATTGACAGATATAGTTAGTATTAGTAACTTGTTGAGTAAAACATTATAATGAAATAATATATAATAACATTTTCAAAATACTTGCCACAGGGACAAGTGAACACTGGGTTTATGTCGAGCCCTGTGCATCTAATCTACTTCCAGGACTCGTGGACAAAAATGACCTGTGCTTTTCACTGAAACTGTCAGTGGTCAGAATGTTATGACCCGTTCCTGTTTAACTTTCATTTCCACTTGTAACGTGCAGTATGTTCGTTATTATTCGTATGTATTTGAAACCAAAGTAGACCACTATCCCAGCCAAATGCAGACACTCAGCCTTCAAAGTTAACGATTATCAGTCTTTGAATGTCCCAGCTCAATTGTAAACCACAAGACGCCGTTTCTTACTTGCTACTTTTTGACTTGAAGCTTGAACCTGATCCCTCTATAGCCTTTGTGTATGTGTCCCGCATGTGTCAGAGGTTCACTGTATGTAGTTCATTCATGATATTCATGAATTAAATCTGAGAAAGGAAGATTGATGTGAAAGACGTGGTTGTGAGGAAGTGACTCAGTTTCTTTCACTTTACAGTTGTCAGTTTCTCTGTGGTTGTGTGGGAGTGAATAAAGGAAGTTAGTCACTGTTGTTCAAATGGCAATGTTTATTTCAGGGAAGTTCACTGTTTGTTATTTATGCTGTCAATTCTAGCACAGTTGCAGCAGTACCTTTCCTCATGAAGTGTCCCTCTTGGTGGTCAAACAGATCTGGCACCAGTTCGTAGGTGCACTCTGGGATCTGTTTCATGTTTTTGAAGGTGCTGTACTTCACCACACTGTTCAGCTGATCCTGGGTCAGATCTGCTCCCAGGAAGGCCGCGATCCTCTTTACGGCTGTCAGGAGATCCTGAAAACGACACATCTTACTGTCATTCAGATTGTAAGACTGAGGAAAGTGGCGATTTTCCACTTTTATAGTTGAAGAGAATACCGTAATATATAATACTGTATGTGCTGTATATGGTGTTTTAGTTTTTTTTAAGAACAATCAAAACATGTAATTCAAATGTACTTTTATCACATTTACTTTTGTAAAATTCACATTCCTTTTTTATCAAAGATGTTGTGTTACTTCCACATTTAACTGCATGTCACAATAATATATGGCATTGCTAACTCAGCCCATAATGACAATATCACTGGTTTATGTTGTGTCGGTGATGTCCTTCCTTACTTGGATCATTTCTTCATACGTGATGAACAGCATGTTTAGATCATCTTTGTGAGTGAACCAGGACTTTATGTGTTCAAACCAGCTTCCTGAAGCCACTGCAACAGGCAATACCCAGGGTCAGCACACTGTATTTAGCGGTGTTGTTTACTGTTGGTAGTTTTGTGTGGTAATAGCCCTTTCTCAGATGGGACTGGGCTTCTTGGGTCTTGCACCAATTAATGTTTTTAAACTGCACTTACCTTCTCCTCTCATAAACTTGTTGAAAAACTCGTCAAAGCTTTGGGGCGTCTCGAGCATTCTGGCCATTTTGTGGAAATAGTAGAAGGACACTAGAACGTCTTTGGGGTTTCTGGCTATATAGATCACCTGGAACAATCATAATGTTGCTGGTATGGAAAGCCTCAATGTAAATGTACTTTGCATAATAGCTGAATTGCATCCGTTGTTCTAAGGTAGGTAAAAGAAACATTAATTGACAGAAGAGAAATACAGACATAGTACATGGAACAACAAAGTTACAAGGACAGTCACAGGTGAGAAAACACGCCCAAGAGGTTAATATTAATCTACCTGTGAGTGCAGGATTGATTTGTTTTCAACCACTTTTTTTAGGACCTTTTTAAAGGTGTGGTAATTGTCACAGTTCCGGACATGAACAGGCTGTGAGTTCCATGACTCTGTGCCTTACTTAAATGTTACAGTAATAATAATGTAAAGGCTTTTCTATCCAGAGTTTTTAATGTTCCCTTAAAGAGATTTGATGGGATTCATGTTGGTCTCTGATATGGGACCATGTGGTATAAATGTACGTTTTATGGCTGAAGATCATTGCGTGCGTATTAGCCTTTGCTGACTCTGTTGTCAGAGAAGGTCTTACTGTATATGCTTAACGTTTGACACATTTAATTTAATGATATGTACAATTTCTTATGTTGCTTAAAGTCTTGAATCAAAGAGGATTCCTAAATACTTAAATTGTTTAATCACATCTAATCTCTCGCTGTGAACTATGACAGATGGTTATTCACCCCCTAGTGGCTTTAGAGAGAAAAATATGCAGACAGTGTTTTGTTTTTATTCAGATGGAGGCAAGAGTTTTGGAGCCAATGGGACCCTGGTACAATGGCTGCAGATAGTATTGCAGCAGCTTCACATTTTGTTTTGCTTGAACATATAATACAGCATCATCAGCATATGATTACATTTTAACGTTTTTACAAACCCCTCCTGGAACCGCCACCTTAACGTGGTGGAGGGGTTTGAGCACTCGAATGATCCTAGGAGCTAAGTTGTCGGCGGCTTCGTGCCCCTGGTAGGGTCTCCCATGACAAATAGGTCCTAGGTGACGGGTCAGACAAAAAGCGGTTCAGAAGCCCCTTATGAGACCAACAGGCCCGGTTAGAACCATGAGGCCGTCCTTCTGTGGACCCACCACCTGCAGGAGGAGCCATAGGGGCTGGTGCAATGGCTGCCCCCACGACCCGGCAACGGACAAGTGGAAGAAGATGGATGGATGGACGTTTTTACAAACATTGGGAAGATAATTGATGAACAGGCTGAACAGGATTGGTCCCAATATTGATTATTGTGGGACACCAGCGGAACAATTAAAGAATGCGGACTGAACACTATTTATTCATACTGCCTGTTTTCTGTCAGTTAAATATTATTTCATCCAGCGGATGGTGCTTTCAGAGAAATGTAAACTGTATAATTTAGTCATTAGCAACATGGCAACATCATGATTTAAGGTATCGAAGACACGTTTCAGGTCGAGGAATACACCACATAATCACTCCGATCTAAGTATGTTACAAGGGAGTAAAAAGAAATAAATATATAAATAAATGCATGTGTTTATTAATGAATAAATACATGCAAACAGTAAATAATAATATCAGCATTTGTAGTTATATTTTTATTTTAATAATTATTCTCCAATATGAGCATTTATTTATGTATTCATTATTTTGGCAGCTTTAGTCCGCCATTGACATGAGAGGGGCATCTCATAACAGATGCCTAATAGAGACATTTACCCATTTTCAATCTTTAATCCTTCTGTTCTTTATTGTGTCTGAAAAATAGTGACTGTATAAAGCTGGGTAGATAAGGTCAAATCACTGTGGTGAGTCTTGTCAGAACTCAAAAAGGAGTCTTCTGCAGATTTATGTTGTTTAATGGGGATTTGAAGTTGTCCTTAACACCTTGATGCCAATGTATGTGGTCTAAAACAGAAAGGAATAATATTTTAATCTCTACGTAAATAAATACAACAAGGCATATTCACTAAACATAAAACCTCGTAGTTAGCTCCTCATAATTGTTCATGTGAACGGAGCATGGCACCAATTAACAATAAACAGGTACATTTACCACAAACTTAGCATATTCAACACTCACTTGTAATGTGCACGCACAAACATCATCAAGGTGGGCTGGCTGACAAATAATAAACAAACTTTAACTACTAAAAACTTAAGCAAGTAACTCCGTGTCTCCTCTCGTCTCCTTTCTTCCTCTCACTCAGCGCATGCTGCACACCGGTGGGCTAGGCTCCGCCCCTTAAAGGGCCAGCATGCCAGTCTTTAGACAGCCTTTTCTACAGCCGCCCCCGTATTCACCTGTGAATACGAACAACTAAAAGGCTAATCGTCTTTAGGTAGGGCAGGTAGGCTGACGAGTCTTGCCACTGGTCGGACATAGGTCCTTCCTTTCACAGTCACTTCAGCCGATCTTATCCGAGTGTCTGGTCCGGGAAAAACTTGGGATACTTTGCCTACAGGCCACAGGGCCCGTGGCAGCTGGTTGTCGACTATCATGACCACATCTCCTACTTGAAGATTGGCTGATTCCGTCTGCCACTTCTGGCGAGCTTGGAGTCCTGGCAGGTAATACTTCAGGAAATGTTGCCAGAAATGGTCGGCCAGTATTTGGGTGTGCCTCCATCTTCTTCG
Organism: Proterorhinus semilunaris; assembly: GCA_021464625.1. Lineage (NCBI taxonomy): Eukaryota > Metazoa > Chordata > Actinopteri > Gobiiformes > Gobiidae > Proterorhinus > Proterorhinus semilunaris. Next base: position 22,623,003 of record CM038361.1, on the reverse strand, counting down.
CCCGAGAATCTCTGGGCTTTCGTAGACAACTTGTGGGAGCGAGGCGTCCCGCCGCCCCATGAGAAGACAGTTGGGAGTAACGGGGTCAGGATCCGCTACATCCGATGAGGTGTAGCCCAGGGGTTTTGAATTGAGCATACCCTCAATTTCAATCAGAACTGTGAGCAACACCTCCTCTGTGACTGTCTGGGCTCCAATGGTGACTCGAAGAGCGGTCTTAAGAGAGCGAATCTCCCGTTCCCAGCACCCTCCAAAGTGCGGGGATCCAGGGGGGTTGAAGGCGAACTGAATTTGCTGGCTCGCAAGCTGTTCTTTGAGGTCAGGATGAAGCGCTTGAAATGCTTCTTGCAGCTCACGTTCTCCTCCTCGGAAATTCGTCCCCTGGTCGCAGAGGATCTCCTTGGGTTTCCCACGCCTAGCTATAAAGCGTCTCAGGGCCATTAGGAATGCATCAGTGTCCATACTGGGAATCAGGTCAAGGTGGACTGCTCTCGTGGTTAGGCATTTAAACAATATTCCCCACCTCTTCTCGTTCCTGCGCCCAATCTTGATAGTGTACGGCCCGAAGCAATCCACACCCGTGGAATAAAAAAACGGCTTGAAGAGGCGCAGTCTGGCTGGAGGGAGGTCCGCCATTCGGGGTGGGTTGGGGTGGCCTTTCCACTTCTTACACTCAACACAGAATCTTTGATGGCGGCGTACTGCTTCACGTCCACGTAGCACCCAGTATCTCCTTCTGATCTCTGCAAACACCCTTTCTGGTCCGGAATGCTGGAGCTTATCATCATAGTCCTGTATGATGAGTCGGGTAACAGCGTGTTTGGGGTCGAGAACAATGGGGTGCACTTCATCTACTGCAAGGTCAGGATTGTGGCGAAGACGGCCTCCTACTCGGACGAGCCCTGTCTTCTCGTCAAACTCAGGTGCAAGTAGAAGAAGGCGACTGGATTTGGCGATTGGTTTGCCGGTCTTCAACAGGGTGACTTCCTCCGGGAAGGACTCTCTTTGGGCTTGTTGCAAGGCTTCCAGCTCAGCAGCAGCATAGGAGTCCGCGGTGAGAGGGTTGTTGGAGTCAGCCGCCCCGTGAAGCTGACGCACTGTGGCCTCCATGAAGCTGTTCCAGGTCTGGTACTGGAGTGGATCTGGAACACTAGAACTGGACATGGTTAACACAACTAGTCGTTTCAGCTCACCTTTAGGATCGCTCTGGGGTGGAGGTGGCAGGTCGGGCCAATCACTCGGCGCTTGTTTTAGGAACACCGGCCCGTCTGTCCATCTACTGCCCCGACTGATGTCTTGGAGGGTCAGACCACGAGTGATGTCATCTGCCGGGTTTTCTCGCGAGGGCACATACCTCCATGTGGCAGCTTCAGTTAGCTCTTGTATTTCCGCCACACGAGTGCCCACGAAGACCTTGTATCTGCATGAGTCTGAACCCAACCAAGCTAAGACGGTGGCTGAGTCAGACCATAAGGTGCCGCTGCGAATGGGAAGGGTTAACTCAGTGATGATAACCTTGTAGAGCTGGGCACCAGTTAGAGCAGCGCACAACTCTAACCGAGGGACAGATTGCTGCTTCTTGGGGGCAACACGAGAGCGCGCTGCAAGGAAGGCGACCTCCACTTCTCCCTCTGGATTCTCTGTCCTCAGATAAGCCACTGATCCGTATGCCTGTTCAGAGGCATCACAGAACACATGGATGTCTCTCGTACAGCTGGGTTGGTCAAGACTGGGACTGGTGTAGCACCTGGGCAGTGTTATTTTGGAAATGTGTTCCAACTCTGCTTCCCATGTATGCCACTTCTCTAACAGCTCCTCTGGGAGTTGGGGGTCATCCCAATCCCTCTTCTTCTCCCACAGGTGGCGAACAATGACTTTGGCTCGGGTGGTATAAGGCACTATATAGCCTAGAGGATCATACTGGCTAGCTAAAACTCTATAGATGTTCCTCATTGTAGCCACTGAGCAGTCGATATGTCTGTGTTTGTAGGTGAGGGTGTCAGACTTACAGTTCCAGTGAAGTCCGAGGGCTGGCTCCGGGATGTCGGGTTGACCTTGATTGAGCCACAACTCACAGCTGGATGATCTGAGGTCTGGAGGGAGATGGTTGATGACACTTGGATCGTTACTTGCCCACTGCCTTAGCTCGAATCCCCCGTCAACCAGAAGATGGCGCAGTTTATCCACAAGAGACTTGGCGGCTGATGGACATGTGAGACTCTGTAAACAGTTGTCCACATAGAAAGACTTGTTGATGGCAACACGCACGTCTTCTTCTGGCTGAGTGTGGTCAGTGACGTGTTTCTGCAACGCGAACGTTGCGCAACAAGGGCTGCAAGTAGTTCCAAAGGGAAGTACCTGCCACTCGTACACATCAGGGGGAGAGTCTCGCTTCATGTCCCGCCATAGAAACCGCAGCAGTGGTCGATCTACAGGCAGGAGTCTCACTTGGTGGAACATTCCACGAATATCGCTGCTGAAGGCAATAGTATGCTCCCTGAAGCGTAATAACACAGCTAGCAAGGCAGGGCCGAGAGTTGGACCTGGTAGAAGGAGCTGGTTGAGGTTGTGACCTTGGTACTGGAATGAGCAGTTGTACACCACCCGGTTCTTCTCATTATGTTGGACCATATGGTGGGGTATATACCAAGCTTCTTCACTGCTCTCCACTTGGTGGTCTGCCAACTTCACTGCATAGCCACCTTCCACAAGCTTCTCAATCTCCCTCTGGTAGGCGGCGGCTTGCTCCGGCGATCTGGCTAAGCGCTTCTCTGTGCCTCTCAGGAGTGGCAACACTGCTTCGGGAGTGGCTTTGAGGACAGGCATGTTCTTGACTCGAAGAAGGGGTGTAGCATAACGCTCAGTGCCATTGACGTTAACTCTCACTGTCTGTTCTTGGAGAAGCTTGACTGCCTCTTGGTCTTGTCGTGACCGAACCGCCAACTTCTCATTGCGGTAAGGGAGCACATCCATCTGCCATAACGTCTCTACACTTGAGAACAGCTCTGTCGGTGATGGTGCGGATGTGAAGAGGCAGTGACTTACATGAGGGCTAGATTTAATGGCTTGAGCTGGTCCCTGTAGCGTCCATCCAAGGAGCGTCTTCACAGCTACTGGCCCACCAGGTGGTCCTAGTCTGACTGGCTCTATAGGTGTTATGAGGTGCGTATAGTCGGCACCAATCAGCAGCAAGGGGCAGACTCTGTTTAGAGGTGGGAGCGGCAAACCTGACAGATGTATATACCTCTGCTGGAGTGAGGCAACTGGATGGGAATGCTCTGCTAAACTCAGTTGCTCCGCAGTAAAGGCATTCTGGATACTGTACATCTTGTCAGGATTGGCTGCTGGAGAAATCGTGAATGACACAGCCGCCCCGTGCAGCTTCTCCACTTCTTGTCGAACTGTACGGAGAGCCAACACCTCTTTACTTCCCTTGAGACCCAACTGTTTGGCAGCAGACTGGAGCAGTATTGTCCGCTCAGATCCGTCGTCTAAGACAGCATACGTCTCCATGGACTTCTCACCGCTCCTCAGAACTACCTTAGTGATCTTCAGTAGCACCTTGCAATTGTAGACTGGGCGGTCGACGTACATCACTTTGGCAGTGTTTACAAGGCAGCTCTCTGCAGGAGGTGGAGCCTGTTCCTCTTCTCCCCTCTCATTCACCTCGTGCAGCACTAGCAGATGTCTCCTACCACAGGTCTTGCAGGAAGCTTTAAGTGTGCACTTAGCAGCTTGGTGATTACGTCCGCAGCGCCAGCACTTATTATTCGCTTTGATCCATGCCACCTTTTGTTCCCTACTCAAGTCCTTGAAGTTAGAACAGTTGTTCAGGAAATGCTTGTCATTGTCACAATAGGGACAGTAGGCCTTTGCTGACTCCATTCTCTTAGACTTGCTGGCTGACTGTTCAGGGGAAAGTGGTGATGCTGCAGTGCTTGATCCCGAAACCTTCTCAGTGCTCAGGAGGATAGTAGCAGACTTACTTGGGGGTTTGTGAGTGCGTCTGGTTTCAGGCTTCTTGCTATATGACTCCTCTCTCTTGGGGGGCCTGATACAGTCTTCCTGAACTTCCAGCTCGTATTCTAGCCAATCAGCAAAGTCAACGAGGGTGGGAATGGCCAATCTCAGGGGATGGATGAATCTCTTAAAGCTGGCATTAAGGTCATAGGGGAGTTTACCCAACAGCCTCGAAACATGGGAGCCGCAGGTTAACTCAACTTGGCCTCTTTGCCCCAACTGTTCCAACATGCCTACTAGTGACCGCACGTTGAGGGCGAACAGACGAAAGCTCTTAACATCACCACTGCGTATATTCGGACCGTCCATTAACTCTGCGATCCGTTGCACTGCAAGCTTGTGGGGCTGTCCATACATCCGAGTGAGAGCCACCATTGTATCTGTGTAGGGCTGCCTCGAGTTACAATACGAGTCTGCCACAAGTGAGGCTTCTTCACACTTGAGGTGATCTGTGAGGATCTGGTACTTGTATCTCTCAGTAGCATTGTCCGGTAACAGATTCTCTAAGGCAATCTTCATGCGTGCAAACTCTCTGGGGTCTGGTGATGTAAAGCTAGGGATGGTGGGCTTTGGTCCCCTATATGTGGTCTCTCTCTGTGGAACGTTAGCGTAGGGCACTTGGAAGAATGTAGGATTTCTACCTGTATATGAAGGCCCACTCTGCTGGGGCGTGGCTGCATAGTATGGATTATAGGGTAGGCCTCTTGATGGCTGGGAAACAAGTTGAGAAAAATCTTGAGCCAGGTTTCCTTGGGAGCTGAGTGTCGGATATTGTTGCTGCTGTTGGGCTGAAATATTGGGTGACGGCTGGTAGGGTCCATAATCACCACTGTACACACCTTGATGTGGAGGAAATGTAAGCAGAGGCTGGTGGGCTGCTGGCTGGGGCTGTAAAGCAACCATCAGGCTCTGGAACTGTTTGCGGAGCTCAGCATTCTCTTGGCGCATCTCTATGAGAGCAGCACTAAACTCAGAGACTTGGTTGGTCTGCTGCCCCCTAGATTGGCCAAACTGTTCACGCTCCTCGAAATCCCCCAGGTCAAAGTTCTGGCTAACTGGTGGTGATGGAGTTCTTGTGGTGATTGGACGCTGCAACGTTGTTAAATCCACTGGTGCCACACTTTCATCTGCCACTGGTGTTCGAAATTTACTCTGAGCCCCTGGTCCACTCAGGTCATAATCCGACAGGTAGGATGGCACTGACAACGATCTTTTTGGTCTAGTGTCTGTTACTGTTGACTGCATCTTCAAACAGCAATTTGCTTATCCGGCTCGAAGGACCAATGAAAAATAGTGACTGTATAAAGCTGGGTAGATAAGGTCAAATCACTGTGGTGAGTCTTGTCAGAACTCAAAAAGGAGTCTTCTGCAGATTTATGTTGTTTAATGGGGATTTGAAGTTGTCCTTAACACCTTGATGCCAATGTATGTGGTCTAAAACAGAAAGGAATAATATTTTAATCTCTACGTAAATAAATACAACAAGGCATATTCACTAAACATAAAACCTCGTAGTTAGCTCCTCATAATTGTTCATGTGAACGGAGCATGGCACCAATTAACAATAAACAGGTACATTTACCACAAACTTAGCATATTCAACACTCACTTGTAATGTGCACGCACAAACATCATCAAGGTGGGCTGGCTGACAAATAATAAACAAACTTTAACTACTAAAAACTTAAGCAAGTAACTCCGTGTCTCCTCTCGTCTCCTTTCTTCCTCTCACTCAGCGCATGCTGCACACCGGTGGGCTAGGCTCCGCCCCTTAAAGGGCCAGCATGCCAGTCTTTAGACAGCCTTTTCTACAGTGTCATTTAAGTTCTATTTGTCATTATGAGAAAATTGTCAATGGAAAATTGTGATAGAAATTGTGATTTTATAATTCAAAAATTGTGATATTCTATTTTTGCCTCATCAACCACCCCTAGCTTGACTGCATCCAGAGATCAAATCTTGATCTTGATTCATTGTCAGGATTTCCTAAAAGTCTATCGTTTATAGAGTATATTTAAAGTTTGTGGAAGGACAAGCATTCAGAAGAAACACACCCAGAGATGGAGAGAACATAGAAACTCCCATACTTCCTCCTTGAACATAGGGCCTTTCTGTTTTCTCTTAAAATAAGAAATGCACACTGACCTTTCCTTTCTTGAGGCTGAGCTCTTCGGGCATGAGGGGGTACACCAGGTGGGTCACTCTGTAACGCGGGGACTCTGCGTTGAAAAACCTCTCAATTTGTCCATTTTCCTCGATCCATGGCATCAGGTGCCCAATGGCTACCTTGATTTGTTTAGAGATGGAGTCCATGTCACCTTTGGACTTGATCAACAACAGGATCTGCTGCAGCCATATGGTCCCTGAACACATCAAATTACAATAATGACAACATTCAATATTGAATACATGCCATAGAGCAGTGCATGTGTGGCAGTATGCCTGCAGGCGGGCACTGCCACTTGTAGTTTTGATGGTGATTGGCTGTGCGCGCCGGCCGTCACCTGATAAATAGCACTTCCGTTTATTATTTGACCTCTGACTTCCTGTACGCCCAGTCTCGTCTGTTGTGGTTGTTGCTCCTCATCCCTCTCCAGTCCAGGTAGTATCATATTCAATTCAATTCAATTCAAGTTTATTTGTATAGCACATTTAAAACAACTGCGGTTGACCAAAGTGCTTCACAGTAATAGCAGGTCACATAGAAATAAAATACAAGTAAAAGATAACATGCCAAGATACACTCACTAGCTCGTATTGAAGGCCAGGGAGAAGAGGTGTGTTTTCAGCCTGGATTTGAACTGTTCCACAGACTGAGAGGACCTGATAGACAAAGGAAGACTATTCCATAGTCGGGGCGCCGCCACAGAGAAGGCTCTTTCACCTCTGTTTTTTTTCCTAGTTTTAGGAACATCCAATAGGAGCTGGTCAGCCGACCTCAAAGCTCTGGATAGAGTATAGAGTCGCAGGAGATCACTCAAATAGAGCGGGCCCAAGGAGTGGAGACATTTAAAAACAATCAACAAAACTTTAAATTGAACACGAAAGCTGACAGGCAGCCAGTGTAAGGAGCACAAAACAGGAGTGATGTGCTCACGCCTCTTTGTATTGGTCAGGAGGCGGGCTGCAGCATTTTGTACACTCTGCAGGCGCTGCAGGGGGCGCTGGTCCAGTCCAATATACAAGGCATTACAATAATCCAGGCGCGAGGTTACAAATGCATGGATAGCTTTTTCAAAATCACATCGAGGAAGGTAGGACTTAATTTTGGCCAAACTCCTCGGCTGAAAGAAGCTGAACTTGATGACAGAGTTGATATGTTTGTCAAATTTAAACAATGGGTCAACCATCACCCCGAGGTTTCTCACATAAGGACGGCAGTAGGAGGACAACGGACCAATCACACTGTCATTGGTGACATTTAGTATTGGTCACTAAATTTAAATATTTCAAGTTGTTAGTAACTACAGTCCCTATTATTTAGTTGTCGCAGCGCCGCCATGGGCCCACGTTCTCCCGGCCATGATCGTTGAGTGGATTGGTTGTGTTGACTCGGACCCCGCTGTCAAAGCCCCGAGCCGCGCTAATGCCTCCGCTCAGGTTTGTGACTTGGTCAATCTAGTAACATATCCTAGTAGTTTGTACTCGTGGTAGTGACGCGTGCCTTTTCCATTTGTAGCCTCTGGCCGAGGAGTGGTCGTCACTGCCGCCTGCCCTTTTACCACCTTTTGGTTTGCCTTTTCTGTTAATATTCTCCTGTCACTGGATTGGTGGAGCGCAATGTCCTTATGAGTAACATGTAATTGAAAGTACGGACTAAAACAAGTGACTCAACTAAAGTCGGGGGAAATGGGGGGGAATGGACTTCGGACAAACCTGGTCCTAACTAAAGAATGTGAAAATAAATGTAAAACCTTTTGTATACAGTGCCTGGCCTCTGTGATCCATTTATTCAACAACGAACCTACGTGCTTTATTATTTGGTGCTGGCCATATCCAGCTGGCGGTGTTTGGCAATAATTGTATGTTTAAACTGCTTAGTTAACCCTCACATTGCCACACATGGTTCTCAACTCGCTGTCAAAATAAAGTTTCGGAAACTTTATTTTGCTAATTCATTTGACTCTGCCCTTATCTTCCGAAGAGCACCTGGTACCACTACACACAATCGAGATCCAGTGAGCACCTCCGGCCTCCTCCTCTATTTATTTATTTGTTTATTTGGTCGGGACAGTGCATGTTAATTAACATACATGCATGTAAACAAGCCACACCGGATCGTAGTCTTGGGCTAATGTCCATCCGTAGTCCCCCATGCTTGCGCACTCTCAAACACAGTCACATTCATCCTGGCCTATTGTACATGTTTTTAGTGGTAAGGGAAGCCAGAGTACCCGGAGGAAACCTACGCAGACATGGGGAGAACATGCAAACTCCAACCAGAAAGGCCCCGTCCCTGGTAGGAATCGACCCCAGACCTTATAGCTGTGAAGCATGAGCGCTAACCGCTGTACCGTACCTTAATGTTGATTAAACATTAAATAAACCTATAAAGCTGTAATTATGAACAAAACAACAGTCATTTTTTACCGTTTCAGCTGTTTTGTAGAAGATAAATATTGAAAGAGATGTAAATAGAAAAGACTTGCGACACACTGACAATGCAATGGTTCTGCGACCCACTTTCAGATCCCGACCTACCAGCTGAAAACCACTGCCATAGAGACTAGTCAGGTGAAACAACTATTACATGACATTTCTTTATTTCAAGAGGAATAGCCCCTTGAGATGAATCATCTCGTTTTCAAGGGGGTTCTCTTGACAATGAGATGATTTCAAGAGGACCCCCCTAACCAATTCATCGTCAACTATTTTAGTTATCAATAATCGTTCACTGGTACATGCAGGCTCAATCAGAGCAAGAATGTAGTATTTTTGATGAAAAACAGATTTTGTCTTTAAAGAGGATGTTACAGTATGGATATATTTCACAGACAAGACTAAACATAGGAAAAAGCATGTTTTGTTTTTATAACAATTCAAATGTTGACCCTCTATCACACCCAAGCACAAGTTTGGAATCTACCTGGAGCTGGAGGACAAGGCGGCCAACACAGAAGACCCGGAAGAGCGTATGGGGCAAAGAGGAGCGAACTAGAATGGGAGCGCTTATATAGTCCCCCAAGCCAGCGCACCGGGGTGACCGGCAAGAGCGCACCCAACACAGACCTCCAAAGCCCGTCTTACCACATTCATAAGAGAGTCCGACCTTCAAATAAAATGAAAAAGTTGAACAAATATCAATCCTTCGTTGAGTTAGCTTTCTAAAGTTACAAGCACATTATTGTGTTCAAGCCCAACCTTATTCTTACAGTTTTTGGTTGTTTATATCATCTCTTAACAAATCATTAAAAGCGTCACCTGATTTGGGGTAAGTAACAACAAACACATCGGAGTCACGGATCTCCAGGTCTCGGATCCGATCCACTTCATGAGGGAGGTGAATTCCTCTGGCCATCTTATAGCCCTTGTGAAGGAGCAGCCCGGGACTCTGACTGAACGCCATGCTTCCTGACACAACTGAAGATGTTAACTTTCAGTGACATGCACACATTGAGACTTTTATCTGTCGTTCCACATCCGGCTGCACAATCTACGTGCACGTATCGACACGCCCCCCAAAATAGTGAGGGCTGTCCACTCTCTCATTGCCAATTAGAGGCCAGTAGTTTGTTCACGTCACATCAGACATGGGCTAGTGTAACAGGGTTATATATTACATAGTTAATCCTGGTGAATTAGTGAAGCGCCAGTGTTAGGCGTTGCGTGGTGCTGCACACCAAAGTACGCGTTTATTTGTCCGGTGTCCATCATACCTGGCAGTGTCTTTGAGTTGTTTGTCCCGTTTTGACAGTCATTTATTTTGGTTGTCTGCCCCTTTGTGTGTCACGTCCTGTCTCTGTACAGCCCTATTTAAGTTGGCTCCTCCCGTTCCGTCTTCCCTTTTGATATGTAGATGAAACGTGGGTCAAAATTAAGCAGAAGGAAGTGGCACCTTTTACAGATAACATCGATGCTGTGGACCCCAGCATTAAATTTACTCAGGAGGACGCCAAAGAGAAAGAACTTGCCTTTTTAGATTGTAAAGTTATCATAGGGGAAAACGGACAACTTCAGACAGAGGTTTACAGGAAGGCAACTCATACTGACCAGTATTTGATGTTTGACTCAAACCATCCACTTCAGAACAAACTAGGGGTCATCATGACACTCAGACATAGAGCTAAAGAGGTGCCTACCAGTGCAGAGGGGAAGACCAACGAGGGGCAACATGTCCAGAGAGCCCTCTCAGACTGTGGCTATCCTAACTGGTCTTTCACTAAAGCACAAAGGGCAAGAAGACCTAAAGAACAAGACAGAAATGGAGTTGCAGTGCCGTATGTAGCCGGGGTCTCAGAGAAACTTCAGAGAATCTTTAGGCAGCACAGGATTCCAGTGAACCACAAACCGGTGAACGCACTGAGACAAAAATTAGTTCATCCAAAAGACAAAACTCCGAGCCACAAAAAAAGCAATGTGGTTTATTATATTCGATGCAAAGAAGAAGAATGCAAACAACATTATATTGGAGAAACTAAACAAATTTTACAGAAAAGACTTTATCAACACCGAAGAGAAAGCACAAGTGGCCCTCAGTCGGCGGTGCACCTCCATCTCAAAGCCTCCAACCACTCCTTGGAGGACGGGGAGGTCAAAATTTTAGCTAAAGAAGAACGTTTGTTTGAAAGAGGAGTTAAATAAGATATTTTTGTCAGGAAAGAAAATCCCTCCATGAACCGGAATGGTGGCCTCAGATTTAATCTTCTGTCACTGTACTCAAATCTCCTTCGGGAGAAACCGAAAGGGCACGCCCAGTCCAAGGAGACGGCACCTCAGCCAACAAAAGAACAATAGGCAGGTAATTAGCAGTGATCAGCCATGAATAGGACAGATACTGGGTAGTGATCATCTATGAATAGGACAGGACTGACCAATACTAAGGTGAGCAGATCGTTAGAGACGCTCTACTTCAAAGGTGTTTACCCACAGGTGAGAGTAGCTGTGATTAGAGAGGAGGAGCCGGGCCTACTCTAACTCCTCCCCGTTGGTCTATATATTCAGCTGCGTCCTGAGTGGGACTTTTGTCGCTGACGAAGCCTTTTGGATGAGAGGCGAAACGTTAGAAGACTTCAATTACTGAGTACAGAAGATGTCTCAAGTACCTTCATTGAAGATGGACAACTCCTGTACGACTGAGAACTTACACAGATACAGTCCCTATTATTTAGTTGTCGCGGCGCCGCCATGGGCCTGCGTTCTCTCGGCCATGATTGTTGAGTGGATCGGTTGTGTTGACTCGGACCCCGCTGTCAATTGTGGCCTGTGGAATGTTGGTCCACTCCTCTTCAATGGCCGTGCGAAGTTGCTGGATATTACTGGGAACTGGTACACGCTGTCGTATTCGCCGGTCAAGCAGCAGCAGAATACGACAGCGTGTACCAGTTCCCAGTAATATCCAGCAACTTCGCACGGCCATTGAAGAGGAGTGGACCAACATTCCACAGGCCACAATTGACAATCTGATAAACTCTATCGGAGAAGATGTGTTGCACTGCATGAGGCAAATGGTGGTCACACCAGATACTGACTGGTTCTGAGTCCCCAGACCCCCAATAAAGCAAAACACTGCACATTTCAGGGTGGCCTTTTGTTGTGGGCAGTATAAGGTACACCTGTGCGCTAGTCATGATGTCGGATCGGCATCTTGATGTGGCGCACCTGTGAGGTGGGATGGATTATCTCAGCAAAGCAGAAGTGCTCACTATCACACATTTGGACTAATTTGTGGGCAATGTTTGAGAGAAATTGTGGTATTGTGTATCTGGAATGAATTTTGGATCTTTGGGTCCATCTCATGAAAAATGGGAGCAGAAACAAAGGTGTTGCGTTTATATTTTTGTTGAGTGTAGTAACATATCCTAGTTTGTACTCGTGGTAGTGACGCGTGCCTTTTCCATTTGTAGCCTCTGGCCGAGCAGTGGTCGTCACTGCCGCCTGCCCTTTTACCACCTTTTGGTTTGCCTTTTCTGTTATTATTCTCCTGTCACTGGATTGGTGGAGCGCAACGTCCTTATGAGTAACGTGTGACTGAAAGTATGGACTAAAACAAATGACTCAACTAAAGAACGGTGAAATGGACTTCGGACAAACCTGGTCTTAACTAAAGAATATAAATGTAAAACTTTTCTATACAGTGCCTGGCTTCTGTGATCTATATTCAACAACAAACCTACGTGCTTTATTTATTATTTGGTGCTGGCCATCTTGGAAATAATTTTATGTTTAAACTGCTTAGTTAAACCTTGCATTGCCACACCTTCAATTCTTAAGACCTGCCTGTCTGTCTGTCTGTCTCCTTAATGCTTAACAGTTGCAGCAGTACCTTTCCTCATAAAGCGTCCCTCTTGTTGTTCAAACAGAATTGGTACCAGTTCGTAGGTGGACTTTGGAATCTGCCTCATGTTTTTGAAGGTGCTGTGACTTCACAGTTCAGCTGATCCTGGGTCAGATCATCTCCCAGTATAGACATTGGAGACCTACTTTCATTTGTTTTACACATATTTTATTGTAACTATATCCCGAACACACCGCCCGGGCAACAAAGGAGTTGCTTTGTAAGAAGCATTTCAAGGTCCTGGAGTGGCCTAGCCAGTCTCCAGATCGCAACCCCATAGAAATCTTTGGAGGGAGTTGAAAGTCCGTGTTGCCCAGCGCCTGCCCAAAAACATCACTGCTCTAGAGGAGATCTGCATATAAGAATGGGCCAAAATATAGAAAACGTTTAACCTCTGTCATTGCCAACAAAGGGTATATAAACAAAGTATTGATGAACTTTTGTTATTGACCAAATACTTATTTTCTACCATAATTTGCAAACTAAAAATCAGACAATGTGATTTTCGGGATTTTTTTCTCATCTTGTCTCTCATAGTTGAGGTATACCTATGATGAAAATTACAGGCCTCTCTCATAAGTGGGAGAACTTGCACAATTGTTGGCTGACTAAATACTTTTTTCCCCCACTGTGTGTGTGTGTATATAAATATTATTTTGTTATTATTTTATATACATTAATATTTTTTTGGGAGAGTATACACGGAAATTTGAGAAAAAATGTATGACAAACATGAGAACAGAGTTAAAGCCACAGTGCTAAACATAAATGTTCATAAATCATGTTATTTTGCTCCTTTCTTGTAATTTGCATATACAAACTCAAAGGTCTTTTTTTCTAAATGGCCCTAATATGCTATCGTATCTTAGGCTTTGTAGAATGACCTTTACAGAAGTGAAACTGATGAGTCAAGATGTGTGTCAAAATGATCCTTGGGCATAAACGCTTTCACTTTTACTCTTAAAAGGGACTACTTTACCAGAGCTTCGGCAGCTCACACTGACATACATCCACAGGTAAATCTTTATCTTAATATTAGAATAAAAATGTACTGAACCGTTGTTGAGAGACATTAGCCTGGTGAGACCAGAATGATTCCCCTGTATATATGTTTGTATATAGATGGGGATCTGGTACAGCGGTGAGTCTGGTTCCCAGGCTAGAGAGAGAGACAAGCCTACTGGCAATAGCAAGTTATGATGAGAACTTCTCTGCTTTTAGTGTGACAAACGGTCTGTTTAAAATCAATAATTTAAATGCTTGAAAGGTTGCGTTTGATGAAGAACAAACAAATGGACTAAAGAACGACTCAAGTTGCAAAGTTATTAAGTTAAGTTGCCCTAGATGGGCACTTAATGCCCATCTAGGCCTACTAGGGAATTAAATACTATTTTTGTGAAGGTTCCTAATTGTTATCAATGTTCTACTTTTATTTTTGATAAGATAAGATAGCCTTTATTGATCTCACAATGGAGAAATGTGTTTACATTCAGCTCTTAGAAACACTACAAAGGACTTTGTGGGGACAAAAAGTATTAGCAGTGTAGGTTTACATCACAGTGAGAGGGTTGACAAAGTGACCCAGATAAGTGACGTAAATACAGGGATTTTTGCATGTATTCTGCAAAGGGGATATTGCACATGTTACTTTACAGTCTTGTTGTACAGTCTGACAACATATTATTTTGTGACATTTTGAGACAACAAAAAAAAACGTAATTGAAATAGATTGTCAAAGCTAACTATGATGAGGATATAACTATGGGTACTTTCAACCATGCTTAGCTTACAGTACAATACCTTTTGCGTATTTACTGTATATCTAGAGCTATAAACCAGAAGTAGGCCTATGTATACTTTGTCCCAACCCTAGCTGTGGATATAAAGTAAATGCTCATTTATTTTCATACAGTGTTCCTACACCGTCCCCCTCCACCATGTCTGCCATCATCTCCAGTCTGACCAACGACCAGAGGAAGAAGCTCCTGTCTCTTTTCCATCATCCTCAGCTCCACCTGCTTTACAAAGCCTCGGTCCACGGCTTTCCTGCAAATCAGTTTCACAATCGCTGCGACAGACAGGGCCCCACCATCTGTGTTGCCTACAACTCCTCTGGGTTTGTCTTTGGGGCTTACACCGCCAAAGACTTCGCCCAAACTAACCAAAATATCATTGATGAGCAGGCGTTTCTGTACAGCATCAGTGAGGAGAGACCCAGGCCACTCCGGGTGGGGGTCACTGCCGCTCAGCCTGCCTTTGTGGATGGAGCCGCTGGTCCAAACTTTGGGGCGCTGCTGTTTTTAGTTAACAACACAGCCACTATACAGAGTGCACCAGGAGCAGCCTATAACTTCAATCCCGCTGAGATGCACGGAGGCAACTTGGCTCTGACTGAGTTTGAAGTGTATCGAGTTGAAGGTTGGCCAATCGTCTTCATCATAATTATAGGGTAATCTATACCTGGAGGTTTTGCCTCAGTTTGGTCCTTTTTGTTCTTTGTCAGATATGGGAGGACTCCTGACCAAACCCTGGAGGAACCTTCAGTGGACAGAAGAGTATGCATACATTTAATATATGGTTACGCAAAAAGGAGTGCTTGAAATCCTTATTCTCTTTCACAGAAAAAGGCAGTTGTTGAAGGAGCAGATCCAGTCTTATAAACCAGATGTAAATGGAGTGAAGGAGGCACGGGTGCTGATGGTGGGACCGGTTGGGGCAGGAAAGTCCAGCTTCTTCAACTCCATAAACTCCGTTTTTAGGGGTGGTATGACGTCCCGGGCCATCTCAGGGACAGCAGGGAAGAGTGTGACCACTCAGGTAATAATATATATACAATATATACAGGGTTCGAAATTAACTTTTTTGATCACCAGCCAAAGTGGCTGGTAACTTTCTGAAGTTACCAGCCAATCAGAATTTCCATTAGACAAATTTTTACGTTGCGAAAATAAGAGATTATGAATGCCACTGGATGAAAATGTGATAATAGGTATCTAAAACGTCACCAGTAGTGTAGTGTTCATGGGAAATGTAGGACAGAGGGGACAAACCACCCAGAGCGTCTCTGACATGATTTGCATGATTGGCTCATGCTAGTGATGGGATTTTCAGCTATTTTTGGTGAACCGGATCATTTGGATCGGCTCACCAAAAAGAGCCGACTCTTTTGGCCCCCAAATGGCTCTTTATGTTTTTTTAATATATACACTTTAAATTTAGGAGAGATTTGGATTAATGGCTCGTTAAATGAGCCTCTCTACTGCTCCCTGCACAAAACAACTATAATCAAGAAAGCAATTAAAAAGAAAAGAGGAATTAATTTTATTAGTTGCTATAATAATGTGATATTGGCTTATAGTGGTCTGTGTTGTCTTCAGGAATCAAAGTAAATTTTTTGAGGTGGTAGAGCCATTGTTTATTATAGCAACATACACTTTTAAAGCTGCCATTAGTTTCATGTATGTACTCTTTTATTTACAGTCAAAATGCTTCTCCCATAGCTTCTCCCCAGTCCCTCTGCGGCCTCAGCTCCGCCTCCGTGAGCTGCTGGAGCCTCGCGCTGAGAGAGAGTTACAGACTCCAGACATAACTGAAGTTATTACTTAAGCCAGGACTCCTGTACGTTTGTAATGCGCTCATACACATGAGAGGAAAAGGCCGACATCGCGTCGTTTCGCCGCTCCGCGCGTCATCGCATTGTTTTCACTCCACAAACCCAGCGTAACTTTTTCTAACCATAAAACCGAAAATATTAAGCGGATCTCTCTCAAATATAAAGTGACTGAAAGCTATGGATGCGCTGACTACATTTATGGAGTAGTTTAAGTTTATAGAGATCTTGATTTTGTGTAAATAGCAGGTTCATTCCTCGCGAACGGGCTGCGCCTGCAGAGTTCTCCTTTCTCCCTCTCTCCCCGATCCCATTCTCTTTACTCGTTTACTCTTTGCCTTTCTCTATTTTTCTTGAATGTAGCAGAAAGCGGGGCACGGTGAGCTTGATAAACATGCAACATGCAAAAAATAAATAAATAAATAAAACGGCTCGCGGGTGAGGCTCGGCTCTCATCTTTCACTTAAAAGAGCCGGCTCTTTGTACCGACTCGTTCGCGACCGACCCATCACTAGCTCATGCATCACCGGCCAAACTGGCTGGTAGGTTTTTTATCGGTACCCGCCAAAATGATTTTTAACCCGCATTTGGCGGGTTGGCGGGTGTTAATTTCGAACCCTGAATATATATACAATATATATAACAGTTAAAAACAAGTTAGTGACGTGTGCCCATAAACTCATTGATTGTTTAAATCTCCTCTTGAATTATTTTTAAGGTATGTCCTGAGCTCTATTGTTTTTAAATGTGAATATAGAAAGACTGTTTTCACTTAATTTTTTTTTTTTATTGAATTTCAGGTGGATCTCATGAGGAAAAATAGATAAAGCCCCTTTAACCCGGTCTCTAGAGCAGTTGACACAGTAACATTTTCCCCCATTTGTTTTGTTTGCAGTTTCGCACCTACACCATAAAGGCGGGTAAAGGAGGGCCCCCAGTTCCTCTGGTTCTGTGTGACACGATGGGGCTGGAGGAGAGTCCTGATGCAGGTTTGGACCCAGACGACGTCATCGCCATCTGTAAAGGCCACGTCCAGGACCGCTACCAGGTACTGAATCGACTCTTTTATTTCCCAGAGGTTGACCTTGAAGGTCACTGCGTGTCTTATGAATTTGTAGCATTCCATTGTACTCACTAATATGGCTTTAGAAGAACCTTTTTGATAAAATTCTACCTTAACTACTTGCTTTTCCTTTACAAAGACGAGCATTATTTCAATGGCTGTGTGTCACAGTCAGAAGATTAAGAAACAGCGCCATCTTCTGCTAAACCATCAGGCAAACCACTCAACTCCATTAAATCATTTGATCTGGATGATTCTGGATTCAAGAGTTTTTCACATTTCAGCGATCTGTTATAAAATTGCACCAGCGTTTGGATTAGTAAATAACCTACTGATGCTTTATTGAATGTTTCTCCTCCTAGTTCAGTCCGTCCGCACCACTCCAGGAGGGGACTCCGGGCTACAAAAAACATGTGACTCTGAAAGACAAGATTCACTGTGTGGTTTATGTGGCTGACGCGAGCAAAGTGTCCCTCATGAGCCAGAACATGCTGGACAAGTTTGCTGCCATCCGGAAGAAAGCCAACCAGATGGGTTCGACATAAACCTTTGTATATTTCCCCTAATTGTGAAATCATTTCTTTGTGTTTGCCCTGTCATAGGAGTCCCCCAGATTTTGTTACTGAGCAAAATAGATGACGCCTGCCCCCGAGTGCAAAACGATTTGAAGAATGTCTATCACAGCGCTTACGTTCAACAAAAAGCAAGTTTTATTTCTTTCCAAAATACTATACTTTTATATAGTCTAGGTTTAACATGGCTCGTCAGAAAAGATACATTTTATTAACACCCACATACACCTTCAGTTAACTTAACTACAACACATCTTTGTCAGTGTCATGATCCTAGTTGTCAACACATTTTACATGAAATACTTCCCACTGTTTTAAAGGAACTCAGCGAATTATGGTGCAAATTGACAGCCTTGCTTCCAGGAGCAACAGTGAATACATAATGCATACTTATTATATCCACTCACTTCCTTCCTTCACTTGCTTTAGGCTCGAGAGGTGAGTGAGTCCATGGGCATCCCTCTGTCCTGCATCATGCCAGTGAAAAACTACAGTGAGGAGCTGGAGCTGGAGCCGGAGGTGGACATCCTGCTGCTGTCGGCTGTGGAGCACATGCTGAACTACGCAGACAGCTTCTTCGAAAACCTGGAGCCCGAGGCCGACCCATGTGACCTCTACAATTAAAAAAACAGTCCCACATCAGAGTTCCAAAAGAAGCAGTTTGTGGATTGACACGCTGGCATGTCATGGGGGCTCGCAAAGTTTAGGTTATACTATATGCAATGTGTACCAATGTGCAAATATGAGCAAAGAAGGCTTCAATGCTAATCTTTATTATTATATTATGATGATATTTTGTTCTATATTGATATTGGCTATAACTATAACCTATTTTGGCATTATGCTTAACGACTATTGCACAGTGTAATGGTCAATTATTCAAATCTATTAGTAATTTTACATACATTTTTGATAGACCCTGTGGCAAATAAATGATCACTTGTTTTTCTGAAATATATCTATTGTACATTGAGTCATTTTCATGGCTGAATAAACATCTGGAGTTTCAGAGTTTGAGTTTTCAAAATCAAGTTGGCCACACCACACGAAACCAACCCCTGAATAATTAGATCTAAATTAAACTAGTAAACCTAGTTCTTTATTTTACACTGAAATGGAATATTAAGGTCAAGGTTTGACCACATCTGCAAAAGGACTACCTAATAGGGCTGGGCGATATGGCCTAAAATCTATATCATGATATGAAAAAATAAATATCACGATAACGATATATTTGACGATATAATTGACAATGGGAAGATTCATTCAGTAATATTTTTTTTTTTTTTTTTTATGGCATAATTGTCTTCCAAATATGATCTACTCAAGCAGTTTACATCCTTCATTTCATTTTTACTTTTTCAGTACGTGTCCCCGTGTTCTACCGTCAGTGTTTATGCTGCTCTGATGGAGCGGAGCGTAACATAAATGATATTGTGTCCACAACGATATAAAAAATTACAACGATATCAAAACATTATATCACGATAACGATATGCGATACGATATGGCCCAACCCTACTACCTAATATTTAATCTGAACTAACAATCAGAATCCAGTTGACAAAGGCTGTTTCCTAAAGCCTTGCCTTTGAAGGCAGTGGCTCCGAAGTCACTTCCTTCCAGTCCAAGGCAAGTGTCCTGCCTTGATCCAAAAAGAGCTGCTAATGGTACACACTTCAGAGTGAATGGAAGTGAGCTCACAAAGCAAAGATATGTTTTATCCAGGGATTAGAAGTAGTTTTGCCAGGAAGTCAAAGTAAAATTAAACTACAAGCTCTGGATGTTTTTGTAAATAATAAAACATATCCGCTGCCAACGAAAGTTTGAACTACTCGATGCTGGTTTTATGTAAATGTAGTAAATCACCAAACCTACAGATAACCAATGTTGTATTACAGTCAGTCCAACGCGTGTGTTTAGAAACTCACAAATACCGCGAGACTTCAGCTCAGTCAGTCACATGTAGAGCATGGATCTGGGGAGGGTGGGGCACGCCTTGGACGCGGCAGCGCTGTTGGATGCAGACTTTCAGTTTCGTTTATCCAGAGCTGCTTCGTCTACGCGTCGACATTCCGCAGGTGGGCTAAATCTCAGTTTTGCGACGCTTTAAACTCAGTTTCATTAAAACAAAACAATGTTTAGGGAGAAGTTTCTAATTTACCAAAGGGGCTTTTTAGATGGCCAAGATTAGCCAATAGGCACGTGCAACTTAGGCTCAAGCAAGATCTATTTGTATGCATGAAAGGCTTGGCTGCCACTTAACCTCTTAACCCCCACCCGAACAGGGCACATTTTCTCCAGTTTGGCTGTACCCAAATCTAAAAACGTCTTGTCTGGAGCTTACAGTTTATAGGCCAGTGTAACGACTCATTTGAAAGCTAAACATTTGGGTTGCGTTGTCACTTTCTTGTCACTTTTTCGTCGCTATTTTTGTTGCTCTTTGATGCTTTATTTGTGCAGTGTCATTCTCATTTGCACCTTGTTTATGAATGCCACTAAACTGCGCATGACCTGATGTTATATTTAAATGTGCCTCCACATCAATAAAAACAGACCCTCTGCTTCTCCACATATATCACCGCTGCCACGAATGTAGCCGACCGATGTGACGTTCAAGGGTCACCTGTTTAGTGGCTTACATTTTGTTGCTTTTTTCAAGAAGCTTTTAGATTTGGGTAATATCGAACGAGAGAAAGTTTGCTCGGTTTAGGTATACATAAAACATAAGGAAGCAAATTTAGAGTACAATAGTTAAGCGAATTGTATTATATTTACTGTACTTTGGGTACAATTTTAGTTATGGACTAAAAACTAGCACAATTGGCTAATCCATATCCTAACAAAGGTTATTTTAAAGAATTTGGCTACAAAAATAACAAACGCATGTGCGAGGTATACCATGCATATCCGAAGTAGTGCAGTACTTGATCTGTTTTTGTCTTTTATACAGCGTGTGTCCTACCGTCCCCCTCCACCATGTCCGCCGTCATTTCAAGTCTCATCGACGACCAGAGGAAGAAGCTCCTGTCTCTCTTCAATCACGCTCAGCTCCACCTGCTTTACAAAGCCTCGGTCCACGGCTTTCCCGCAAATCAGTTTCACAATCGCTGCGACAGACAGGGCCCCACCATCTGTGTTGCCTACAACTCCTCTGGGTTTGTCTTTGGGGCTTACACCGCCAAAGACTTCGCCCAAACTAACCAAAATATCATTGATGAGCAGGCGTTTCTGTACAGCATCAGTGAGGAGAGACCCAGGCCACTCCGGGTGGGGGTCACTGCCGCTCAGCCTGCCTTTGTGGATGGAGCCGCTGGTCCAAACTTTGGGGCGCTGCTGTTTTTAGTTAACAACACAGCCACTATACAGAGTGCACCAGGAGCAGCCTATAACTTCAATCCCGCTGAGATGCACGGAGGCAACTTGGCTCTGACTCAGTTTGAAGTCTATCGAGTTGAAGGTTTGTTATAAGAATCACAAAATGATTAAGTTAAAACAAGTCAAGGAAGAAGATATCCTATTTAATAGTTACAAATACAAAATGTAGTAAGTGCAATAATCAGACATCCCTTTATTATTTATCTGCTGGAGAGGGCGCCATTTTTGGATCCGATCTACAACATCGCTTATTTTCTGACATAACTTTGCAACAGACATAGATCGAGCCTTGCGGCCTTTAGTGTTGGAAACTAGAGCGCTTTCAAATGAGTCCGCCCTGGTCCCACTATTTCTTCGGGGAGCCGCGTAACATCATGGTAAAAAATTTTAAATTTACTTCAGAAGTAGAGGTTCCCAACTGTTGTGCGCACATTTAATGAAGCACATGTTCTGATTTTTATTTTATTTATTTTTTAATGAATAGATAAAACATAATATGATATAATGATGATAATCATAATACATTAAAATAAAACTATCTGTTTCTATATCCAAAGTCTGTCCAAAAGGATTTGTAAAAACAAAAGCAAAAAGCCTATAGAATGTTATTTGGGTCACTAAAACTCAGATAGAAATTAATGAATTAATAATAATGGGTTATTTTCCCAAGTTTATATTCTCTCTTTTTATTTATTTTTTAGTTTTTTGAACTTCGCAAAAGTTCTCTCTCCCCTAGGGCGCCAAATTGGCCCTGTTCACCAATTTAAGTACACATGTGTCATTCTTTATTTATACTAAATTTACTGCATACTGATCAGTATGGTCCACACAGCAGCAAGAGCTCCCTTTTTAAAAAAAAAAAAAAAAACATTTTTTTACTGGCACCATATCAAGAATGTGATGTTTCGGGCCATATGCTCTTCATCAAACATCTCGTCAGATATCTTTTTCATATACTTTATCCTTTCTTTGATTGTTTTTGTCAGATTTGGGAGGACTCCTGACCAAACCCTGGAGGAACATTCAGTGGACAGAAGAGTATTTCCAAATACTTGCAAACCGGCATTTTTTGCACACTTGATCTAGAGACTGAAGACCCCTGTTTTTCTCACAGTAAAAGGCAGTTGCAGAAGGAGCAGATCCAGTCGTACCATCCGGACATGGACGGGGTGAAGGAGGCACGGGTGCTGATGGTGGGACCTGTGGGAGCAGGAAAGTCCAGCTTCTTCAACTCCATTAACTCCGTATTCAGGGGCGGCATGACGTCCCGGGCCATTGCGGGGACTGCGGGTATAAGTGTGACCACTCAGGTACATGTACAGAATGAGGAGGCACTAAAAAGTCACAAAATTAAAGGATTGTGGTAATTGGGAAGTGTATTTGGCAGTGGGTAGCTAACCTCTACTGATTATGACTTTAAGAAGTTTTGCAAAAGCACAACTGAAATCAATCCAGCAATAACCACTTTGTAGTTTTTAACTTGTGCTTTTTATTTTTTTGTATTTGTATGTGTTTTGTTTGCAGTTTCGCACCTACACCATAAAGGCGGGTAAAGGAGGGCCCCCAGTTCCTCTGGTTCTGTGTGACACGATGGGGCTGGAGGAGAGTCCTGATGCAGGTTTGGACCCAGACGACGTCATCACCATCTGTAGAGGCCATGCACTGGATCGCTACCAGGTGTTCAGAGTTTTACTAACCAGAATTTTAACAATGATTATACAGTTTTTATTTCATTTAACTTACTGATTAATTGACTAAACAGACCAGAATGATGCATCGACTCATTGAGTGCTTTCTCTTTCCCAAGTTCAATCAGTCGGCACCTCTGCAGAAGGGAACCCCAGGATACAAAAAACATGTGACTCTGAAAGACAAGATTCACTGCGTGGTTTATGTGGTCGACGCGTGCAAAGTGTCCCTCATGAGCCAGAAAATGCTGGACAAGTTTTGCTCCATCCGGAAGAAGGCCAACCAGATGGGTAAGCAGCCGTCATAAAGCTGAGTGAAGTTTCGCTTTTTCTTTGATAATTACTGTCCTCGGTTTGCTCTGTCGTAGGAATCCCTCAGATTTTGCTGTTGACCAAAATAGATGAAGCCTGCCCCCTGGTGCAAGAAGATTTGAAGAACGTCTATCACAGTGTTTACATCCAAAAGAAGGTACAGTACGGTCACACGGTCCACATGAGGGTCAAGTATTTGAGCTCTTAACTATAGTGTTGTTTCTTCGTGGAAATGTGTATGGTCTCATTCATGCGTGCTTGAGAATATTCAGTCCTTCACAAACGTTTTTTTAAGAAAATCCGATAAATCGTGAATTACCAAAAGGTCTGGATAAAGTCAACCAGTATGAGATGTTTAAAAACCTAATAATGCTTTGTGACTTTAGGCTCGAGAGGTGAGCGAGTCCATGGGCATCCCTCTGTCGTGCATCATCCCAGTGAAAAACTACAGTGAGGAGCTGGAGCTGGAGCCGGAGGTGGACGTCCTGCTGCTGTCTGCTGTGGAGCAAATGCTGAACTACGCAGACAGCTTCTTCGAAAACCTGGAGCCCGAGGACCAAGAGGAGACCGACCGGTCTGAGCGCCGCAAGTCACACGACTTTCCCAAGCCAGAGTTACAGAAGAAGAAGCTTGTGGATTGAAATTACTGGCTCTCCGACTAGAATGTGTATATACGAAGCCCTCGACTAAAATGTTTACCTTTTGTAAATAAGTTGTCTTTTGAATATCTCTTCATATTTTACTCATTTCATTCCATAGTTTGCTGGTTACTAATAAAGCTTACCTAACAAAGTCTGCGAAGCTGTTTTCCTAACTATAAAACGCCATCGTTCATATTAAAACATTGCTTGTAGGACTTCCAGAGGGCGGCTGCTTTAACTTTACGAATGAGTCGCACCAGACGGGAAAGTGACGAGGCATCATTTACTCATAGCGTCAGCAAACACTGTGGAGTAATGTTAAATCTGCTGCCTGTTCTTTTATATTTGCATGTTAATGGCCTGAATCAAATACAAATTAACACCATCAATTCCTCTGTGCTATGTTTGAGGTGCAACTAGAACTACGCCCTTTTGTTCTTGAATGCATCACCGTTTAAAAAGCTTAATCACTGTCATGGCCATTGGTTTAAATGCGTTTTACATCATTGTCTTGCAACCTGCATTGATCTGTTTCTAGTGAATGTGTGTTGCGTACTGTTGCTCTGAATGTCCACCAGAGGGCGTGCAACGTCCCTTTTTTATTGCACAATTGGGTTTTCACCTACTCATTTACTCTTGAGAAAAAACAATAGTTTCTCGTTCCACTGTGGGTAAATCCGAAATGTAACAAAGCCTCATAATGACTGATGATGGCTTCTTTCGACGTTTACTCATCGCTTACGCTCTCTACTGCCGCTTGGCTTGGCAAGTTTAGGCAAGGCAAGTTTATTTGTAGAGCTCAATGGATGAGAGAAACACCATATTTTGCCCTTCAAACATTTTTCACTAGCCTCGACCCATATCACTGCTAAGTTCTGCAACATGTGTAAACATTTTGTATGAAGTAAAAAAAGAAAAAGAAAGAAAGCTCTGCAGTGCCGGCTCTTTGGCAAATGTTTGTATAATGACCCTGAAAGTACAGTTTCCTCCCACCAAAGAGTAACAGTATGTGCTTTCACTTTCATTCAGACCAGCTTTGTCCTCTGCATTCAACACCGAAGTGAACTCATCCACAGGTAAATCCAGAGGTAAATGTATGGTAGAATAGTTGCTCTAAAGGAGGATTATTGTAACTAATATGAAAGTGAAATGAATGAAATTGAAATGCACAGCCTATTGCTGGGTTTCAGGTGACATCACGGCGTTCTAAAGGCTTATTATATAGAGGTAACATTATTTTGTTTTTGAGGACATTTTTGGTATTGTGCAGAGAGATCGTGGACCCAGTGACTGATACTAATTATCATTTTTGTAATAAAAAAGTGGATGGACACACATAAATTATCCTTGAATATAAACAAAACTAAGATAATGATGTTTGGTAATCGTAATGCTATGTCTGATCAGACCATAAGTATTGATGGTACACTGTAAATTCCAACTCATTGCGCTTACTTGGAATAAGTTGTAAACCCGATGCATAATTATTAAGCCCAATGTTAAGCTATGATTACTAGTAACGCTATGATTAAGAGGGATATTACAGTATTCATTACTTTTGATACAAGTTAAAGCAAAATTATACCTTGATGGAAATGCACTCCGTACTCTATACTGCACCTTGGTACTCCCATACCTTACGTATTGTGTTGAAGTGTGGGGGAATACTTACAATAATACAATTAATCCTCTGATCATATTACATGAAAGAGCAATGCGGATCATTCACAAGGTTGGTTTCCTAGACCATACTCATAATCTGTTTATGCAGTCAAAGTTAAAATTTGATGACCTTGTAAAATATAGTACAGCTGTAGTCTTATACAAAGCATTCAACAAATCATTACCGCCTAACCTACAACGTTTTTTTATAACTCCAGTGCGAGCTTATGACTTGAGAGGTTTTGGATATTTTTCATTGCCGAGAGCTCAAAACACTCGTAAACGTTTCTGTCTGTATGTGGAGTGAAACTCTGGAACAAACTGGACTTACAACACGAGCAATGCCAAACTGTCCATGGATTCAAACTCTTATATAAACATCGGGTCTGGTCAAAATATAGAGAAAGGGGTCTTTCATTTGAATTGCTGTTGTCTCATAGTGTTAAGTGCTCAATGTTTCCTTGCCATCGTTGGTTTAATGTGTTCCTTACCATTGTTGGTATTGTTAAATTTTCTTTATA